>JACDJE010000321.1:3029872-3180726 GCA_016647715.1 Pavo muticus
AAAAAAAAGTCCCAACCATTTCGTGCCCAAATATATCTGATCTTGCTTCTTAGTGTGTGGTCCACTGTAAGTATTGCACAGGAAAACTTGAAGAGAGTATTTTTAAGGACAAATGCCGCAGCCGCTCTGCCGTAAACACACGGGAGGCGTTGCTGGAGGCACAGCTGGTGCTTTCTCACAGCAACATTGTCGCTGAGAGCTCTCGGGGGTGGTGGCAGCAATCAGGTGTGTGGCTGCTCGTCCTTCAACAGCGATACTCTATTCAGGACGTAGTGCATTATTAACGGACATATTCAGTCGCGGCTCTCGTTCTCTCCTTATGCCACAACCACAGATGATGCACCCCTGGCTGCATCTCCACTTGTGGTTAAGTCAGATGTAAGAGTGGAGCAGTGAAAAGGCTGTGGCCCGCTGCTTGAGTTGGATCTCATTTTAGGAATCCAGTGAGCCTTTAAGCAATGGGGAGAACCAAAATTGCTCGCCAAGTAGGTAGTAAATCTGAAACTCTCCCAGCTGTGGTGCACGTTTGGTTGTTCACACACTTGGTCATTCACACTGGTGCTGAAGGTGCATTTTGGGAACAGTCAGTGTAAGGAGGTTTGGTAAGGTTTGTTTCAAATCTATGTAAGATGCTGCCTTAAATATTGAGATTAGATTGCGATTGAAATGTTCTGTTGCTCTAAGTGATAAAAATGAGTATTACTGGAAGTTATTCAGGCAGCTTGAAGTGTTTAAATAGGAATGCAGTGCCTTTCATCTCTGCCACATCTCCGTCTGGCATTACTAGAACTGCTGCTTGCTGAGCTAATTCAGGACGTCAGCGTGCTTTAATAATTATAAGGGATTTACAAACAACACAGTTTGCATGGCTTCCCTGAGGAGTCATCTTAAAAACTGCCAATAAGCGGCAGTGGCACTTTTATTAAATTTATGAAAATAACCGCTGAAATTTATTGTGCTGTATCGGGAGGCCATAGGTACCCCATGTATGTTTTGTTGGTACGTGGGTGCAGCACACGTCAGTGCCGTGTGGGTGTGTGAACCTGCAGCCCCACAGCCCAGAGTGCAGCTCCCAGCTGTCTGCACCATGCTGGGTGTGCTGTGGGCAGGGGGGCTCTGCTCTGCCCTGTCCTGCTGCCTGGTGCCTGCACTGCTGCCAGGGCTTCCTGTGCCCGTGCCCAGAAGGGAAGGCTAAAACAGATCTTTGTCGATCATTCACTTGCTCTGGGTTGGTACTCTTCTTTTCCATGGTCTGGATTGGCCCATTTAGCTTGTATAACTGTAAGGGTCCTTTTCCCTTGATTGTGTGTAGATATGAAGATTGTCCTTGCTTCTTTCAAAGGAAGCTCCCTTTTGCTTCAGAAATTGGTTTGTTTGTTTGTTTTCTTTTTAATCAAAATGAGTGTTGATTTTGCACTGCTAATGGGAGCATCAGGCTGAATAAATAAAACATCGTATATCTTATTTGAAATGCCATCTTTTCACAGACAAAATAAAACCAATAATATTGGCCAGAAAACAAGATTAGCAAAGAAGCTTTGACTTCCTTTTTTCTAATTCAAGACTAAAAAGAGTTTTGTCAGATGTGACAACACCTGCACTCAACCCAGGTGAAGCCATCTCTGTCTTAAGACAGGCGTCAGAACAATTTCAAAGTGTTGTGTATAAATAAAAACAATACTGTTAACAAGAGAGGAGATGAAAGTGGTGGGAAAAGGCAAGGCAGGGATAACGGCAGTGCAGTAACAGCTCCACACAAGAGTCCCTTGCTGAAGGGCTGGGTTCCCTAGAACAGAGAGGATCGTGCTGGTTCTTTCGCTGTGTATTGATCTGATGGGAAGATGAGCTTTGTCCCAGCTGAGCCGGGTGGTAATTGCAGGAAGCGTGCAGCAGAAAGACGGCGAGGCTGCACTGCAACAGTGGCAAAAGCAAGAAAGTAACGCAATGAGATACCAGGTTTATGTCAGATCTTGAAGGAACACTTCGTGCTCCTACGGTTTATCACAAGGGAAATCTTTCTCTGCTGTATACAAATCCTGAGCTGAGTTCTTGGTGTGAGGTGGGTGTTTATTTTACACATCATTTTAATTCATAGGGGATGGAATGAGTGGTGTCTTACCCAGGAGCTGGTTCTTGGTGTGTGAGACATAAATTTTCCTAACAAATTGTAAGGGCTGCTTCCAGACAGACGGTTGTTTGCTTTGTCACATGTGCTGCAGATATGAAATGAAAATACACTTAAGCGTGGCATTTTGTTGGATATCTGGTTGGAAAGTCATCACCAGAAACTTTTTTGTTTCTGGTGCTTCAGAAGCACTTGACAGTGGAGTGTTGTGCAGTAGGATGGGACTTAATGTCTTATCTAAACAAAGTGGAGTTCTGAGCATTTCAGAGGCATGGTGTTGTGAAGAAGTGGCTGTGAGAAACCATCCTTTCCCAGTGTTGTGCTTTAGAGCACTGGTGATTGTGAATGTGTGGAATACTTGCCCTGAGACGTGTGACTGCAGATAGGCAGAGTCCAGGGTAACTTTTCAGGTGGAAAGTGGTCTGCTTCCTTTGTTATCAGTGTAGTCAGTAAGTAAATGCTTGTAGCAGTAATCAAGCATTCTTCATTTATGAGTTTTAAAGCTCCAGAAGTTTGGCTAGTCATACCTACCATGATGTAGATATTTGTACCTTCTAAAACAGGCTCAGCCATGTGACCCTGTGTTCTTCAGGCATGTCACTTTTCCCTGTGCAGCAGTGCACTCTGCAGGATGGCCTTTGTTCCTTTACAGAAGGAATGCATGGTGTGGGAATGTGGTGGTACTGGCAGAGGAAGGAGAACAGGTCCGTATGGAGAGCTCTGAAGATACAGTGAAGAACAAACTCTGCATGGGGAGTGTGGATGTGAAGGGGTGGAGCTTTGGTAAATTTAGGATAAAATGTCAACCTCTGCATTAAGAAAATAGACACTGCTTATTCCTCCGGTGGGGAAGGAGCTTTGCTTTCCTGTCTCACCTCTTCTGTAGTCGCTCAGAGATGCACAGTTAGGGTATGGCAGTGCTAGACCTGTTAAGCCTGTGGATCAAGCACAGATGACCATGTAGTGTAGAACGTGGGAAATGAAGCTTACAGTGTATGAAGTGAAGAAGCTTCACCGGCTTTACACTCATTAGGGCAAATTGTTTCTGTCTCTGATCACTTAAGAAGATTATGCATGAAATCCTAGAACAGAGACAACACAAGTACGAACAATCAGTTACTTTTGGGTACCATTTAAACATTGATCAATAATATGAAGATAATTAATGTATAGAACTGAAAAGCTGTAAGTCCATTGCGGTCTTCAGACTCAATTTACAGGTAATCAGTCCAAACATAAAGTCGTATTTCCTATGCTCCGCAGGGTGATTTTGTGCAATACAAGTTTGTCAGCAGCTAACACATAACTTTGTGGGTTAGTTGGAAAGCATTAGGTTATTAATAACAACTTGGTCTCCTTGCCATCGTGTTGCATCATTCAAGTGCTTAAATTGTACTTGAAGATTTACTGCCTTGGGAGAAAATGAGATTGGTAAAACTTGACCCTTCAGTAGGAGAAAAAACAAATCCTGACCTATTGTCAGGGGGTGTTCCAACACAGTGCTAAGGGTTGATCTGTTTGTACCCAGGTTATCGTGGCTCTACAGCCCTGGGCAGCCTGATGTATGCACTCAGTACTTCAGCTTTTGTAGCAGCGATGATTCAGGTCTGGCCAGCCTAGAATTTGGGGAGGACAGAAGTGTTTTTTACTTTGTCTTATCTGGGTAGAAACATCCAGCAGCTGTTTCTAGCCTTGAAAATTGCACCTGTGAAATACTGGGGGGTTAAGTCCACGCAGACTGGCTCCCTATTCCCATTCATCTCAGAATGCATTATTGGTAACTTGTAAATAGAAATCATACGGATGTTACTCAGTTCTGTGAACAAATGTCTACATGACTGTCCAGGATGCGACAGTTTTGTGTTTTATTCTGTGCTTGGCTCAACCTTACTGATACCTCCAGACAATTCTTTCTGTGCCTTTTGGAGTGTGGGGGTTAGATGAAGAGGATCTGACTGTAGAGTTTTTAGACTGGGAGAAACAGACCAAAAGGACTGACAAATTTTGTTTTAGCTGTCTCAGTTAAATGAGCATGCCTGTCAGCTTTTGCTTCACTTCACAAACTGCATGCCTTATCAGAATTCCCAGCTGCCTTCAAATGTTCAGGTAGCAGCCAGATTTCTGCTGTATTTCATGTTCTTTTTTCCTTTATTTGCCTGTGTTTCTCAGACACACACAGGAATTCTTCAGCATTGCCCTGAGAATGGATTGGTGCATTGGGCTTTTCTTTATTGCGTGACTGCAAATATTGTTTGAATTTGTTACTGAATGCTTGTTAAATTGTGTTTGCTCACAAAGAATGTTGTGAACCTACTTTATCACTTGTAATTATTTTGAGTGATGCCTGGTATACAGTTTTCATCCAGAAGAGCTCATACTGTCTGCTGTTTTGACTGTTCAAGAGATTGCTTGTCGCTTTACGTGACTCTGTAAAAGAGATGTGAAGAGATAAAAACACAGGATTCCTTCTAGATCATGGTCTTTGTCATTGCATTGCACAAGTTGAAGCCTAAGCATGGTGACATATGGAACCAGGCTTTACCAGTAGTGCTCAGAATAAGGAAAGTCTTCTGGGATAACGATCAAGAGGAGGAAAGCAGTTAGGCTGGTTCATCACTTCTATCTCTGCATTCGATTGCTGGTCGTAGTCATAGGAGAAGGAATCCATCGGTATTTCTGTAAGAACAAAAGATGGGTCCAAGGAATGCTATGAAAATTCTGCTTGTAAAGAAACTCTCAACCCTGTGGCTTTTGAAATGACTGCAACAGTGTGAACTCAAGCATGGAGCAGCTCTAAGGACTGAGTCAAATGTTAAGTAAGCAGTACAGAACAGAGCATGGTCAAGGCTCTGCAGCTCCGCACACCAGTCTGTACCTTTGAACACGCACAGGTCAAGCCTTGTGAATCCCCATTTCTGTGGGACTTTAGCCATCTGAGTTGATTCCTGACACGTGTAGGGCATGTTGCAGCTCCATGCTTGCACAGAGAGTTGAGCCACCATAGGGACTGATTTGCAGTGTGCTGTGGGGAATGCTGCCTTTTATTCCTGAATTCTTGTGCAGAAGTTCTTGGCTCATCTGCACATGTAACTGAAACACACACAGCCAAAACTTTCAGACTTGATATGTGCTTGAACCAGGCAGTGAGTGCTAACCTGCTCATCCAGGATGCACAGATGGACTCTCTGTGCTCGTGGCTGCACTATTACTGCAACAGGAGTGGGGAGAGATTGCGAGATAGAGTTTCACACCATGTCTGAGCTCAGGGCAGTGGCATTGGGTCTCGGGGCGCTGGTGTTGGCAGCACTGTGCTGGTTATGTGATGGGGTCACTGCCAGCTCACAGTGCAGAACAGCCTGTGCTGCATGGAGCAGCTGCAGCCCCAAACTGGGAGAAGCCTGGGAGGAGGGCTGTTTTAGTGGGACTGTGTGCTGAGCTCCTCTGTTGTCCAGCACCAGGGTGCATTTAATGCAGCTGGCCACATCAGTTCAGGACCATTTCAAAAAAGTATTCAGTTTCCTAAGAAGCAGTCTGTGCCTCCTCACTGCTGGTTCTTAGTTAAAGTATTTTTCTTGGATAGCCACTTTCTTTGACATAATAGATGGCTTTAAGAGAGTGAATATCCTTGATTCTGCTGGGTTCAGGCACTCTTCTGCAGTGATGTGTTATGTGCCCACCGCAAGGCATGCACAGATGTGTAAGCTACAGAGAGTACTGCTTGATTGCTCTTAAGGCTTTGGCTGACTGTAGGTGTGCCGCTCATTGACATTAAGGAAAGTGGCATTTACCTGTTTAAGTGATGCAAGAAACCTGCATAACTTGTGTCATAGCAAAGAGGACAGCAGTATATACATGAGGAACTTTTGTACACCGCTGACGTTTCAGGCTTAGTATGTGTAACTGTAAGCCACAGCTGTCATGTGTGGATGTACAAGGGAGGTAAGAAATACATTCTGTGCTTGTATCTTTGAATCGACTTGTGACATAGGTGAATGTGTGTAGTGGCATTATGGATGAGGTAATGTTGTTTATTGTTGAGCCTGTGCATTTACTGTAGCCCGTTGTATTGCTTTTTTCATATTATAATTAATTTTTTCATATTATAATTTATAAATAAATTAATATTTGACTGAAGTAACAAAAATATTTGTGGAAATCATCCCAGCTCCCTTTTCCTCTGTTTTTTCTACTCCTGCATACTGAGGGCTTTCTCTGTGAGAGCCCATGGAAGTTTTATGAATCCAGTAAAAATAAAAAGCTCATCCATCAGGAAGAAAGAATGCAGCATTTAGGAAGAAAGGCTCTTGTCATGACTTTCATTAAACTTTCCCTTTAGCACTGAGCAACAGAACAAGAACCTTTGTACAGAAGCTTCTGTAGTCACACTATTTTGTATACAAAGGTATGAGTTTTGGATATAATTCAAATCGTGAAGAATTTTGGCCTATTGTTTGAATGTTATTTCAGGCCTAAGGAACACAAGTACCCATTTAACCGGGAGAGATCTCGGAGTCGAAGATGGAAGAAGTTTTCCACAGTGGGTGAACATGTCTTGCATGTGTTTTAGTTTGCGAAAACATACAGAGAATGAGAAGCAGTTGTATGGGATGAAGGATCAAAAGACAAGTGCTGCATATAGCTTGTGGACACTTTCTGAAACTAAGGGGAAAATGTTTAAGCAGAAAGATCAGGACGTGGAAACTTGAGTAACTGTTGGATGGTGCTGGAAGGACTGAAGTTACAGAGTCTGTGCTCTTTTGTTGTACTGCCTTAAGGTGAAAACTGGACAGCACGTGACCAGTAATCAGAAAGGCATGTTTAAGACCATGTGTAGCAGTTTGTCAGAGTATTTGAGATGTCTCGAAACAACAAAAAAGTAAAGCATGTGAAGATTATCTAAAAACTTGAATGTAATTTGAATTACACCCAGAAGTATGTTTTCATTTTGATTTTTTCCTATTACAAAGATTATTCTACTTTCCTGGTAGATCTGTGGGACGAGTAAGATGTTTGTTTTGCCAGAGGCTTGCACTGCTGTGCTTTCCAATTGTCATATTGGTTGCTGTGTTTTGCAGCATCGTGACAAAGCACAAGGAACTGAAAAATGGTATTTTTGCATCAAACAAGAGATGTCTTTCACCAACTCGCTTTATATGTGAGCAGTTGGTGCTGTTTGTTTATATTGCAATTTTCATTTTATTTCCTTAGATGTCAATAAAAACAAATGACTGTCACTGCTTGTTTTTAAAACTGAAACAGATATATCTCACCAGTTAGTTATTACTGTATGTTTTTTTTTTCAACTGAATTTAGAATGCTCTTGCCAAGGAGCCCTGTCTGTTGAGAGGCTATGAAATAATGCTGTTCAAATTAAGCAGAAGTGCACCCTTACAGGCAAAACCAGCCCCTATGTCTCAAACATCTGCATTGACCAGGTGTCTTGAAAATTACCACAAGAAGTACATGCATTCCCACTCACACGTCCTTAGCTTTGGCTTCTGGATCTGTAAGTCAGCCAGCCTTCTGTTCCTGCTTCTTTTCTCCTTGCTCCGTTAGGAGTGGCCAGGCTCCTTTGCCCCTGGAGCCAGAGAACACAACCTTTGGTCAGCTGATACTGAGTGCTGAATATGCTTAAACAGGTAATTTTTACTTTAATTTAGAACGCTTAATCTAGCAGGGATAAATAAAGGTCTTATAAATGTCTTATATTTATAATGCAGCATATACAAACATATTTTTTGTTGTCAATTTTCATAGGTTCTGTAGGTTGAAAGCCTGCGTAGCCTACTAAGGTGAAATTCGTTAGGCCCATTGAGTGTTCTGCTGCTGAAAAACTGCCATCAGCTGATCCGACAGGGAGGGAAAGGAGGAGCATGCGGAGAGGGGAGGAAGAAACACGTTCAAATTCTGCTGTGTCAGTATTGACCATGAGGAGGAAGACAGATTACTTGCAGAGGCTTCCATTGGTGATTTTATCTTCTTCTGATTGTTTTTAAGCAATCATATTAAGTAATTAACAAAGGCAAACACCAGAATGGTGATCTCCAGTTTATTGAGCAGCAAGTCAAATTTTGGCATGTTTTTAACAGAACAATCCATAAAGAAGAAAAATGCGTCCAGGTCATTGAACTGTGTATTTTCTTATTGTATACAGTCCACTCTGAGCGGCATGTTTGGTTATATTTAGTATACAAAGCTAAGTCACTTCCTTTGGTTTATTCTAGCTCATCTGACTGACAGCAGACTTTAAGGATTGGGTATGATTTTCTGAATTACATGACAGGGAATGTGTGGAAGACCAAGAGAAGGCTCCTTCAGAGGACAAATGAGTGATCTCTAGTTCTGGTCACGCAGTTGTGTTTTGGATGGATGGCCCTGGAGGGCAGTGACAAAATGCTATGTTCAGGATGTTGCTTAATATTTTAGTGGATTGGCATTTTCTAAATATTAGATGCTCTGATTACTGTATCTTAACAATACAAATAGGTACTTTTAAAAAACATTATTAAAATTCCGGGACAGAAGCCGTGCAGTTGTTTGCAAGCTGTGGCTTGTGGAGTGATTCCAGACAGTACACAGAGAAGCCAGTTCTGGGAAAGTGCTGAGCTGTGCACAGCAGAAGGAAGAGGCAGCCGTGGCTTCAATTGCCCATTCAGCACAACGCAAGCATAGCTGCCTTGTGCTCCTTTCCTGCTACTCTCTCTCTCTGGCTTGCTGAGCAGAAATTGATGTCTGTCTTGGAGTACGTGCATATGTATATGAATTCAGTAGCTGGTATCCTGTGATGCCAGTATTGGAGAAGCAGCACATGATAAAGCCCATGTGTTAAGGGACCCAAAGAGAGTAAAGCTGCAGAAGGTGGTGTAGGTGTGGCACTGATGGAGGTGGAAACTAGCTCAGAGAGAATATCAGGAAGCCAGAACAAGCAACTGTATTCATTACAGCAATTAGTGGACAGAATTAAGGCATCTTCTGAGGAAAGATGAATGTTTGGCATTTTGTTCTATTTGTGCAGTTTGTAGCACAGCTGGCCAGCAACCATTTGTAGGTGCTGTAATAACACAAGAAATTAATAACAGAGGAATTTGGATGTTTGAAAGGCAACAGCAAAAAAAAAAAAAAGCACCAAAAGCACATTGAGTCATAATGGTTCTTCTAGGCTAGCATTGATTCAAGTTGCATAAGCTGTTTGGGATACATCAAGAGACTGAGATGTGAGGAGTAGGAAGTACTTCTAACACAATTGATCAAGGATGGAATGTGTGTGCTTCTGAGTGAACAGCACAGATATTTTTTGATGCTCTACATCATAAATACTTGCTTTTTGGCAGCTTTGGCTTTGGTCCTTGGCTTTTGACCTCTACTACTCTTACCATACAACCTTAGCAGAGTGCTTCAGTTAGTACAGAAGAGGACTAATGCCTTTTATTACACTGTTTTGTCACTCAAATTATTAAAAACAAGCAGAATTGCTCATGTTCTTTTGACTTTTTTTTTTTAAACTGGTTGTATCTGTTAATGAAGGATAATGGTTTCAAAACTGTCCTGGTAACTCCTTTCTGAAGAGCAAAGCAGGACCGTACTGGATTAAAGGTAGGGAATTTTCTGCAGATACCATTACAAACTTAGGGTGTGTTTTATATGATGTTAGTATTTCTGGCCATTATAAAACACCTCTCCATGGATGTTTAATGTTGGTTGCTCTTCTTTCCCTCATTACCAGCAAGGGACTGAATAGAAGAGTCACGTTAATTGCAGTAAATTTAAGAAAACATTGAAAAAGTAAAAAAAAAAAAACAAAAAACATGAAGACCATTAGAATAATTATCATGGGGCTAGAAGGACCCACAACAGTGCTGTTTGATCTTCAGTTATGAGTACACGCAGGCACTGAGAGGTTGTGAAGAAAATTCAAAACAATTTTTGCCAAGATTACTCAGTGGAATTCCTTGTTGCCAGATGCTGATGCTGACTGAGAGAGAACAGCAGCCTCCACTGGAGGAATGCATTTTCTAGAATTACTCAAAGTCACTACCAGTCCAGTTGTTCTAGGAGTTTATTAATACTTTGCAGACTACCCCATGGTATGGGTGACGAGTCAGCAGACAGAAAAGATGCTTATGAATAAGGTGTTTCTCATCTATCCTGTTAGCTATGGGAATCCATACACTGTGTTTTATTGGGGAATTTAATGTAGCTGTGAAGAAAGGACTGGGGAATAGACTGTAGGATTAGAGTGAAAGCCTTTGTCTGCATTTCCCAAGCAGTAGCTCCTGGATGCGATATCCTTCCTGTGGCTAGGAACATTGCCATTTTCCTGGCCGTGCATGTATAGGAGGCTCAGCAGCAAGCTCAGAAAGACCTCTGCCAGATGTGAACTTTCAGAGCGCTGTGTTCATGGTGCTGGTTTCCAAATCATGGCAGAACCACTGCAGCAGTTTTGTTGTTTTTTGTTTTCATTTCTCTAGAACAAGAGATTACTTGAGAAGTCTTTCATTGTTGTTTTGAATGTGTTGTGCACTCAGTTTTGTGCAAACTTGTGTTTGTAATAAGCCCGGTTCTTCTTGTGTTTCAAGGATAATGTACGCAACCCAAGATTCCAGAGAGTCTATAAACAGACTATTCTTTTTGTTCAAGCCATTCTCTGGCTGAAAGGTTTACATGAGTTAAGGATGCATGGCAAAGTATGAAGTCAGGCTGTTAAAGTTTGTTAATAAAGAAGTGAAATTTCAGCACTATACAGAGAAAATATATTTGTTTCAATGTTAGGTGCAGCTAGGAGGAATCTAGCATCCTTTCTGAAGCCTGGTTTGTTGATTACTGTATGACCCAGTTGGCAGCAAGCCTACCTTGTGAGGCACGGGACAGTAATATCCTTCACAGCTACTATGCTCAGTAATTGAAGTACACTGACAGTATTATTTGGGACAGATATGTATTGGATAACCTATTCCTGCCAAGTTGCATGATAAAAAGAAATTTTTTCTCCGTCATAAAAGTTTCCTGCATTGTTCATCAGTAAGTTGAACGTTAGTAACTCTGCTTCTGGTAAGATTTAAGGGAAAGTTTCCAATCAGAGGTGTCAATAGACATGTCCTATTGCTCAGTAAACAAATCTACATTTTCCATGGCACAATGGATCTCTAGGCATTTGCTCAAAATCTAGCATACCATCCAAAAATTCAGATTATGATATCAAGTTTTTATTAAACAGTGATTTTTATAAATCCAGAAAAATCTAACTGAATGATGCTAGCAGATACCTGCATTTAAAATAATTTGTATCTGTGATCTCTGCCAGATGGTGATTTATCTGTACGAAATGATCATTTTTTCACCACTCTCAGAAAGGCTAGGATTATCTCTTTGGCAAAGACAGGAATCTGGCAGGCCCAGAGTGCAGACTGGTGTTTCTGTGGGGAATTACCCACAAGGCCTTGGAGATGCTGGTTCTTCCTCTGCAAAATTAGTATAAGCATTTGGTATGGTTGTTCTGGTCCTCTTCCTTTTTAAGTTTCTCCATCATTTGAACTCTTCTTGAGAAGTAGATTGGCACAGGTTCTCTTATTTTTCAAATTAGTCAAGTCAGCTATGCATAAAGGAGCTAGAGCAAATGCATTCCATATCCATTGTTAAGTGTTTTATTTTCCGGACTGAAAATTGAATACTTTCTGCTCACATGTCATTATATGCCTGTCGTTCCTAATTACTTTCTGGCACGTTCTTGGGTATTCTGTAGACAGGAAAATATATTCAATTTTTTTTTTTAAACACACAGCTGAAATGCTTTCATAACTGCAGACTGAAAAAAAAGTATTCTGTGGGCTCTGTGAGGTGGAAAACTATTGGGAGAAATAAGCACAAACATATTATTTTGTTCCTTGCTTTGTCTCTTATTATCAGTAGCCGCTTTGTTTTGAAAGAAAGACTGTTAAATTTCATAACTGGCAATTAGTCATCAAGCATATTTGGTTATTTTCAGAGCCTTTTTTCACAGAATCACAGAATTGCAGGGATTGGAAGGGACGTCAAGAGATCATCATCTGACCCCCCTGCTAAAGCAGTTACTCTACAGTAGGTCACACAGGTAGATGTCCAGACAGGTCTTGAGTATCTCCACAGAAGGAGACTCCTCAACCTCTCTGGGCAACCTGTTCCAGTGCTCCATCACCCTTACCTTAAAGAAGTTCTTCCACCTGTTCACATGTTCTGCACACCACTGAGAAGAGCCTGACCTCATCCATCTGCCTCCCACCTCCATTTAGGTATTTATAAATCTTAATCAGATCCCCCGTGTCTTCTCTTCACCAGGCTGAGCACAGCCAGGTTACTCAGTCTTTCCTTATGCGGGATTTGTTCCAGGCCCTTAATCATCTTTGTGGCCCTCCTCTGGACTTCTAGGAGATCCCTGCCTTTTTTGAACTGGGGAACCAAGAACTGGACACAGTATTCTAAATGTGGCCTCACCAGGACAGAGTAGAGGGGGAGGATCACTTCCCTTGACCTGCTGACCACACTCTTTTTTATGCACCCCAAGATACATACATACAGCGTGCCCTTCTTGGCCACAAAGGCACACTGCTGGCTCACAGCCAACCTGTTATCCACCAGAGCACCCAGGTTCTTCTCTGCAGAGCTGCTTCCTGCAGGTCAGCCCCTAACCTGTACTGATGCATGTGGTTTATTCCTCCTCAGGTGCAAGGCTGTACACTTAGTCTTGTTAAACCTCATGAGGTTCCTCCCTGCCCAGCTCTCCAGTTTGTCCAGGTCTTGTTGAATGGCAGCATAACCATTAAGGTTGCAACACTTAAAGGCTGGATAATTTTTCCCTGCAGGTATTTATTATACTGTAGCTTGCTCTATGAAAGGAAGATGTGATCCTCACATTCCATTTATAAACACATAAATTCTTAAATGTGTGTGTACGCAGAAGCAGATTAACAGTTTTGACTCTTGATGTACAGTCAGCAAGCTATAGTAACTCTCCCGATGAAGCTAGCGATAAATAGAAACTACATCAGCAAAAAATGCTGGGCTTCCTTTTGCATCATGGGATTTTTTTCTCTTTCTTGTCTGTCAGCTTACAACTAGACTGCCCTGATGATTTGCTGCAGAAGCTTATTAATTCTCGAGAGTTGCAGTTTCTGAATCTGAACCTCTCTCTTCACAGTCACCAGTTAAGATTGACACAGCTTTGTTGAGTTTATTTCTGCTCAGGATAGTTTCAGAAATGAAATGCAGAGGCTGGGGCATAAGTGGAGGCAGCAATGTGTGCTACTGCTCAGAGTGCCAGAGCTGCTCTCCTACTTGAGAATGCAATCTCCTGCCTGGTTGAGCCAAATGATGCCAAACTAAGCCAAGCCAGATCTGTTATAGCCCTGGGAAATGTGGCTGTGCTCCTTCCCACACAGGTTCCTGGTTCCCACTCTTTGCCAGTGTCAGCACAAATTATTGTGTGAATGTAAGGTGAATCAATTTGCATTTTGAATCAACAAACTCATCTAATGAGATAAAGGGACAACCACAACCGGTTTCATCCCGATTGTTGAGCTAATGGTAACTTGTCCCTCAACTCTCTAATATCAGCAGGTGTTGGGAATCTGTGGTAGTGGTCTGCCTCATTATCAGGTTGGCCATGAGCCAGCAGTGTGCCCTTGTGGCCAAAAAGGCCAGTGGCATTCTGGGCTGCATTAAAAAGAGCATGGCCAGCAGGTCGAGGGAGGTGATCCTCCCCCTCTACTCTGCCCTGGTAAGGCCTCATCTGGAGTACTGTGTCCAGTTCTGGGCTCCCCAGTACAAAAAAGACAGGGATCTCTTGGAAAGAGTCCAGCGGAGGGCCACAAAGATGGTGAAGGGCCTGGAGCATCTCCCCTGTGAAGAAAGGCTAAGTGAACTGGGTCTGTTTAGCCTTGAGAAAAGAAGACTGAGAGGGGACCTGATCCAGGTCTATAAATATCTAAGGTGTAGGGGGCAAAGTGGCGAGGCCAGACTGTTTTCAGCAGTGTGTGGAGACAGGACAAGGGGAAACGGCCAGAAACTGGAGCATAGGAAGCTGCGCACAAATGTGCGCAAGAACTTCTTTACAGTGAGGATGACGGAGCACTGGAACAGGCTGCCCAGGGAGGTTGTGGAGTCTCCTTCTCTGGAGATATTCAAGACCTGCCTGGACACCTACCTGTGCGACCTGGTGTAGGGAACCTGCTTTGGCACGGGGGTTGGACTCGATGATCTCTGGAGGTCCCTTCCAACCCCTACGATTCTGTGAGGAGCTGGTCAGCTCATTTTGATCAGGCATGAAGCTATTTTCGGCAGCCCCACATACCAGGTGCCACCAGTCTTGCTGCAGGGCCAGGGTCTGAGGCAGCTTGAAGCATTCTGTGATTTGGGGCCACGTGCACTGGTCAAAGGGGGACACTGCAATTTACTTTCTTAACAGCTGCTGTAGGAACCTGCAAGGTAGCCGAGCTCATACCTGCAGCCATTTGGTGACCCAAAAGCTTGTGCATCCACAAGCTCTACAAGTAGTGTATTGCCTTCAGAGACAAATTTTAGTCAAGCAGGGATAGACAGATGCAGCAGCATTTAGGAAATAAGACCCAATGATGCCTGGTGTGTTTGAGTGGCATCGTAAGCTTGTTATTTTTGTATTTTGATGTATGTTTTTAATTAAGAGATCAAGGTTTCTATTTAATAACCAAATATTGTTACACATCTCCAGAATTATAGCACTGCAGTGGTTTGCATTCCTATGAATACAGAAAAATAGCTGAACTATGCCTAAAAGTGAAGGTTATTTCCAGTTAGCTTTTTTAATATAAACAGGTTTGGTTCCTCCTGTGATTGTAACTTGCCAGAGACAACTTAGCTCACAGGAGAAGAGAAAGGATATTGTAAGCATCTTTCACATGTCCTGTGCTTTGGAGGCTTCTGTAGATAAATCAACTCGAAGAAGAAAGTCCAGAAGGTCATACTCTCCCTACTGAGCAACACAGGCAGGCTAGTAGCAATGGATAAGGAGGAGGCTGAGGTATTCAGCAACTTTTTAGCCTCGGTCTTCACTAGCAACTGCTCTACACACAGCCTTTGAACAGATGGTTCAGAAGGTGAGAACTAGGGGAGCGATGCCCCTCCTGCTGTAAGTGAAGATCATGTTCTCAACCATCCAAGAAGCCTGAATGTCCATAAGTCTGTGGGTCCTGTATGAGAACTGCTAGGTCATGGCCTGAACCAGTAATTGAGCACCAAGCGAGAAGGTGTGGCTAACCCAAGGAGTACAGCTGCAAGTAGTGCACCTGAGTGACTGGAAGGTGTAGACCCAGAGTCTACCCATCCTCACCCTCATTTTAAGGGTTAGCAGCCAAGGGAACAGCATCGTTATTAGAAGATCTTGCCGTTCTTGAGGCTCCACCAGTCTTCAGAAGAAAGACTAGAAAGGCTAAGCTGCTTTTCCCGTATTCGTTTCAAAACTAAATTTTGATTAATACCTTTACAGGCGTGCTACTATCCTAGTAGAAGGCGCTATCACGCCTTTCATTGTTGTGCAGGTCCCAGTGAGATGCATCCCAGAGACCTGAGGGAATTGGTTGACATAGTTGCCAAGCCACTCTTGATGATACTTGAGAAGTCGTGGTGATGAGGTGAAGTCCCTGGTGACTGGAAAAAAGGCAGTCTAGCACCCATTTTTATGAAAGGCAGAAAGGATGACCCAGGGAACTACTGACCTGTCAGTCTCACTGAGTGTTGGGGAAAATCATGGCGCAAATCCTCCTGGAAGCTATGCTAAGCCATACAGAAGAGGGAAGTGATAAGGAATAACCAGCATAGCTTCACCAAGGGCAGATCCCGCCTGACTGACCTTGTCACTTTTTGTGGTGGTGTAACTGCAGTAATAG
This sequence comes from Pavo muticus, assembly GCA_016647715.1. Taxonomy (NCBI): domain Eukaryota; kingdom Metazoa; phylum Chordata; class Aves; order Galliformes; family Phasianidae; genus Pavo; species Pavo muticus. The sequence continues at coordinate 3,045,890 of JACDJE010000321.1, forward strand.
ACAAGGGAAGAGCCACTGATGTCATCTACTTGGACTTCAGTAAGGCCTTTGACATGGACCCCCATAGCATCCTCTAAATTGGAAAGATATGGATTTTATGGGTGGACTGTAAAGTGGAGAAGGAACTGATCATGAGAGAGTAGTGGTCAGTGGCTCAATGTCCAGATAGAGATCAGTGATGAGTGGTGTCCTCCAGGGGTCAGTAGTGGAACTGGTGCTCTTTAACATCAGCGACATCAACAATGGGATTGAGTGCACCCACCGCAAGTTTGCGGATGATGCCAAGCTGTGTGGTTCGTTTGACACACCTGAGGGATGGGATGCTATCCAAAAGGACCTAGACAGGCTGAGCAGTGGGCACAGATGAACCTTGTAAAGTTCAGTAAATCAAAGTGTAAGGCCTTGCACCTGGATTGTGACAACCTCTGCTACCAGTACAAGCTGGGGGATGTAAGGATGGAACACAACCCTGCCAAAAAAGACCTGGGAGTACTGGTGGGTGGCTAGCTGGACATGAGCCAGCAATGTGCCTTTAGAGCCCAGAAGGCCAGCTGTATCCTGGGCTGCATCAAAAGAAGTGTGGTCAGCAGGCTGAAGGAGGTGATCTTGCCTCTCTCTCTACTCTGCACTGCTGAGACCTCACCTGGAGTACTGCATTCAGATGTGAAGTCCTTAGTACAGGGGAGGTGTTGATCTGTTAGAGTGCATACAGAGGAGGGCCACAAAAATGATCCAAGGGATGGAATGCCTCCCCTGCAAGGACAGGCTGAAAGAGCTGGGGCTCTGGGGAGACCTGAGAGTGGTCTTTTAGTGTCTAAGGAGGGGGGTATGAGAAAGAAGGAGACGGACTCTTTTGCAGGATCTTTTGTGATAGGGTAAGGGGAAATGGTTTCAAACTAGAAGAGGGGTGATTTAAATTGGATGCAGAGAAGTTTTTTACAATGGTGGTAGTGAGGTACTGGAACAGGTTGCGTAGAAATGTGGTGGGTGCCCCATCCCTGGAGACATTCAAGATTAGTCTGGATGGGGCTCTGAGCACTCTGATCTAGCTGTGGATATCCCTGTTTGTTGCAGAAGAGTTGGACTAGATGACCTCTAAAGGACCCTTCCAACTCAAAAGAATCTATAATTTTTATGATTTCTATGTTAATCCTTCAAAGTAGTAGTGGAAACACATGGAAGTTATTTAATACAGTTAATTGTTTTACAGCTTAATTTCTTCATTTAGGCAAGTAAATGCATTTTGGATACTTGATTGGTCTGATGTGAATATCCACAAATACCACGTTTTCTCAAAATGTTAAGCATCGTTAGGCCAAGACTTAGTTGCTGAAGTTTGCTCATGTGATCAAATATTTGGTATCTTCACTAAATAACTGAATTATTAGCCTTCTCTGAAGCTACCAATCTACTTTGATAGCCCTAAGATTCAGCCACGTGAGTTTAATACTTGATCATCAATAGTATCTGCAGTATTTCCCTGGTGTGTGCTGTCTGCTGAGATAACAGGAGCAAAGATTCTTGCCTCAGGTGACAATAAATTATCACTAATACAGTATCATTGCCAGAGCTAGCAGTCCACTGATCTGTGCCAGAGAAATATAAAGCTACCTGCCTGCGAGGCTGGCGGGCTGCCTATTTGATTCCACTCTGGGTCAGCAGGGTAATTTACAATGCACAACAAAACTAATGTAGTCACATGCGACAACTCTACACGCTGGTTACTTGTGTTTTTAATGCAGGTATGTCTGCTGAAATCTGATGCTCCCTGACTGCCTGTTTGTGCTTTGCTAAAATAGCTGAAGGAAAAGATTTTCCTGAAATGTCAGATTTTAAGGAAGTTTTGAATGTAGCCTGATGAGATTGATGACAGAATGGACTGTGGAAGGAATCCTTGAATATTGAGTTGAGAGTGAAAATAATTAGTCTTTTCAGTGCAGTGAAATATAGAAGCTTTTCATTACAAACTTACCGCTGACTGGATGAAATAAAGTAGTAATTCTGAAAAAACAGAGATTCCAAGAAATCAAGACAGTTTATAATTTTAAGTTGGCTTCATTTCTTAAAAGTAGCTCAAACATTTAAAATTTGCAGTCTGAAATGTTTTTTTTTTAATAGCGCTTAATGAAAAAACAGAAGTAAACAGCTAAACAGAAGCAGTTTCTAGTAGGTTTATGTAATGGGTTCAGATATTTTCACATGTATTCAAATAAATGAAAAATGCATTTTATTTTGTTTTTCATAAAATGTTACAACTAACTAGAAATAAAAAAAAAATCGGTTGTCTATTAAATCAATTTCTGTATGAATTGAGCTAGCTGAGTTTTTTCATCATGCCAAAAGGATCTTTGTTGAAGTGTTTTTGCTGCTGTGCTGACTGCTGCCAGTTCTCTTTTATAGAGAAGCCAGTGTTTTTATAGTGCATGTGAAAATTAAATGAATATTTACCAATGCCAGATTCTTACTATGCAAAATAATAACGTCAGATAAAGGATTATGGTGGCTATAGCAGTGCTGTTAATGAAGTGGTAGGCACTGAGTGACACTCTTTGTTTCTCTTTCCTCCTCCATTCTTCCTCTTTGTGTTCAAGGAACATTTAGATGTCGTGTTGAGGGACATGCTCTAGTGAGAACTATTGGTGATAGGTGGACGGTTAGACTGGATGATCTTGTAGGTCTTTTACAACTTTGGTGATTCTATGATTCTGTGGTTAGCGGGCATGGTGGGGATGGGTTGGTGGTTGGACTAGATGATCTTTGTGGACTTTTCTAGCCTTAACAATTCTATGATTCTGTGATTCCTTGGATCCCCCCAGTATGTCTCACTTCTCTCATAAGCTAAGTACCAATCTTTACACCTTTCTCAGTTGGTCAGGTTTTCTGAACTTGGTGGCTGTAATTCTCTGCACTCCTTGGTTTTCCAGTGACCTCTGCAAGATGCAGCTGCCCACAGGTGACTTGGTGTTCATAGCGCCCAACAGTGGAACAGTCAGTCTCCTGTCGCATGTATGCTGCTCCCACTAATGCATTACAGGGTTACTGGTACCTTTGAGAGAAGACCACATTGTTGGCTCACACTCAGTCTGTGTTCTACTCCAAACTCCTCTTCCACTGTAGGGCACTTTTTTTTCTTTTTTTTTAAGCATTGGTTAGTGGTAGCTTGCTGCATGCTAGCGTTTAATCTTGCAGTAAAGCAGTGATGAAAACCATCTTGAATCATGGGAATTCCCCAGATACAATCACTTACACTCCTGTGATTTAAGGCCTCTTACTCTTTTTGTTTTTTCTTTCCTTACCATGCCCCCAAACAAATGTGGTTTAGAACAAGCTTCAGCCTAATCAAGCGTAATCAAGTAGATAAAATCCATCTCTTTATTTCCACAAAAAGGTGTTCAGAACAGATTTTGTTGAGGATCTGGAGAGGTTTCACCTGCTGCATTAGCATGACATTGGAGTTCTGCCTCTGGCACTGTCCTGTGTCAGAGCAAAGTCCTGTTTGCTTTGTAGTCAGTAAAGATCCAAACACTGCTTTTTTTTGTTGGTTTTTTTTTCGTAGTTTAAGGTGATAACTTAAGGCCAGACATCTTCTGACAGTACAGATTCTCCTCTGGCCTTAACTGTTACGTACAAAGCATTTCAAATACAACTACTAAACTGGCAGACAGCTTTCTTCAGCCGCATGTTGAGATTTTCTAAGAGCTTTTGCTCTCCTTGAGGTTTATTGCAAAATGAAAATGTTCTCTTTGTCTCTGGCGTGACTTCAGGTTTGTAAACTTTGTTAACCAAAGAAATATTGAGTTCATATTCCAAAATACTTGGAATCCAGTTGTTGACTTTCGGGTACATAGGGCAATTGCTCTCACTCAGCACAGTTTTGCCCTTAAACTTCCGGATGATCCCTGTACACATTTTCTTGTTTATCCCCTTTCTGTCAGAGGGCTCCTTCCTGGAAATCCCAGTGTGAGCAGTTTCTAAACTGTGCTGAGGGTGATCGTTTGCTTTTGCTGTAAGAGTGCTTGATGAGATGGATTGTAGACATCTTGCATGTTACTGTTTTTTTCTTTTCTTTAGCAATGCAGATGGGAATATTTCAGTTATCATAAAGGATGAGTGCATGGGGTGCATACCTAGAGCGGGAGATTGGCAGGTAGGAAGTGGTAATGGGATTTAGCAAGGAATTTCTTCCTGTAGGGCAAGTGGAAAGGGGTGGTGGTTAGGAGAGGCTGTATCAGAGTACTTGCCAATGTTGAACTTCTCACCTTCCCCATTCCCCTTGGTGCAGCTTACCCCTCTGCCCTTCAGCCTGTCTCCTTCTGCTGGACATTACCTCTTCTTTCATCCCTTAAAGTTGGCCTTGAGTGCTCATGCGCTGAAAAGTGATCTCATACTGAGCAGCCTGGTTCTTTGTTTTGGCTGAATTCCCAATCCAGGTGCTGGATTATTTTATCTTTTTCAATTGTTATTTTCTTGACTTTGTGGTGATGAGAAGGTCAGAAGACAGTGCCAGATTATAAGGGCTGTTTTATGGAGATTTTGGAGGTGGAACCGCGCTGTCTTCAGGAATAACGCTTTGTTTGTACAATGTGAATCAATTTGCATTCCATTTTCACTGTAACAGCTCAGATACAATTACTTCATGCCATGGGCTACTTTGATGAGTACTGTATGCTCAATTGAACTTTTTAACCTCCTGAATGAATCACAGAGAGAAAGTTAATGCTATTTATATTTCATTAAACATTTGCAAACCAGGCAGGAGTTGAGAATGTACACAAAAAGTGATTTTACCCTTTATGTTCAAGCTAATCAAGGGAAGCCTGGTGTCTTTTTGATGGATAATTATGAGCTTCTGCTGTAGTCAACTGACTGCAGTAACGGGCTGCTTTTTAAAAATAGACACTGACTACTTGCATATTGTGAAATTCAGTAATGTTAAAGGTGCCTTATTGTGGGAATAGCCTCCTTTTCTTGAGTGGTCCTGCTTACTTCTTGATAGTTCGGAAAGGGAGCTGAGAAGAAATGAAAAAATATGTGGTAAGGCTCACTCTGTTTTACCTTCTGTATTCTTCCATATCTATTTAGCCCCTTTACTGGCATTTGATCTTATACATGGTTCTATAATATGCTTGAAAGCATTTCAAGTTTAAAGAGTCCAGCAAGCCTGTATCTTACTTATAATGCAGGTTTATAGTCTTCCTTACTGCCTACAGGATTTCACAAATCCTAAAGGTTGAGGACCCAGAAAAAATAAGGAAACTCATTTTTAAACAAAGTGTTAAACCAACCTTATGAATTTTGAATGCCTGTGGTTTGCTTGGCAAATCCAATAACTTTCTAAAGCAAACCCGTTCACTGTGTTTGGTGTATGAAGGCCTTAGATACTTAAACAAAGAAAGTAAAAATGGTGTCTTTCTTTGTGTCTTCATTTTCTACCTGAGAGCAAAATGATCTACAGATACTGAAGTCTATATTAGTTAACTATTTTCTATATGTGGGTGCTACAGAGGCTACTGCAGTTCTATGCATAATATGCAATCAAAGTCTTTTGTGTGGTTTGAGACCACATTCATCTCTCTGAACAGGGTTCATTTCACGTCTGTAATAACTAAGGAAAGCTGCAAGGCATATTTGAGCATGTTGTCGGGAATGATTCAAGTGCAGGGAAGGGACAGGAAGTTCTTAGTAGTAAAACTGCTGTGTAGGACTGAGTCACTTGTTTATATATTAAAAAAAAACAGTTTTGTTAAAATAAGCGCTGGTTTTATGTGCTTTCTGGAATTTGCTCAGTTCAACTGTTATTTCAGAAGAAAGAGTCTGCTCAAACCTTACTAAAGTACAGAAATTTCAGAGTTAAGCTGCTTTTACAAGTGAAGAAGTCATCTTGTGCTCTATTTCAAGGTTTCTTTAAGCAACAATTAAATCATCCAACTCTCAAGGCCACTTATGGTTGGGACAGATATGGATACTGAGCTGGAAATCAGTTTTGTCCTTTGTAGTATGTAGACACCTTCAGGGTAGCAATAAATGGCCTCTGTTAAAAAATAAATACAATTATGTTTAATTGATTGCAGTAGAGTTATTGTTCCTTTTTAATTTTAGTACCTAAGCTGTTTTTCTCCTTAAAGAGATTGATATTTTCATTTGCAAGCTTTTTTGTGTCTAAGTGCAAATAGTGACAACACTCCAAAGCCGTCTCATCTCATGGGTAATGGAGCGGTACTGTTTGTCTCCTTGTCGGGAATGACTCATATTATTGCACCTCCAAACAAATCTGTTGTGTCTTTATTACCTAAAATATAATGCGCAGAACATGTCAGCATTGGTAGCTAAAAAGGTCCCTTTATGGGTTTGAGTTGAATGTCCCTCCAGTGATTAATGTTTTTGTATTTGTGTAACTTGTAGGTTTTATAATCAAGAGAAACCTTTCAAAAAGTACAGCTGACCTAGTAAGTTTATGTTTGTATCCTACTGCAAGAGGCACTGCAAGCAGAGGAAGAAGTTACTGACTTATCAGGAATACCCGTCCTCTTTCCTATGTTTATTTCCCTTGTCAACTGATCGATGCCTGTCTGAGCAGGGCTGAGGATACAATAGTGTTCTCAGAGGCCAAAATATTTTGCCGTTTTTAACTTCCTTCTTTTTCCCCATCAGTGGCTGCCAACTTTAACATGTTAAAAGCTAGCCCTGTTTAATAACTGAGGAGAGTGTTTGTCTAGTTTATGCTAATGCTTCATTTATGATATACTGCCTTTTTTGAGGAAGAAAGAATAAAATGAACAAGCAGTATTTTATCTAATTTCCGAAATTGTTAGCATGAATGCATATGTCCCACGCTAGGTGATGACAGTGAACTCCCTGGAAATGTTAGAGTTGTTCTCCATTAAGAAATGTGCAGCGCTACACCTAATGAAGCAGCACTTAGCTTTGCTGACGTCGTGCTGGAGCAGTACAGAGGTTCTTTTAACACACAAGTGAATTCCCAGAACTCTTGCTTTGTAAATAAAGTCTGTTCACAGAGAGTCCTAATTGATAGTGACAGTTAATGTAATACCTGCTGTCTAGGCCAGGCTTTTGCTAAAAGAGTTCTTTGAAACTTATTTATTGATTGCTGCAATCAGTTTAGTCCCCCCCGAAAAACAACAAGCAACCATTAATTTGGCCTCCATTGTCTGATTTTTTTTTTGCTTTTATTGATGGGATGAGTGATATGAAGGTCTCAGAGACCTTGCCTACCTTTTTGTTTGTAAAGCATTAGGTAAATTTCATTTTACGTGTGATTATGGCCCCAGGAATTACGATTATTAGATATTAAATAAATGTAATTTTCTGTCACAGTTGACCTATGATTGACCAGAAACAGAGATGCAGGACTTGCTGAACTAACTAATTCTTGGTTATCTGCCTGTACTAAGAATAGGGCTTAGTTACAAGACTGAGATTTCTCTCTCCAAAAGAAAAATGTGTTAATGCAGTAGAGGGGAGCATTCACCTCTTGCTCTAAGAGTCGTTAGTACTTTGCAGATTGCTGTACGGAGACTGATTCATAAGTCCTACCTCCATGGTGCTTATCTGCTGCTGTGTACAGAAGCGATGGCAGTCATGCTTTGACCCTTCCCACCTGTAGCATTCTGTTAAGAGTCAGAATACTGATTTGATTGCCATTATGAGAGAACAGTTAATGTTTGACATATATCCATCTCATATTTTCTTGTTCCCTCTCTCTCATACGTTGTGATTGTTTGATTCTGAATACTGTATTACTCATCTGTTGGAAAGTAAAAAGCTCTCAGAGAGAAACCTCTTCTTATTTTCATTTTGTACATGACTGAAAAAAGAATTAATTGTTGATTATTAGTAAAGATTTAGTTACAAAGTAATTATTATTCTTTCTTTATTGTCTAGTGTTGTTTGCTTTGTGCTTCTGCTTGCGCTTTGGTGTCACTTTTATTATGCGTGGCATAATAATGTGTTTTCTCTGCAATACATCAATGGGAGAAAAATACACTATGGAAAAATAGAATAGCTCTAAAATCGAATGGAAGATTTTAGTTGGGATATTAGTGAAACAAAGTTTAAGCAACAGTTTTCGGTGAACTACCTCCTGATTTTACTGTTTCCCTTTAGATATGGGTTGTTTGTGCCCTTATTCACCCTCTGCATCCCTGCTTAATTTTGACATGACAGTTGTACTCTGAACCTTTTGTTACAGGTTTTTGTGAAGGAGTTGGAACAGTCTTCCAGTCCTTGATCTTAAAAGGAGTGGTTCAAAATTTAAAGCTCAGCATACACTTTGCTAGTGACTAATCCAAAGAGTGGAGAGAGGATGCAATTGAAAATGTTCTAAGGGACAAAGAATCCAATAAAGCAATTCAGCCTGCAGCAGATACATCAAGAGCTAAGCATAAGTGCAATAAGGTATAGAAGCTGTGTCCTGGTGTAGGCAGTCATAAAAGAAGCAGAACAAATTACACAACTCTTTTGTTTTGCCATAAGTCTGCAAATAGTGTTGAGTATTAATCATTTATTGCTTTTTTATTGTATTTTATTAGTCCCAGCTTTTGCTGAGAAATGTGACTAATGAAAAAAAAAACAAACACCATTTTGGGAAAAATACTTCAAATGCAATACAAAATGAAAAATATTTTGTACAAATTTCAACCTACAGCATCCTAATGATTCGAGAACTTACAGATTTCATAAACTGTTAAAAAGCCTATGGTTTTCTTTTTCATTCTCAAAATGTTGAGTTCTCCAGATTCTCATGGATTCTCGGTGTCCTATTATGGACCTCTGTGGTTTTGATCTTGGTAAACAGTTCCCATTTGAGACTTTATCTCAGCTTGAAAGGGCCCAGTTACAAGGGTGATGAACAGTTTTAAAAGCTGATATAGAGACCTGCATTTTTCTTGAGATGTTAAAAATTATTATTGTCATTTCCATACTGCCTCACCTCATTGAGAACCCTTCTTGACAGCAGTATATGATAGCGCTGATGTTTAGCAGGGGCAGCCATGCACTGCAAGCCCACATGGTAACTGGATGGGAGTATATCCGACAAGTACCTTCTCTAAAGGCTAACTCTTCATTTCAGTGCATACCATTTAATACTGAGATTTTTTTCTCTCTAAATCTTTGCTGAATTGTCTGTCACCTGTGATTCGATTTCTGCGGGCAATCTGGGAGGGAGACAGGGGTGGTGATGGTAATGCTGATTTGTACCTGCTGTTCTCGCCAGATCAGCACTGTCAGAGTATCGAAACAGGGGTCTATAATTAGCAGCTAAGTAACTGGAGTACGGTTGGCCTAATGCTCTCACTAATCCTGTCTGTAGCTCTGCCTCTGTTCAGGTTTCTTTTGCATTGATTTTCGAAGGCTTGCTCTGAGAACTTATTCTATGTGACACCTGGACCCAACAAAATTGTTGAATTCATCTTCAAGAAATTTTTTTTTTTTTCCTATTCCATGACCTATAATTTGGCTTCTCAAGTGTTTTGCCCTAACCTGGCCCTGGAGGTTGGCTGTGGCTGATCAGTGCTGTGTAAGATCTGCTACAGCGTCATCTGGGTGACTGATGTACCTTGCTCTCATGTGCTTAGTGTTACAGTTAGATTAATGAGGGGGTTATTTAATTAAAAACAAGGACTTGGCTTCTGTTATTGCAACTAGGGATCACCTGGGCATTTTCAGCTAATACCAGATTTCATATCATTTTTGCCACATTTTTGCAATTCAAGGGCATTGCCCTTATCTCAACTATGCTATTACTGTTGATCAAGTTACAAATTCCAAGTTTGTAAAATCCTGCCCAGACTCCTGTGTCAGTCTCTGGTGTCCTACAACCCAAACGTATTTTTCTGTAATACCACAGTGTACTTCAGTGTACTTTTAAATATTTGCACAGGGCTTGTGAAGAGTGTAATTATGATCCAAGAAGTTCCATTTCTTTAGTAGAAGTAACTTAGAAGCTTTAGTGATTACCTGCAGTTTTGTAATGTTGTATGACAGTTTCATAATTATGCTAATCTACTGCTTCTAATGGCTTTCCAATAGAGATATCAGCCAAGGCTTTTCTTCTTTGCTTATCCTTATTATATTGCATAATTGGCTTCTGGTAGCATCAAACCACTAGAAAATATGTCTTAGTAATATAATTAATCCCTAAATGTTACAATTCACGTTTATCAAGGTCTGCTTTTATTGTTCAACTTCATATTTAACAACAACAACAATTCAGTACATCTTTGAATTGTGTACTTGCTTTGGTAATATTTTTTAGTTTTGACACTCAGTGTAGTAATGTGTTCAGACTGGAATGCGTAGTTCTTAAACCAGTTCTGGTTTATCAGCACTGTGTCATTGGGCAATGTTTATATATAGAATTACAGAACGTAGCTGGACCCAAGAGCTTGTAAATACATTGCAACTTCCTTAGATTTGTGGTGGTCCAACATTCATTAAGGATAAAATAGCATCAAAATTGCACAGATAAAATTTCCGTGTTTGGCTTCAACGTTCCAGGAATTCGGTATGTGAGCTATTGGGTCTATAGTAGCTTATTATTAACTGGTACACATGCATATAATAGAAGAGACTTGTGTAGCATTTGTTTAGAAACTTTTATTTACATTGAACTTAACAGGATGCTCCTTAAAATATAAGAGCTGCCTTAATTGTGAGTTGTATTCTGCAAACTTGAGTTTACGGAGGGAAAATGGTCGGAAACAAGTTTTGGGAGCATACCTATCAAAACTTCTCGGAAAACTAGGAAGAAAATTTACTGGGAGTCCTTCTTATCCATTGTATGTAGGCAACTGCTATGGAAGCTGATATACTCTTGATGTCTGCTCTGGCACATGATGCGGATGCTGTCCTTGAGGGAAGAAGTATCACTGTACCCTGTTGCAGTCTGTGCAGCTACTGAATTTTGATCCTAAGTGATTTGGAGGATGGAGCAATAAGAAATTGTGTACTTCTTGCTCAGCGTCGCAAGACCACCGTCTGTAGTATGGTGATAACTCTCTGGCTTTTGCTTAGCAATTTCAGGTTTTACAAAAGATAAACAGGAGATATGAAAGCCTTGAATATATCCATGCTGAAGACCCATTCTTAAAGAACTATTCTGATTTGAAAAAGAAAGGGCTTTTCTTTTTGTTTAGCTCTTCTGAAATGTAAATAAACGGGTAATTTGCTGTAAGCAGCAAACTTTTCTAAGACTGGCAACTGGCAAGTAATTCACTTTCATAGTGAATTACATAGATAGAGATGGCCTACATTAAATGGACTATCTAAATAAAATAAACATTTACGTTAATATAATACAGGATTAAATTAAAATACCAGAATTGCTGAATATAATCCTGAAATACTAAGATTTTTTTCAAGGAGCAGAATACACCTGCAGGTAACTGCGGCTGATATTAAACCAGAATATAATCATTTACGCATCTGCGTAACTCCTTTCATGTGCTTTTAAGGTACGTGAAAAATATGTTCTCTGTAAAGAATAAACAGCAGGATGTTTTTCAAGATTTGGGCTAGAAATAGCAAATCAATAATTTTAAGTATCATTTTAGAAAACCACTGGTAGTTCTGTGAACATGAAACCTGAGCCTCCAGAAACCTAAAAATGGTCCTTTCTGGCTTTGACTTTGAGGAGAAAAAAGTACAATGTGTAACAATATCGAGACATTCTACTCAATACTACATACTCTCACTTTTAGTTAAATGTTGTCCTAAGACGATTGTGGATCCCTGATACTCTCAGTCCTATTTAAATAAAAATACTGTTGATTTACGAAAATAAGAAAGGACCAGCTCAGCTCACACACATTACAGCCTGATGCTGTTCCTTTTAAGCCAGTGGAAATTTAGACCTTTCCTTTATCTCAAGCCCCTTTGACTTCAGCCTTCCACTTTTTTTATTAATAGAAAAACAAACTCCACTTTCTAGATAATGGGACAGTGATCTTCAACAATAGGATATTGTTGCATTATCTCAACATCACTGAAGGTTCATTGCAATGATAGGATTGCTTAAACATCTATTAATGCAGAAACATAATGTAAAATTTGCACTCATTCATTACATGATTTTCTTCCAGTGCAGAATGTTCCATCTGTGTCTCTGCTGACAAGTCCCAGAAGTCCCTGTGCAGAAGAGTTTGAATTAATAGCACTTCATGACTAGGGATGTTTTCTGTGGTCATGCTGATTTTTTTTTAATTTTTTTTTTAAGCTGGAATTACAACAGTACACTCTGACCCCCTTCAAAGCACAGTTTAGAGAGTGCAGTCTAGAGAAACTTAACCTCGGGGTCTTTGCATTGTGATTTGATTTGTTGTAGCTACAGTGTCATGTACCTTGCACTCAGAGTCAGACAACAAGCCTCAGCACACTGTGTCCAAACAGACTAGACATGGCAGTACAACGAGGATGAGATGCAGATGTATGGAGTGATAACGGCATCATACAACCGACCAAGGCAGATTTAGTCCATAGAATAGCTGATGCTCAGACTTATGAATAGTCAGCATGCTACATCACTGAAGGCAAAATAACATTTTGGGTCTGAAATGAATTTGTGATAATATGCTCACACACCCAAATAAACTTTCTCAACAACCATGCCAAACTGTTGGTCTGTACTGTTTACTTATCAATGCATTACAGTTTTATTCTGTAACTTTACAGACTATACCCCTCCTAGACAGAAAATTTCCCCAACAAGAAAGAAGTGTCTTTTGTTACTATAAATATTGTTCTTGGGGTCATATTTCATTTGCTTTCGCCTTGTAGTACTGGGATTGGATGTAGTTTCTGCTGTTGTGAAAAATTTAATTTTTCTGTAAAATATGTTGCGTACTTTTGACTAACACACCTTAACTTGTGCTTCTGCTGGGGTTGGTGAAATTACTCAAAAGTTACTCAAGGGAGAAACACATTGAAAATATTTGTAGTCTGCAAACAATGATGGTATACTTTGAGGTAGTGTGTGCGCCTCTTGCCTGCCTTGTGAGATGGGAATACCGTGATTTGTCTCTGGTGCCTACAGACGGGAGATTCCTCCTTTTCAAACCTTATGTGCCCAGCACTGAGTTCCAGAATGAAAACAGTTGCTTCCTGAGCCCTGCAAGTCGGCTCCTTTGAGGAGGTGTGCTACAGCTCTGTTATATAAGCAGGTTTTGTAAGTGCTATTTACTCAAAGAAAATGTGGGTATGAATTCTGTATGGTTCTCAGCAATCAGTCTACTGTACATTAGGTTCTTTTGTTAAACTGTAGTGAAATGTGAGTAGTTGTTTTTCTCATCGTAACAGGATCCTTAATATTTAGTTCAGTAACTAAAGTCACAGTGAATTTTAATGACTGGAAGCATTCACAACTATTGGAGATCTACGACCATGTCTCAAACTGGTCTCATACCTTTACATTTTTTTCAACATTGTATTGACTGACAATGGTATTTAATACTTTCTGGTGCCATAGTCCTTTTGGGAAAAAAAAATTGTGAGAAATTTTTAAGAAGTGTTTTTAATGGCTTTGCCATAATTATTATGTTTTTATTTAATTTGTTGGAAAATTACATCACTATATTGTTCGGTTTTAAGTACCGTTAGACAAAATAGTGTTGTCCAGCAGCTATCTTTTTTGTTTAGTTGCCAGCATTTATAGATATTTCCATTTTCTGTAGCTTTTTGTAGTCTTCCCATAGTTAGGGCTTGGGTAATTATGTACCAATATAAATAGAGTCTGACTGCAAAACAAACCTTTTATCATATAGCTTTGTAGCTAACACACTGCTAGACTGCTCATTTTAAGGTATATTGCATAGCCGTCATAGTTCAAATGAAAAAAAAAATGATTAGGAATGACAGGCTTCTCGTTATTGTGAGGATTAAACTTGGGGTGAGTTTAACCTGGGAAAGAGGATATGCTAAGCTAATAGGTTGAAAACTATCCCCATTTTTTCACTTTTTTGAGTACAGATAGTGTATCAGAGGGACTGACGTGGGCAATAAGCTTAGAATTGGTTAAAGTTTAAAACTTTTTTGTGCATTTTCATTTATTACGTTTTCTCTTCCAATAAGGGTAGAAGCAAACCAAAAGTGTAGTTTAGGACTACTGAGTTCAAGGACTCAAAAAATTAGCTCTAGGTCTGTTGCACTACTCCTGTTATAAGACTCGATATTGCTCCAGTAGAACTTGCCAGAGTTTGTTAATATACACAATATGCCATTTATTTCTGTAGGTAATTTTGCTGCTTGATTAATAGATAGAAAAATAGAATGTAGCAGTATTACAAGAATCTATGAGTACTGAGATATGTTTCAAGGTATTCTTTGTGAAAAGAAAGTATCTTGATGAATAAGAAGCATGGACTGTTTAAATCTGTTTTATTACTTGTTTATTCTGATAGCTTCCTGAGTTACAATTCGTACTTCTCTGGTTTTATTAGATTTTATAAGCAGTTGTTGTAAGGAAAAGAAAAGCCATATGCATCCATGGCCAAGTGACCATCTTGACATTTCTTTTCTGAAGCAGAATTGTGAGGTGTATGTTCATCTTTTGATAAGAAAAGTCAAGGCTTATCTTCATCATTGTCGTTTTTTGAACAGAAGTATTGTTCTTTTCCCATATTGACTTTGTTTATTTAAACTTGACATTCATGTAAATTGTTTAAATATTTATATATCTAAACTTCAGAGAAATTGAGAGAAATAGTTTTCACTTCTTCATACATCAGTTGAAGATTGTGATAGTAAAGCCACATACATTTGTATGATGTTGTTTATCTCCATTATAAATTCAAGTGAAAACAGATCTACTCATATCACGTTTATCCTAGAGCCTAGCCACAGCACTTTCAGGTTTCTAGTAAAGTTAAGGCCACGTTCAGTATCTGTTGATGCTTTGAAAGGTACAAGAGCACTTTATTTTTGACAAATCCTAGGTGGTTTGTAATTTAGTATAAACAATATGCTGGTGCATTGTATTGTTGAAATTATTTTGTGTGCTCTTAAAACTGCACACATGGAGTTAGGATGATTTGGGAAGGCCATCTCCAGAAATAGCTTTTGAAGTCTGGGACATTACATCAAATGTAATCATTTAAAGACGGGATTGGTTTTGTTTTGTTTTGTTTCTTTTCCATTATTGTTTATTCTTTGATGAGCAGGACACTCTTCTATGTGTCTTACAGGATCAGCGCGATAACAGGATTCATATGATCTGATGTATTGTGGCAGTCCCTATAAGCAAAGACAAACTAAGGGGTAGTCTGAGGTACAATTCAAGGATTCCTATTAGTGAAATGCAAGATGCTAAAAACACATTAGCACGTACAAGCTATAGCTTATTAAACTGTCAATTAGGGTTTTTCCAATGGTAAACAAGCATAGTATTGCACAAGAGTGAGTTGACCTTTATATGGTAGTTGGAGGGGTGAGGAAGGGTTTCTTTTATCTTTATTGTCCTCACAGGTTACTGTTTCGTAAATGCTGTTGAAGTTCTTATTCTCTTCAGATTAATGGATTCTTTTGTTGTAGGAAAACATAGCTGGCCTTCAGCATTCATTGGTTTGTAAATATTCTATGTTTTTTGACACATGTTAATGACAAACTGTTGGATTTTGTGGAATAAGCTGTAGGATTTTTTTCTGTTGATGTCCAGTCTGGAGCCACTGATTATCTGTGAGGCCTTTTTGCTGGCTCTCATGGTTTGAATGAGGCCCCACATTACCAATGGGAAAGACAAAGGAGTTATAAAACTGTTAGGAATAATCCTCAAGAGTAGTCCTGCCACTGCCCAGCCCTGTACCTTGGGAACCTGCCTGGGGACATGATGGGACACAGGCCCATCCCATTGGGCCATGGCCTGGAAGGGCTGAGCTGTGGGGAGCTGGAGCCAGGCCCTGCTGTGGCCTCGCTGGGGCTGACAATTGCAGGGCTGACGTGGGGGCCTGGGCAGGGCGAGTGGGAGCCCTGGGTTGTTGCAGAGGGTCAGGAAGGACTGTGAGTGCTGTCAGGATGCTGGCATTAGCTCACAGGCCTTTGTAACACTGGGATATGGGTACTTAACAATGGCTGAACTTTAAATTCATTATGAACTTTAATTTCTTCGCACCATATCTTATCACTTTTCCAGTGTTTTTCTGGACCTTTTCTTGCCATCCTTTTAACAACCTGGAAAGAGAGAGCCTTATCTCTGTCAAACATCTCATTTGTTAATAAATCACCTGCTCATTGCTTAGAAACAGCATTATTTCATTTCCTGACCTGACCTCTCTGCTGAGTGTATTTGAAATAGTTTTATTATTTACTGTAGCTTTTGGTTCGGCCTGTTGAGTTCCTCATCTGCTATCAGCATTGTGTTTAACCTAATGTATAATCTTATTCCTGTTCTTGTTATTCAGCTACAGACGCATTAGGCCTCACGTATACCTCACTAACATATGTGATTATTTTATTGGCTCTTTTAATTAGCTCCTTTTCTGTTTCTGTTCAGTTCCTCTGGTTTTGTATATGGCAGACATGAGCACAAGCAAGGGCAAGTATTAGTTTACACCACTAGAATGCTGTTCTTTCTGTGTTCACACTGGGGAGGCGTGTTAGTACTGTCCCATGGCTACAAGGTAACTGGCCTTCTGTGCTTGAAGCCTTCTAATTAGAAAGGAATTTTTTAAGAATTACAATTGCAACTGCATTTAAGTGGTAGCTAATAGCGATACTGCTTCCAAAATCTCAGTTTTACTGCAAGGCATACTTCTGCAACTGCGGTTTTGTACAGATTGGTGATCTTGCACTGTCATCTTAACACTTTAGGCAGACCTAATGTGAGATTAACAAGAGCAAGCCTCACAAATGGCAGGATGAAATAGTAAACAAGTAGCAAGCGTTCCTTTGAGGAGCTGGTCTCTCTCCAAGGTCAGAATGGTAGTAGGACTAACGTGATTGTGAAGCTAAGACTTGAGCAGTGAGGGAGGATCTAGGTATAACATCCAGCTCATTTTCCATCCAAAGCAGTGCAGAACAGAATGTGAACACAGCTAGTATCTGCTGGTGTTGTCATTTCATTTTAGGATTCTCCTTGCATAGATACAATTCCACTGGACTATTAACTTCGTTCACTGCCCAGCAGTGTCCAAATTTCTTAGTAAAAATGCCACAAAACCTTATGTTTTTTTCCTTTTCTTTTCTATAGTTACTTTACACAGTAAATGCAACTAGGCTGCCCACTTGGTGTGATTCATCTTCTACCTTGAGGTTATACATAAAGAAAGCTTTCCTCTTCATCCCTCTTGCTGTAATAACAGTGCATAGAAGTCAAGTGGTGTTTATTGTGATGTTCTGTATACTTCACAGCTGCATGTTAGTCATATGTGGAATTAACTTACTAATGTGACAAATCTCTCCACAAAAGTGAATGCGAGAAAAGAGCTCTTTTCTAGATCTGTCTAATTTGTCACACATGCGTGCAGAGGGCTCCTGCCATAGCTGGTAAGCCTAACTTCTGCAATAGGTGTCTTTGTAGCTTAGGGCATTAATTGAAGTTATAAGGGCCTTAGGGATTACTTAAACATCCATGCAATTATCGTAGTGTTCAGGAATTTTCAGTAGTTGCCTCTAAAGAATGACTTTCCTTCATTTAAGTTCCAAAACTGAAAAAGAAAAGAATGGATTGCTATAAAAGTTTCTAAAATTCTGTTTCTGCATTAAACATGTATTATGATAAAGGACTTCTCACTGATGGTCAGATATGGGAGTTGCATTCAGAATACTGTTTCTGTTATGATTCCCCACTGAATTATTCCATCTGGTAATATTACTGCTTATGAAGTGATAACATATGCACGTAACAAGATGATTGTAAAAGCCCAGAATGGGTAATTTGATTGTGCTACTAAAACAATAGTAGTGAAGCATTCTGGTCTGTGGTTGCCAGCATTAAATTACCATGACTGTTGTAAATCATACAAGAGGATTGTGGGAAATAGAGCTTTCAGCTTTTCATTACAAACCCTCATTTTCTGTCCAGTGATCTAAAGGAGAAGAGCGCACAGCCATCTGTCTAATAGACTGCGGTGGTGTTTTACAGACCACTACTCCCAGTGCTCCAGGGGAATGAGAGTAGGAAGGGGCAACATGAGTGAACAGTGAAGTTTCCTGAGGATCGCAGTGCTTCTTGCTATGGCACAGAACTGAGTCTGTCTCTATATATAACTGCTACACGAGGGGCCCTGACAGGCTTCCATGGTAGGGACTGTGTGTGTGTGTGTTACACGTGCACAATACAGAAACCTTGTGGAATGAATAGGAACTTCTAGGAAATGTGCATATGTTGCAAATTATAAATAATAATGTGGTTATTTCTTTTACTGTGAAAAATATGCCTGGCAAATGTAAAAGCTGTCATGGACAGTTCCTTTAGCAGGCCTGTTTTTCAAAAGCTTGTAACAACAGATAGCTGACTAGTTCATACATGTTACAAAAGAAACAGTTGTGCCAGGCCTGTATTAATGCTGGAAGAAGTGCTGCTCATTCTTACCTACCATCATGTAAGATACCCATACACTTGATGACTGGCAGAGGTAAGGCTGAAAGGGTAAAGAAAGAGAGAATACTTAGTTCGATAAAAGGATTTGGGCCAGGAAGCTTCTTAGCCTTTCGTTTTGAGGTTAAGCCAGCAGAAGAGGCAGACTGATACAAATTGGCTGCCGTTGCCACTGTTTTTTCAGATTACAATATTCATCTTGTTATCATTGGGCCTTTGTTGTTCTCAACATGGATGATAATTTGACCAGACCAATTTAGATTATAAATCCAAATTGCCACTACTGCTGGCTTTGTGTCCTGCTAAAGCTTGAAGGATATTACTATGTAAGATGCATTTCAGCCTTATCTTTTCCCTACTTAAGCCTTCTCCTTCACTCTTTCTAACACTAACAAAGTAGATTTCCCAAGGCTCAGAGGAGGCATCTAGGCTAAAATAGACCGGGTGCTGTTGTGTGGGCTGAGGACAAAGTGGTGAGGCACGGCTTGCATCCCTGTATCCTGTAGTGGCCACGTTTGCACCCTCTATGGAGAGCAGCTGTGGAGCTCTGTGCCAGGGCATGGGTGGCTGGGACAGGGCTAGATGGTCGGAGCTGGAGCTGTGCAAGCAATTGAATGTTGTGTAAGGATGATGGATGCCAATAATTGGGCCCATTCCCTGGTTCTTTTCAGTTTACTAGAGTAAACATAGTCAAAATGTTATAAAGGTCATGTGTTGCTTCTGGCATTTTTTAGCATAAAATTAGTTAGTCAGCACCAGAAGTAAGATGCATTTTATGTGTGCTTTCCTCTGCTTTATGAGGGTTGTTTCTTCTTTTTACACATAAAAAGCAGAATCCAATTCCATCGTACTTCAACTAATGTATTCTGTACCCTTTGCTAAATACACATAGGTAGAGGGAAATAAGTGTTAATCTAAAAGTGAAGTTTTAATACCTTCAATTTCATTTTATATTTTCAGAGTCATTTGTTGTTATCCATGGAAGCAGGATGCAGGTTCTGCACTCCAAGTCTTAGTGTTGCTGTGGACATTCTGTTCTTGCTCTGCAGTGACACTGGGGGCTCATGCTGCCTTTCAGGTCTCAGTTGTTCCCGTGATGTTTAACAAAGTGGCACTAGAAGATAATTACTTCTTGATTAATGGGTTATGAGCTAAGAAAAGGGAAGAATTTAGTTATTTAATGAGTCTTCCGCTGCCTAAACTTATAGCCCTACTGTATTGTTTTCCTTGTCCAAATATGAGAGAAGCTTACCGGAGAAATTACAAAATCACTATTCCTGTGGCCAAAGTGTGGTATTTGGGTTAGTGCCTCTTGCCAGTTATGAGACATATCTAATGTCTGACTCTACCCTGATCCTTCCTGTGACATTTATACTATTAGAGCATATCATATGGCCGTGATTTACATGTATGAGAGCTAGTGTTTCTGAGATGCTAGTGTCCGCATCTGTTACAAATACATGAAATGTTTCTGGGTTCCTACTCTCTTGTTTCTGCCTACCACACTACACTGACTCTTTGTGCCACAACCATTATTGTACCACCTTGAAATGGTAGTCTAAAGAAATTGGTGTCCAAATATAGAATATACAAATATGTTATCACAGAAAAAACTATGGCAGTTATTCTTAGAGTAAATGTGAATTATTACTAAAACATGACCATCGTGATTTTATTCACAGTTGTATATTTTGGAAATTGTTTTCAAAGGAGCAATAACTCAGTTTAGCAAGCAAAACAATGCTTTAATTAATCAGAAGTCAGTGTGGTCATCTTCTTACTTAACAGCATTGGGTGTTTGCACTCAGTCGAAGAGAAGTAGTGGTGCACTTCCAATTGCCTTTATTTAATATTATGTTGGCATCAAATAAAAGTTTCAAATAATACTTTAAATACAAAATTCCTCGTTCAGATAGCAACCTTTCAAATTGATAGCATCTCTATTAGGATGCCAGCCAAATTTTCCTTGGTTGCGTTGGCATGGCACCTTAAAAAAAAATTTGCTTCAAACATGAAAGCTTTTGCTAAAATCTCATCAGTGGCTTATGAACTCTCACTTTTCAATGCTTTCTGCTTTGTATAGCTTCCAGGAGCTGTTTAAGTAACTTATTTATCAGGCTAGTGAGAATTTAAAAAAAAAAAAAAAAAAAAAAGTCTGAATTTCTTGAAACAAATGCAAAAAAAAAGTTTTGGTTAGTATTTTCTTGGTCTTTAAATGTTGTCTCATCAAACTTTTTGAGCCTTTCACCTTTTAAAATTAGATTTAGGTCAAACTTTAAAGGTAAAATAGTCTTTACACAAAACATTCTTTTCATGTGTAGCAAAGTTAATGAAAGAAATGCTTTTCACACTTTTGCATCTCATTTCTGTGAAATTCACTTTGAATTTACAGTTGTTTCTGAATTATTCCAACTCGTGTTTTTCACTGGGACAAGATAAATGAATTTCGAGCAAAATATAGGAGGAGTATTCTCAGCAAGAGGATTTTTTATGTCAGTTAAGTTGTTGTTTTGATTTGAGATTTCCTCAGGATACAGAAAAAGCGAGAACACTATGAATAGAAAAATAAGAAGCTCTGTGGAAGCAGTAAATAAAGACTGTAAGATTTTGGGAGTATGGCCAAAAGAATAAGTGAACGAGACTGGTGATGGAATCACATTCTGAGTTTTGTTCAGAAACAGATTTTTAGAAAACTTGATGAAGTGTGAAAGACCTGGACTTCGGAAATGGAGGATGAGGCCTCCAGATAGTGACTGAGAGCACTGTGTTTGATGATTTTGAGACAAAAAAAAAAAAAAAAAAAGATGAAATAGTTCTGGATTAAGGACGCAGAGAGTTTTTTAAGAAGAGAAATACTGAGCAGGTATGTAGAATGAGGTGGAATATGATAAAAGGTTAGAGGAAAGCCTGAAGGAGATGGGGAGGGGAATAGCAGGACAGAGTGCAAAAGGAATGATCTGAAGGAGTCAAAATAGAAAAGAAAAAAATTGCCTTCCACTGGAGAGGAATATCCAGATTGTTCAAGCAGTCTACAGCTGTTTCAGTAGTTAGTGTGTTCCCTTCTGTCTTAAGAAACAAAAGTAAGCAAATTGGAATAAAAATCACACAATAATCCTTGCAATTATCTCTTTCCTGGATTCATACCTTAAAATAACTTGAATGTTCAGACATAAAAGTGGAAACAAAGTTCATTCAGTTCTCTCAGTGTGCTCTGGCTAATTCCACCAAAGAGCATTTCAGGTACCTGGAAAAGCAGTTGGGCCTCTTGCAGGCTGGCCTGGCAAATGAGATTTCCATACATTCCGGCAAAGTGACACTCCCCATTCAGTCTGAATGACACTTCAGTCATTGCTTCCATCAGGAGAGCCGAGCTGTTGGTAGGCGTGGAGGCAGGCAGGTTGGTATAGAATGTGCTGTCCGTGGAACATTCCTGCTCATCACTGGATCTTGGAACATTGGGTCTTTCCTTGTTAGTATGAAATGTTTGCCTCAGACTGTCTCCTAGCTCATGGTGAATTAGATGTGGAGATTTAGGTAACTGACATAAAGCCTTCTCAGCATCATTTCTACCCTAACAAGTCTTTCTCGTCTTCCCTCTTGCCCTTACTGTACAGGTGTTCTTGTCTTTGAGCTAAATGTACATAACAGTCTAGTACTTTATTAAACTCCTAATTTCTCGGGACAAGTTTCATTTCAGCCTCTTTCTGGGCTGTTTTAGACACCCATTTTCAGTTTGTCTAAAGCGTAGTGTCAGCTGAGCTCTTTATTGCCCTGTCACAACTCCATATATCCACAGTCAGGTTTGTCCTTTTAAATGCATCACTTTCTTAGTGACAGGTGTATTTCTTGGGAACACACTATCGGTCACCAGTCTGCAAAGTCATCTTCATCCAGCATCTGGAAGATGACTAGGAGCAGTTCGTCAAGAGCATGAACGCCTCTTGAACATAGCACTGAAGGTCGTGACATTCAGCTGTACCTGTCAACCCTGACATATCAGATAATCATTGTGGCAGCTAAGGCAGTTTGAAGTATGGTGTCAGCATTGTGGCAGCTAAGGCATTTGAAGTATGGTGTCAGCATGTTCTTCGGTAAAAAAGATGATGTGCTTTTAGCCAGGTGTTTGAAAATTACTTGCCTACGTAAATTATCAAAGAAATTCAATTGTTTGCTGGGTGAAACTCTTCTGATTTCTCCCAATGGTCCTCAGTTAAGCTGAGATTACAGGAATTGCTACTATCAGGAAAGACTAGTACAGGAGAGGTACTGTAGATTTGTATCATGGTTACTACAGCTTGCTTTGGTGTCCGAGTCTGACTCTGTGCTCATTTTCATACAAAAAGAATGAGGTGTTTGGAGAAAAGCACTTACCACGATGAGAAGCACTGTTTCTCACATCTCTATTGCAACCCCAGGCATTTGTAACAGTTTCTTTTTTTAGGTCTCTGACTAATCAGCAACCGAAGTAAGAAGTATTTTAAAAAAGACCAGATCACCGAACACTCAGAGAAGCTCAAAAGTTACGGGTCACGGAACTGTCAAAACAATCTGACATCACCACGTGGTCTGAGGGCTTAGTGTTAATTGGTTTTAGAAGGAAGCACAGCTTTAGGCAGATTGCATAAATCTTCCCTACGGTGGTGCGTTTCAGATTTGTGACCAAATACTAAAATTATTCTTGTCTCATTTATGTAGTCGTCATTTTTCAGACTGAAGGTGACATAGGATGTATAATACGTGCTGCTCTGTCAAACTAGCTGCTGTTTGCTGTTCTGATTCATTATTTTTGTCAAGGGAAAATGTCACACGCCAGAGCTAAGGAGAAAGCGTTCAGTTGAAATTTGTTTGAATTTTTTTTTTAATGATTTCTTTACAATATAATGATTTTTTTGTTTTTCTGTATAGATCATTTGTTGTCACTTTGAGTTTGGTATTTTAGTTTTTTAAATTGTGCTTGGGTTTTACTTCAAGAAAACTGCTTCTCTTTATGCTCAGTATAGAACTGCTTACAGAAATAACTACTTTTCTTTAATCTTTTCAGAGACATATATAGTATATACTATAGTATAACTGATAGTATAACTCTTCATCCCTTAGTATAGCTTCTTAAACACTGACAAGATAATTAGAGCTTCATTAAATTAATGATTTGATAATTAAAGAGGATTCAGAGAAAAGGCTTAGAAAAATGGATACAGTATAAATGAACTCTGTATTAATGTTACCATTAAATTGAAGAACAATGAATCATAAATTGCGTTTGTGTAAATGCGCATTCTTTCTATGGGGAGACAGTAATTATTATGCCCAGGAGCATTCTCTGTAACATCTCCCACTTAGCTACTTTCAGCATCAATTATTCCATTATTATGAAAAATTCTGAAATGATCTGAGATTAAAAAGAAATGAAAAAATCAACAAAACAGATCTGCTTGTTTTAGACTTTTTCTGTACAAGGGCTGCTCAAAGAGTAATGCCTCCTATTTTATGATAGTGGCCTATGACATCAGAGGTGAATGTTGGTGGTATGGCAGTATAGGTTGAACCCTCCCACCGGCATCCTCTTACATGTTGTTGCCATGTGACAGATGGAAGCAGAGGGGCAGCCTGACAAAACAGTGTCTGACATGGAAGTGTGGATGAAGCAGGATGCATCACTGAATTCCTCCAAGCAGGAAAAAATGGTGCCCACTGACACTCATCATTGATTAGTGAATGTTTATAGAGACCAAAGAGTGGATGTGAGCACAGTGAGTCGGTGGGTGGTGCTTTTCAGAGGTGGCAACAGTGAAGTGAAGGGCAAGTTACGTTCCGGATGGCTGTACAGGTTTTGACAAGCTCAGCATGCAGGCTCTTGTTAATGGCTGTTGAAAATGCATAGCTAGTGGTGGTGACTGGTTTGAAAAACAGTGTTTTGTAGCCAAGAGTTTGCTCTATCAAATAGTGTGATTGAGCTTTACTGTAGTTTCTATGGAAATAAATAGGAGGCATTATTTTCAGTTTGAAAGTTTTGATAACATGAAGTTCTCCTTAATACGGAGGCAATTAAGTTTAAAAACACATCAGAAAACATACCTTAGAAGTGCAAGAAAATGGCAAATTGTATTCACTTTTTAAGGACATAATTTACTGACAAGTTGTTAAGTGTTTCATGAGGAAGTTATTAAAGATTATCTGATTTGGCATACAGTGGTGTCTTCAGGAATTCCTTGTGATATATGTGTACTGGAGTGGGAGAAGGATGCACTTTCCATTTCTTTTCATTGAAAGTATAAGTGAATTTGCTTAACTTTTGCCGTTACTTACTGTTTATGTCATATAGCGTATAAACAAACCTGAGAGAACTGCTGAAACGTGCCTATGTTATATTACATATGTGTATATATGTAAATACCTAAGTTTATATTCCCAGTATAGTCTCATATTGGCTACTGGCAGGAATCTGTCTGAATATTGCCATCAATGGTGCTCCTGCCAAGCCCTCAAAATAGGCTGCTTTAAATTCCTGAGTCTGATTTAAGATTGTTGATTTAAATTTTTAGAAGAGAAAACAAGCCTAAATTAGTGCAGAAATAATTGGCTGAAAATGTGAATTGCACAATATTCGTGGTCTCACTTGGCACCTCAGAGAAAACATGCTTTGAAGGAGTTCTTCACACCGGTCTCCTGTGTTAATTGTCACACATGCACACAAACTATCCTGCTGCAGATACTTTCTGTTCCCTAGTTAACCACATGTAAAGAAACTGTATTTTTGATAGTTATGCTCTTGGAGTTGGACTCTGCATCAGATAGGCAGCATGTTGTCTTCAAAACAAAAGATGTGGTGTGGAGCTCTTACAGAGGTGGCTAGTAAATCCACAGTGAGCTGGACTATCTCAGCTGCAGGTGTGCTTTGTGGTTTTTACTGCATTACCTTTCTGAAGGCAGGGAAAGGCACAGTATCATAATGCAATCAAACTTCACTGCTTAGAGTGTATTTTGGTCAAATAGGTAGTTT
Organism: Pavo muticus; assembly: GCA_016647715.1. Taxonomy (NCBI): domain Eukaryota; kingdom Metazoa; phylum Chordata; class Aves; order Galliformes; family Phasianidae; genus Pavo; species Pavo muticus. The sequence continues at coordinate 3,071,437 of JACDJE010000321.1, forward strand.
CTGTAATCTGCTGATCGGAGTTTGTTATGTGACCTCTGTGCCTTAGCAGTCAGGACGTTTATTAACACCGAACATTGCAGAATACACATGAAAATCGAATGCGGGACTCAGAGTAAACTTTTAAGAATAACATCTGTGACAAGAAGTCATGATACAAAACAGATGTGTGATGCAAGTATATACATGTATATACTCATACATTCTCTCAAAAGTTGCCTCACTGTGGTTAATTTGTAGAGAAGTATTCTAGAGATGTGTTCTTCTGTTATTATTAGTTAAAACAAATAAGGAGTGCTTTTAAAATAGAGCTGAAGAAAAATATACAGTGTTGTTGCTGAATAGGTGCCAAAGTTTGTGACACGAGAAATCTCTTCTGGTTCTCTGTCGCCATGAGAGTTAGAGACCAGTAATTCTGTGTTTAATTGCTACTGAGAGAATGAGGTGAATCTGAAATCTTCCCAAATGAAATACCTGATTCTGAGATAAAATGCTGAGTGCCTTCACTGCAAACTTTAGAAGGGGATGCGATTGCTGGTTGAATCTTCCTTCAGATTCAACTCTGAGAAGTTTTTGAAAATGTGTACAGAATTAAGACTAAAACCAACAAGCAGCATTTCTTGAATGATCTACAAATTTGGGAAGAACATTGTTAAGAGTCTGCATACAGCTCCCATGGAGTTCCTAAACATCTCTCTCTTCAAAATTTANCAGAAGTTACAGAAGAGATCTACAACAGAAGTACATTTAGAGTATGGAAGTAAAGTATGCATATATAGTCTCATGCTACGTAATTTGAGCACTCATCAAGAGTTCTGTTTTCTTCTTGTACTGGGGAAACCTAGGACACATGGAGCTGAAAGTGATTTATGTAATGATAAGATTAGCTTTTCTGGAAGAAAAAAAAAGTAATGAAGCAGTCACTTAGTAGTCAGTGAGGCTTTGAGGCAGAAAATGGAATGGCTGTTTTGGGATAAAATAACCTGAACTTTTTGGGTTTGCAGTTGAGTCATGAGAAGGTTGAACGAAGTGGCCACCACCTTGGTTCAAGGATAGCACATCATTTGAAGCCATTTGAGCTACTTGAGGAACCCATAAAGCCAGTCATTTAAAAACAAAGATCCATAATAATGCTTAGAATAGCAGCTGCACCATCTAATGACCAAATTACATTAAAATGTAGGTTGAATTATATTCAGTTTAATTTGTGCCAACAAATTTGTCAGATCTCCCTTCTTTGTGCTCAGAAGCACTCTTCTGAAGTGTGGATTTACCCCATTTCTAAGGATGGAGAGGAAATAAGAGCCACAGAGATTTTAACTTTGACCAAGTTATATACTAAGATACAAATTAGCTTAAAATAAATTTTGTATTTCTCCATTTTAAGTTCTGTAGTTTCGACCTCTAAACTGTTCATGCACTGTGCTGGTTAGTCATGAGTGATTTTGATCCAGTAAATTTTGTTTCTTTCTGTATTTCCAGTTTGCCAAATATTGACATATGCTATGTGTTTTTTTGTAAAGCAGTGATTACTTTGGAATCACGCATTTAATAGGTGATTTTCTTAATATGTAAGAAAAACATTTTCTTCTACCTTCTTACAGTCCTGCAGTCCCTTACAGTCTTGCAGTCCCTGAACCACAGTTTTTATCCTTGCATTAGTTTTACTCTTTAGTTAAAATTAACAGCTTTGTTTTCCCCCTATTTTTAATATGTAATTTTTGTATTTAAAAATGTTTAATCAAGAAGGGGTGGGAGATGATGGGAGGAAGGGAGGAAGGGAAATTGTGTTAGTCAAAGGCCAGGCATTTCAGTTCTGCACAGAATTATCTGGAGCAGGCTGATCATGAGTCAACAATGCCATTCTGTTGGAAAAAATACAGATAAAGTAGGAAATACAAAGCTAAAAGAAAACTACATGAAGTAATCCTTTCAGCTTAGCTTTGGTAAAATCTCAGACTGCTAAGCAAGACCTGGGCTAACTGGAAGTGATCGGCAGTCTGTAAGGCTTTATGGATTGAAAGAAATAGTTTTATTTCATCTAGCGAGAGCTAGAGAGCTACTTGCATAAGTAAAGGACTATGATAAAAAGGTAGGGAATAACCTATTATTCACACTTACGGACAGAAAAAAAAAATAGAGGGATTGATTTACATAAAGAAGGACTTGGGGTCTATATTCAAATAACCTTCCTAGTGGCATAGATAGTCATGCACTGGGTTAGATTTCCTGGGGAGGTTACAAAATCTTTGAAAATCTTACGAAAAATGTGTGTCTTTATCAGTCTTCTGATAAAGACAGAGTTGAGAATCAAGAAGAAGATCAGACATTAGGAAGAAATCCTTTACTATGAGAATGCCCAGTTAAGCTGTTGATGCCTTATCCCCGGAGGTGTTCAAGGCTGGCCTGGATAGGACCCTGGGCAACCTAATCTAGAAGGTGGCAACAGCAGGGAAGTTGGAACCTTTAAGGTCACTTCCACCCCAAACTATTCCCTGATTCTGTGATACTAGGTTTGAAAAGCAAGTTGGATGTAGGTTTTGTTAATTCAGCTTCTAGTAAATAACTGATCTTTATTTCATTTCAGGCATAGTATAAGATTTTTTCTGTATTTCTGTTCTTCTCAAGGTTGTTAGTCTCTTAAGGGTGCATGTGAAAACTGGCTTCAGTGGTCCAGGAATACAGTTTTCTTCTCAGCTTGTAATTGGTACATCCCTGTTAATTTAATGGAAAAGTTTCCATTTTAAGTTGCTGATAAGTCAGCAACAGTTTCAACTAGTAGAGTTCTGGATTTCCAGCTGCCCAGCTCTCCAAGTACTTTGCATAAGCATTGAATAAACAGTTTTTTGTAACATCCCTTCAATTCAAGAACATAAACAACTGTGGATAAGAATATGACATGGTTTGCTCATGCAAGGCAGCCTGAATTCTGCTTTGATAAGACAGCACATCTACATCGTATGTCAAATGAAGTATTAAACCTACCTAAGAAGTTTGGACTACTCATCTGTTTACAACCTCAACAGTGCTGATGGCTCGTTTTACAACCCAAAAAGGTGTGGTAATTCCTGTTTTTGGCTCTGTGCTAAACTCCTGAGATATCCTGTCCGCAAGCTATACTTGTGTAAGCATAATACAATATAAAATATAAATTCACCTTTCATCCCTACTGTGAGTGCCAAAACAAATACAAGTTGTTCCTTAGCTTAGTGCTGCTAAGATGTTCCAGTTATTGTGATGTCAAGAAGGCAAATGCTGCCAAATCTGTCAGAACAGAAATGTGGTTCCATGAAGTACTTAAAATACGAAGGGCGAGATTTATTGTTAGACTCCTAAGGATATGAAGGGTTTGAGTGGGAGAAAAAAGGTTCTGAGGTTCTGATTGGGAAAAGGAGTATGATCCCTCGTTCAGGGAATGCTGGTAAGCAAGTGGAAGGGTTGAAGAAGGAAAAGAAGAAAAAAAAGAATTCAAAAGAAAAAAAAAAGACAGTCGGGATAGAGGGAGAGAGGAGAAGGAAAAAAAAAAGGAAAGGAAAGGAAAAGAGATTAGAAGGTTCCTTTGCATTTTGTTAGTGTTTCGTTGAAAAACTCCCTTTGCAGAGAAGAAGTTTATTAGAGAATTCAGGGAGTCAGCTCACAGTGGCAAATAAAGTTGTTCATCTGAGGGTGTGAGTTATTGTGTTACAGAAATAATTTGAAGCAGTAAGAAGTTTGAACATAAGAAGGGCAGAAGGGCTTAACAGTGCATGGAAGTTTCTTTGAAGAGAATATCTGAAAATACTTGAAAATTTAAGCTGTTTGAAAAATTGTGGCTGTCAGGAGAAGTCTACAGTGACTGGAAGAAGGAAAACATAGCTTCCGTGTTCAAGAAAGGGAGAAATGAAGACCTGGGGAACTACAGTCCAGTGAGACTCATCTCTCTGCCTGGAAATAGCATGGAGCACATCCTTCTGGAAGAGATGTTAAGGCGCATGTGAGATGAAAAGGTGGTCTGAGACAGCCAGTGTGGCTTCACCAGTAGCAGAATGTGCCTGACCAATATGGTGGCCTTCTGTGATGGAGTGACAAAGGAAGGGCAATGTATGTCATTTACCTGGACTTCTGCAAGGTCTTTCACAGAGTTCCTCATCTCTAAATTGAAGAGGTATGGATTTGAAGGCTGAAGTATTAGGTGGATAAAGAATGTGTTGGAAGGTCACAGACAGAGGGTTGTTGCCAACAGCTCTGTATGAAGGTGGAGGCCAGTCACAAGTGATGTCCTACAGGGGTCTGTCCTGGGACCAGTGCTCTTCAACAACAACATAGTGGAACTGTGTGTACCCTCAAGAAATTTGCTGATGACACAAAGCTGAGTGGTGCAGTTGACAGAATCGAAGGGAGGAATGCCATCCAGAGGGACATGGACATGCTCAAAAAATGGGAACACAAGAACCTAATGAGGCTTAGCAAGGCCAAGTGCAAAATCCCAGATACAAGCACAGACTGGGAGAAAAACTCATAGAGGCAGCCCTGTAGAGAAGTAGTTGGGCATCCTGATTGGTGAAAAACTGGACATGAGCCTGTATCCTGGGCTGCATCAAAACAGGGGTGGCCAGCAGGGAGAGGGAGGTAATCGTCCCCTGCTGTTCTGCCCTCGTGAGGCCCCATCTGGAATACTGGCATCCAGACCTCAGGCCCACAGTAACAGGAAGGCTGCAGAGCTGTTGGAGTGAATCCAGAGGAGGGCCGAGATGGTTGAAGGGCTGGAGCACTTCTCCTATGGAGGAGGGTTGAGGGGTTTGGGGTTGTTTAGCTTAGAGAAGAGAGGGGTCCAGGGAGACCTCATTGCGGCCTTCCAGTGCTGGAAGGGAGCTTACAAGCAGGAGGGTGACTGACTTTCTACATGGTCTGATAGTGACAGAACAAGGAGGAATGTCTTTAATCTAAAAGGAGGAAGATTTAGATTAGATATTTGGAAGATATCTTTTGCTCAGAGAATGATGAGGGACTGGAACAAGTTGTTCAGAGTGGTTGTGGGTGCTCCATCTCTGGAGGCATTCAAGGCCAGCTTGGATGGGAGTTTGGGCAGTCTGATCTAGTGACTGGCAACACTGCCCATGGCAAGGGGGAGTTGGAACTAGATGATCTTCATGGTCCCTTCTTACCTAAGCCATTCTATGATTCTCTGATTTGCTGTGGGTATCATGCCGCAAAGAGTTAACTCTTGGTCAGTATTGAATATCCACTCTACCCCTGACTGACCCTCTGCTGAATTTTTCCCACTGATTACACGTTTGAGCCTGGTATGCTAACCAGTTTTCAGTCCATTTCACGGTCTGCTTCCCTGTACAGTACTTCTTTGGTTTGTCAGTGAAAATTTTAGAGTAGAAAGTGTTGGAAACCTTGCTGAACTCAAGATAACATCCACTGTTTTCCCCTTATCCAGCAAACTAATTATTTCACTGTAGAAGGCTGTCAGATATGATTTTTCCTTCATAAATCCATGCTGACTACTCACAATTGCTTTCTTGTACTTTGTATGTTTCAAAATATTTTCCAGGATTATTTTCTCCATTACTTCCCGGGAGATCAAGATGAGATCCCTAGGGATCTGGAGTAATAATAGTCCTTAGTTCTCAATGTTCTGCATCTTTCCTTTCTTGACATTGGGAGTGATATTCATCCTATCCTCAGGAGCCTTTCCACATTGCCATGACCTTTCAGATGTCATTGAGAGTGGCCTTGCATGCACTGACATTGACAGCTTCCTCAGCACTTTCATGTGCATTCCTTCAAGTCCCATGGGCATATATATGCATGCGGCTACTACAAGCATTCAGTTGTATTTTATATAGCTAAAGATCAAACACATATACATGCCTCCTCTGAATCTAAGCATGAAGCTGGTTTTGATTTTGCACGCTTTTGTGTACATGCTTATGTAAGTGTGTAGTATGTAAACCACACTTTGAATACTTTGCAAGTTCTCTGGACAATTCAAGTGACCACAAGTTAATGCTGGGCTTTAGAGCCATGCTAACTGTGCATTTCCAGCCATAAGCCTAGATCATTCATCTTAGTTTCTAGATTCAAATTTGGCGCATGTGTCAAGTTGTCCACATAAGTTGTAGCTTTATTATGTTCAAGATCAATTGAAGTAAATACTGTAATATATTGTCAGCGTGACAATAAGGCATTGCCTTGTGGTTGGAAGCGCATATAAATGAAGTGATGGCACTTGGCCACTGTCTAGGCTTAGGGCATTGTCCCTCCCATTTCTTATATTGAGAGAACACACACTGAAGTGAAGAAAGGCAACAGCAGAACATAAAACTTATGTGCTGATATGTACCTGTGGTTACCTTATCTCTTCAGTCTGAGGATGAAACAGCCTTTATCAAGTTACCAAGTGAAATGGGAAAACTTGAGCCTGTTCTGTTCTGGAGTAGTGAGGCCACAGCATTTCCCTTTATTCCGATGACATCCAAGCCATAATGCAGAGTTAGTGCTCTCTGAGCAGCATTGCTTTGTAGCAGCTCATTTGATGAAGGGAAGTAGTAGGCGGTACGCACAGTAAGATGTCTACCTCTCTGGTATGGTTGAAATCTCCTGGGAGGCAATACATTGCATAGGCATTCCCTTTAAGCACCAGCTTAATTTTAGCTAGCGCCCTCTGTGGGCAACAGGTTCCTTCCTACCTTCATAGCCAGTGAAGCACCTCATTCTGCCTGCCTTGAGACCAACCGCAGAATGCTGTTTGAAAACACCATGAATGGTTTTACAAAGATGGAATTGCTTGAATACTGTTCTGAAGACAGAAAAATCTTATGACACGTTTGTCTGTCTCGTATTCTCAGGTTTATTATTCTCTCAGGTTAGGTGCTGAAGAGATGAAATGGACACAGATGCTGACATCCCAATAAAGAACTGCATGTTTTTAGTTAGGAGGCAAAGGAATCCTGGATGGGTCCCATTTTGACTCTGTATTGCAGTCCTTTTGTTTGCCACATAGGTTAGAATAAATAACTTTTCCTGTGGAAAAAAAGTCTGTGAAAAAATCATTACCTTTGCAGTTTCTTCCTGCTAATCTGTGTTCTCCTTTCACTGAAGTTGCAGTTTTTTCTAAGAGGCATTGAAAACATGTCTGTTTGCCATTTGAAGATACAGCTCATTACCTTGTGTGCAGTACTACCTCTTTTTCACGCATGATAAAGAGAATCAAGTGCACATGTGATTCTCTTTCATGGTTGTTCGGCTTGTTCTAAACTGCAACATTGTAAATTAGCAGTGTTGCTGCATGGAATCCCTGTGCTATCACCACTAGCTACCAAGAATGAAACAAAACATTCAGAGTACGATTAGTTAAGCAGAAATTAGGGCATGTCCCTTTTGTTGCCTATAAAGTAGCTAAGATCTTCTCTGCTATTGAGCAGGATTTCAAAATATTTTGGAAAGGCTGCTGGAAGAATTTTGCCTTTGCCTTTGTAGTAGGGTTCTGATTTTGTCACATGGAGATCATTTCCACTTGCTAATACCGTACCAAGTGTTTTGAAACAGGAGTTTGTCAGTAGTCCTCGTTAACCTGCTTCAGTCAACAGCTGCCTTAGTCTTTACGGTTTTGTTCAGTCTGAACTGTCCTTTATTGTAGAAAATGAGGATTGTGGCTCACAGATCAGTTGTTCTCTGTGAGATTAAGAGATCTTTCCAAAATTTACAAATCATTTTAAGACTCCTGGCAGCATGATGTTAAAATGGGGCAGTAAGATCCTCAACCTCGTAAAATGTGAGTGGGCTCTTTCTCTGAGGTGCAGTGTTAGTTGTGCTTATTACAGAAGGTGAAAGAGGTAATAAGTAAAGGCATACCATGTCTAATCATCTTGTTCCATGGTGTGTATCCGTGGAGAACCATGATTGCAGATTTCACTTCAGCTATGATACACAGAGTGATTTATTTTCACTTTGATAGCTATTAGATATTATTCTTGATTTTTTATTTATTTATTTTTTTTGTATGGAAGATTCCTTCTCGTGTTGCCAAATATTTGTTTAATCTTGTTGCATGTTTAGTTCAAAGATTTTCCCATATGGTAGTTGTTTGTTGTCATTGTTGTTTTTTTAACATAATTACACAGTTGTCACGTAGTGTTTTACAAATTGTGCTAAAGAGTATCTGAGAAATACAACATTCTCACTCAGTCTGTCTCATTTTGCATTCAAATCTTCATTATTTAGGCATCTATGCATACATTTAAAAAAATACTTAAAAATTTGGAAATTCTGTGAGCATGGATCAGAATTTCTGCTGTTCTTTCTTAAGCCAGTGCTAGCACTCAGCCAAGGAAAACTCTCACTAACTCATACTAACTTCTTGTTAAGGCTAGTACAGTGTGGCCCTGTGCGTACAGTCTGAATGCATGCAGTTATTTCAGTGTTTTTTCACAAGCTGTTTCCTTTTTCTGGGTATTTAAAGAGCCTGATACTGTGAACTCTGGTCGTGAGGAGTTTCCACCCACTAACAACCAAATTGTTGAAATAATCAATGAATGTGGGCACCATTGCCAAATTTTCAAAACACTAAAGAATGCTGACTTAGAATCATGTAGGTTGAAGAATACCCTTTAAGATTATCAAGTCCAAACTATCAACGTAATGCTATCAAGTCCACCATTAAACCATGTCAATAGTGACTTCTTCCTTGGGAAGAAATAAACTTTCATATTGAATTAATAATTATTTTTATTTAAATATAGAAGTGTGACTAGTTCAAGACCATTTTAGATGCTGCTGCTTTGCCAAATTCTGAGGCAATGGTAATTCATTTAGCAATTCTGGACGAAACAAATGCCATTTTCCTTAGAGTGCTTCATACTGTCCTTTTAATGAAAAACACATTGTTGCTTTTTTAAAACTAGCAGTTCGTAAGTTTCTACACTACAGTTTATTGTCTGAAATATTGGGAATGTGATATACTCATCCGTATCTTCTTTGTGATAATTCTGCTTTTTCTTTCCAATCCACCTTATTAATGCTGTAGATATATATTGATAATGAGTGTTGATAGGTCTTCCTGACTTGTCTTTGCCGCTTAAATCTGTGTTGGTATATTTTAATGTCAAAGTTAGTGTTGAGTACTGCTGCTTGGCAAGCTCCCAGTGACAAAGGGATTGCAGGCAGCTGCTAGTTTTTGAGTGAGAAGCCCAGGTGCACTTCTTGGTCCATTGTGGAGGCTGCCCAGCTGGGGGCCTTTCCCAAGATGCCTTTGCGGTAGAAGGACAGTGACAGGACTCTGCTAGGGTTTTGTTCTGTCATCTTTCCACCACCATTATGTTCCAGAACTCATCTGTTTTTTTTCCCCCTGATTTTGTATAGGTGCTGGGATGGCTGGAGAAGGCCACATTTTGCAGTTGAGCTGAGGGACGTGTGAAGCATCATCCATCCCCTGCTGACATTTGAGGTAGTGTTTTAATTTTTTTCTTACCTGCAAGTTAGCTAATGATTGATGTTGTTTAAGGATAGTGATCAGTAGAGCCCTGTAGTGCTCTGCAGGTAATCCTTACAAATCCTGTGATTCATTCCTACAGAAGACCATAATGGTAATATGTAGTATATAGAATTTTGATTGAGATTACAACCCTTAGCTTAGTTTCCTACACTGTACTCTTCCTCCTCCCAGGAATAAAAATAAAATAAACAGAAGTATTTGAATTAAAGCTGTTCAATTCCATCCTGATGTAAGCTGATGTTTTCATTTCTACTGAGGTTTATTGTCCAGCATTTGAGACAAATGACTTAATAATTGATGTAAGTGTTTGAAAGCCATTATTTCTTGTCAAACTATTTTACTGTGTATTAATGGGACACTTTTTATTTATGGAGTTATTTTAAGTATTAATTGCTTAATTTTTTGAATGCACAATATTAAAACAAGTGGGAAAATATTCCTTGTTATTCCAGGGGGAGAGAGATTGGAAATATCAATTCCACTAAGAAAATAAAAAGGTCAAAAGAGTGAAAAGTTGCTTGTAAAAAAAGGTATATATAACCTACTGTCAAAAGGGACCTTCTCAAGCAAAATCTTATTTGTTGTGACTACTATGCTTTCTCCTAATAAGTTAAGCACCTTAAAAACAAATTTATGGATGACTTCTCTCATCTTATAGCTGAATTACAGCAATACAGCCATATAGAAAGCTGCTTCTGTCCATTCTTTTCCTTGCTTTTTGTACTGAGCAAGCCAATCATGCTCTGGGTAAGCTGCCTGGTCTCTATTCCTCTACAAGCATCAGTGCAAGAAATGTTTCACACTTCGAGTGCCCAACTTGAAGAAAGGGTCTGGACCGGCTTCTGAGCACCACCACTGGTACACTCTGTGGTCCTTGCCACCTTGTTTTAACTCTGTTGTGTTTCAGTTTGCTGCTTGTAAATGAAGGCTAATAAGTTTTAACTTTCAGAAAGGATGAAAGCACGCTGATCCTTGGGAAATGCTGGTACTCACATAGCACATGTGCCTTACCAAAAGAGAGTTCAAGCCTGTTGCATTCAAGTATGACCCTGCATTAAAAGTTATAGTGGATCCCCAGGTAATGACTTCCTGAGTCAAGTAATTGATGGCCTGTTGTCAGTCAAGTTCTGTCCTTGCTGTATCAACCCTTGCAGGACTGATCTGTTACTTGATCAGGGCCAAAAAAGCTGCTAACATACACCAATGTGGTGAACAGCAAAATGGCGTTTTATTCCACGTGGCATCAGTTTAAGTAAACTCGTATCCTTTTTCGTCTATACCCCCTAAGCATGCATTGTCCAATTACTGAGCAGGGGAGGATCTATCGCGTCACATCCCGTCTCCTCGGAAACGCCTACAACAATGGCCCCACCAAGGGAGATGTAATACTGGACCTGTTGCTCACAAACATAAATGAACTAATTGGTGACATCAAGATTGGAGACTGCCTGGGCTGTAGTGACGATGCTGTGTTTGAGGTCATGCTCCAGAGGGACATGAGACAGGTGAACAGTAAAATTAGGAAGCTAAACTTTAGGAAAGCTAAATTTCAGCTCTTCAGGGAGTTGAGTAACACCCTGGGAAACTGTCCTCATGGGCAAGGGTGCACAGCAGATCTGGCAGATCTTTAAGGAGGCTTTCTTCAGGGTGCAAGAGCTCTCCGTCTGCAAGTGTAGCAAGTCAGGAAAGGAAGGCAAGAGATTGGTATGTCTGAGCCAGCAATTGCTGCTCAAACTGAGGGGCAGAAAGAGAATGCACAGGCAGAGGAAACAGGAGCAGAAACCATGGGAAGAATATAAGGAAGTGGCTAGGCTGTGTAGGGATGGGGTCAGGAAAGCCAAAGCCCAGCTTGAACTGAACTTGGCTAGGGCTGCCAAGAAGATCAAGAAAGGCTTCTACAGGTACCTCAACCAGAAAGGGAAAGCCCAGGAGGACGTACTCCCCTCAGTGAGTGACACAGACAAGCTAGTAATAACAGACAAGGAGAAAGCTGAGGTACTTAACAACTTTTATGCCTCTGTCTTCCCTGATAACTGCTCACCACACAGCCCTCACACGTTTGGTTTGGTAGGAGGGGATCAAGGAAACAGCATCCCTCCCACTGTAAACGAAGATCAGGTTTGTGACTACCTGAGGAATCTGAACATACACGAGCCTGTGGGTCCCAATGAGATGTATCCCAAAGTCCAGAGGGAGCTGGCTGACGTAGTTGCCAAGCCACTCTCAATGATATTTGAAAAGTCGCGTCAGTCAGGTGAAGTCCCTGGTGACTGGAAAAAAGGCAACATCATGCCCATTTTTAGAAATGGTAAAAAAGATGTGCCCAGGAACTACTAACTTGTCAGTCTCGCCTTTGTGCCAGGGAAGTTCATAGAACAGATCCTCCTGAAAGCCATGCTAAGGCACATGGAAGGCAGGGAGGTGATAAGGGAGAACCAGCATGATGGTGTCACTGCATCAATGGACAAGGGAAGAGCCACTGATGTCATCTGTCTCATATTCAGGAAGGCCTTTGACACAGCATCCCACAAATCCTTCTCTCCAAATTGGAAAGTTATGCATTTGATAGGTGGACTGTTCAATGGACAAAAAACTGGCTGCAGGACCAAGTCCAGAGAGTGGTGGTCAATGGCTCCATGTCTGGATGGAGATCAGTGATGAGTGGGTCGGTACTGGGGCCGATACTATTTAATATCTTCATCAGTAACATTGGCAGTGGAGTCAAGTGCACCCTCAGCAAGTTGGTGGATGACACCAAGCTGTGGAGTGCTGTTGACACACCAGAGGGATGGGATGCCATCCAGAGGGACTTCGACAGGCTTGAGCAGTGGGCCCAGGTGAGTCTCATGAGGTTCAAGAAATCCAAGTGCAAGGTCTTGCACCTGGTTTGAGGCAGCCCCCATTACCAATACAAGCTGAGGGATGAAAGGATTGAGTGTTGCCCTGTTGAAAAAGACCTGGGGGTTCTGGTGGATGAGAAGCTGGACATGAGCCAGCAATGTGCCCTCACAGCCTAGAAAGCCAAAGCATATCCTGGGCTGCATCAAAAGAAGTATGGCCAGCCGGTCGAGGGAGGTGATCCTCCCCCTCTACTCTGCACTGGTGAGGCCTCATCTGGAGTAATGCATCCAGATGTGGAGTCCTCAGTACAGGAGAGACGTGAAGCTGTTGGAGCGTGTCCATAAAAATGATCCATGGAGTGGAACACCTCTCCTGCAAGGACAGGCTGAGAGAGCTGGGGCTGTTCAGCCTGGAGAAGAGAAGGCTGCGGGGTGACTTGAGAGTGGCCTTTCATTATCTAAAGGGGAGCTGCAGGAAATAAGGGGACAGGGGGCAGACTCTTGAGCAGGATCTGTGGTGATAGAATAAGGGCTTCAAGCTCAAAGAGGGCAGATGTAGGTTAGATATAAAGAAAAATCTTCTACAGTGCGGGTGGAACAGGTTGCCTAGTGATACGGTGGATGCCTTGTCCTTGGAGAATTTCAAGACGAAGCTGGATAAGGTCCTGGGCGACCTGTTCTAGGTGTGGTGTCCCTGTTCATTGCAGGGAAGTTGCCCTAGATAGCCTTGAGAGGTCCCTTTCAACTCTAGGGATTTTATGATTCTAAGGTATAAATTTCTGTGGTGCTCTCTCACTTGGTATTTTTCACTAACTAGTCTAGACTAACTTGACAGAAAACATTTTGACACAGGGAACAGTGCTTCAGTCTTCACAGCCAGTCTGGCTTCTCATGACTCTCCTGTCCTTGAATTTCCCTTGACCATCGAAGTGAGGGTCAGAGAGCAAAATCCCTCCCAGTGTGAAACCGAAGCAGGTCTGAGACCACCTCATGAGGCTGAATGTGTACAAGTCTATGGGGCCAGATGGCATGCATCCCAGGCTTCTGAAGGAACAAGCTGATGTGGTTGCCAAGCCACTCTCCATCATATTTGAAAAATTGTGGCTGTCAGGCAAAGTCCCCACTGACTGGAAAAACGGGAAACATCACTCCCCTTTCAAGAAAAGGAGAAAGGAAGACCTGGGGAAATACAGGCTTCTGAGACCCCAGGACTGGCCTGTCTTGGGACCAGTGCTCTTCAACATCTCTATCAACCACGTAGATAGTGGGATTTAATGTACCCTCAGCAAGTTTGCTGATGACATGAAGCAGAGTGGTGCAGTTGACACAATAGAAGGGAGGGACACCATCCAGAGGGACCTGGACACACTCAGGAAGTGGGAATACAAGAATCTAATGAGGTTTAGCCGGGCCAAGTGTTGCACTTGGATCAAGGCAGTTCTACATACAAGTACGGACTGGGAGAAGAACTTAGAGCCAACAGCCTTGCAGAGAAGTACTTGGGCATCCTGATGGATGAAAAACTGGACGTGAGCCCACGCTGTACTCTTGCAGCCCAGGACCAACCGTATCCTGAGCTGCATCAAAAGAGGGGTGGCCAGCATAAAGAGGGAGGTGATTGGCCCTCTCTACCCTGCTTTCATGAGGCCCCATCTAGAGTACTGTGTCCAGGCCTGGGGCCTGCAAAACTGAAGGATGCAGAGCTATTGGAGTGGATCCAGAGGAGGGCCACAAAGATGATCAGAGGGCTGGAACACTTCTCCTTTCCTGGGCAGCCCTGCCTGTGGCAGGAGGGTTGGAACTGATGATCTTTTAAGATCCCCTCCAACCTAAGCCATTTTATGATTCTGTGATTACTTCAAGGATAAAGAAGGGAGATAATGCTGGCCAGGTAGCTTGCAAATCACGTACCTGTAATTTATACTATTTATGCTAAACTAGTTTTAGGTTAAGAATTGGAAATGTGGTAACTGTTCTCATGCAGATTAAATAGGAGCTGAGCCTTTATATATTTACTTGTTGATATAGTCTTGTCTGTGCCAACCCTGGACTCAGTTATATGGAGGCAAGTTTACAGCTTTGCTCTTCAGTGAAATTGAGACTTGTAATGCACAAGGTGTGATGGGAAATGTTCATCTGCACATTTTCTAGATTGATGGTGTTCTGCTCTGAATAAGGATTTTGTTTATCCTAAATGAATGTGTTGTATTCTTTCCTTAAAAATTAAACAGATGCCTTGTTATTTCAAGTCTGAGATATTGAAAGTGCCCCATAGATATGGCAAGAGTAATTTGTGCCTCACTGACATTTCCAGTCCAGTGGAAGATAACACAAGACACAGCTTTAAATAGATTTGAGAGTGCTGGTAGTTCTGCTGAATATGCTGGAAAAAAAATTTAGTATCTGGCCAAAAGTAGCAGAGATGTTTGTAAAATAACTGCTGTAAAATATTCCAGTAAGTGGCATTTCTTTAGCTGTAAACACTCACCATCTACCAGGTCAGCACACCTCTCTGTCTTTTAAATACAGCTAAGTTGCTTGCATACAAGACACAGAGTATGGAAACCATTCATGGTGCTATGAGTGCCTGAGAAAAGCTAAGGGTATGGAAATAAAATTGGCTCTGTCCTATTCCTCCACAGTCTGGAAAAACTTACAGGCATACAGGGCTTCTCTCTTCTGAATGGCCTTTTAACTTCAGGGAAGACATTGCCTAAAATGAAAATGTCAGCGTATAGACGCTGTATTGACAATGAATGTATCCATCAGTTTAATACCAAAATGCCGTAATACTTTTCTGATCAGGCCACTTGTTTAGTGATGGTAAGCTACATAACTGTGTGTGTCATGTCCACTTGTTTGTGGCTGGGGTCAGATCCAGATCCTCAGTCAAAAGTATTACTAGTAGACCAATATGTACTTAATCACAAAAAAGAAAAACACTCTTATTTTTTAGCCTTGTGGTCGTTCTTTGTGCCTTTGTTTTATCAGTTCATCATATAATTTGAAGTGTTTGCTTTTTACCAGTTAACGATACAGTCATCAGTAGAACAATTTAATTTACTGTTAAATAAATTGAGTTAAATTCTACTCCTGTTGAGTCATATGGTATTGCAGACCTGAAATCAAAGTTGAGATTCAGTTTGAACAAGTCTGGCAAGGACAGGTATTCTGTCATGGCAAAAGGCTGAAGGCAGTCATATTTTATTAACTATTATGCCTAAAATAGAAAAGAAACTAAGAAAGTAAGCATAAAAATATACCACAAAAAATATTTACTTTTTTTCAGTAAAATACTCTGTACTCCTTGGTGTAGCCACTTCTGTTCTGGCTCCTTGCTCATCAGATAGAATTCTGGGTACACAGCAACTCATAAATTTGCTGTTTGAGAATTATTTGTGGAAAACAGGTTTTCCAGGCTAAATATAATACACTGAGCCAGTGAGAAAAGCCAGATAAATCTATGGAAGTCTCCCTCACATGGGTGGTTTTATGTGCTTTAAAAATACGTAGCAACAAATCAAGCCTTACTCTATAGGTCCCACTGTGGCGTTTATTATGCGTGACTAGCAAAAATATGTCTGTATGGTCTGGTCTTTGCAGAAGTATGTGAGATGTAAATCTGAATTTTGGAAACACTAATCTCGATATTCCCACTTAGCCGCAGCTGACTCACTGTTAGCTGAGCAACTGCAGGCTATTTTACCCCATCCACACTCTTTGCCTATCTTGCAGTGAAAGCAGCTATTCTCTTTCACCATGCTTTTAAGCAACTCTGCTCTTTTCATCTTTTTTCCTCTCGAAGGCAGTTGCTCTTCTGCTTGAATTACTGGCAGAGTCCAAGTAATGGGAAAAAGGAACAGAGGGAAAAAAAAAAAAGCAGCAGCTCCCCATATCTCCCCGCACCGATGGCAATAGGAAGAAGTGTTCTCTACTTTGGTCTGGGGGTGGCAGGAAATAATGGGGAAGGAAGGGTTCATGCAGGCTTCATGGATTTCTTCTCTTCCAAGTAGAGGTGGCACAAGCTGAATAGCATTTTCATGGGCAAGATCTGCTTTATTAACTACATGCCATAAAAATCAAACAAACAAACCAAAAAACTACTTAAAGAATCCCATTCTTAAAGCAAGCTAGTCTTCAGATTCACATGCTTCTCCATGAAGTTTTACTATCATCTCCACTAATTTGTGTGTCAGCTCCTAGTAACAGCGGCTTGTTAATGTATCAGATGACTTCCAGTCACACCAGTAAAGTAAATGTACTACTCCCATCAGGACAAATTCTCCTTGGGCAAAAAATATCTTTCAGGTTGTTTCAAATAAGCTGTTTGCTAAAAAATCACGTACTGTATTATGCAAGCTTCCTACCTACCAGTCGTATAATACTTCAGCATTTCAGTCTCAAATTCTTCTTCAGATCCTTATTCAAGCATATGTACAAGCATGCCTAGCACTATCTATAGCAAAATCTAGAACAATTATCTGTATCACAGGAACTGAGCTCTGTACATGTTTTAATTATTAAGACTTAAAGTCTAATAAAACCCTTTACGGTGAAGGGGAAAAAAAGGCAAGAAAATTAAAATACAGCTGTAAGTGTTTTGTAACTTCTACGTTTTGAGGACATTCCTATTCTGTAAGGGCACAGCTGTTGATAGCTACCTGCTGTCTGAGCTATCTGGGAGAAAGCTGTCTGAACCACAGTCTGCTGAATTCTCTGTGTATTATAGAGTGCGTCTGAGACTGGAGGAAAGCCTGCTCGTCCAAGGAAACAGAAACATAGTTACAAACCAGCCCTTTCTTACAAACCAGACTTTTCTGGTTTCTTACAAACCAGACCTTTCTTACCAACAAAATAATTTATAAACCACTGTAATTCTGCATTAATTGTTCTCTGCAACCCACAGAACAGCTAACATTTGGATTTACTTTCTAGTCTCTGAAAGGACTACAGATTTTGAGGGGCATGGGGCTTTTTTTACATGCAGTTAAAGCACCCTGTATCAATTTATATTCAGAGCTAGCTGATAACATGACTGATAAGCTCTCTAATCTTTGCAGGCGATCACTTATATAATCTGTGAAAGCAGCAACAGGATAATATCTTCGAGTAACCCTATTGAGTCATTATTCTTTCTAGCATATGAGTCCAGTCACCTGTTATCAAGCCTGATTGCAGTGCAGATACTAGTATGCAATAAATGAACTATAAACAAGGACTAATTTACACACCACAGCAATTCAAAACTAATGACTCTGTCTACTATGGTATTCTGTGGTATAATTAGTGTTGGAAAATGATCTATGGAGGTAATGATTTATCTAAGGTTGCACTGCGGTGTGTAGTAGGATTTAGGAACAGTCAGACCCATTGTCCTCATTGTGAATGCTGTTGCTTACACACAATTCAAATGTGATTGCTTCGTGTTCTACACATTTTTGGGAGGAGATGGTGTATATCATCATGGTCGAAGATGCTACAAGAAGGATGTGGAACTGTTGGAGCGGGTCCAGAGGAGGGCCATGAAGATTATCAGAGGCCTGGAGCATCTTTCTTGTGAGGAAAGGCTGAGGGAGATGGACTTGTTCAGCTTGAAGTAGAGAAGGCTCTGGTGAGACCTCATTGTGGCCTTCCACTACTTGAGAGGAGCTTATAAACAGGAAGTAGAGTGACTGTTTACACAGTCTAATAGCAGTAGGGCAAGGGGAAATGGCTTTAAACTAAAAGAGAGGAAATTTAGATAAGATGTTGAGAGAGAATTCTTCTACTCAGAAGGCTGTCAGGCACTGGCACAGGCTGCCCAGAGAAACTGTGGTTGCCCCATCCCTGGAGGTTTTGTAAGCCAGGCTGGATGGGGCCATGGGCAGCCTAATTTGGTGAGTGGCTACCCTGCCCACAGCAGGGTGCTGGAGCTCAATTATCTTTAAGATCCCTTTCAGCCTGGGTCTTGCAATGATTCTGTGATCATTAGGAACTTTTGTACAAACAAACAAAATATCATCTTTGAACTTACGTGGTAAGGTCTTTCTAGAAATGGAAGAAGCCCTGTACATTTCAAAGATACTTGTGACACTAAATTTACTCAGTGTAAGAACCACAAAAGGGGCAATCATGCTCTTTCTCATTTATATAGACAGTTTCTGATCATGATCATGCTAGTGAAACTGAAAACTGTAGTTTAGTCTGCAGGACCAAGCACAGAGTGGGAAGGTTACTGATACACTGATTAAAATTGAAAGGACCAGTTGTTACGGCTTCTGCTGACAGGCTCTGTGAAGGCAGCGTTGCCACTCGCTTCAGTATGGAAGGGGATACAGTGGGGATTCAAGGCTGCACAGAAGAGTTAATGACCGTCTTATACCAGAAAAGACCCTGGCAGGCTTGTGCAAAATTTTCTGTGGCTACGGTGCAATGTCCTCACCCTTAGTCTACTCATTTTTAGCACAGTGTGCATCTAATGTAAGTTGTGAGATCTAACTTGGTATAGTATTTTGTTGAATAGCCCCCTTGAAATTGGCAAGAGTACGAGCAACAGTTCTGGTGGAAGTGGATGGAGGATCAGGCTCTCAGCTGCCCCACAGGGCAGGTAACTTGTGAAGTTTATCTGTAGACATCCATTTTCTTGTGCTCCTGTGTGAAGTAACAATGATAGGAATGGAGAAATGTGAATGCATTTGTCTGCTTTCATTACAAAAAATGATGAATTTGCTCCAAAGTTTCACTTTGTTTAAATGTGATAGGCTTCCTGCAGGGGAGGAGTTATCACATCCTTGGAAAGAGGTGTACTGCCTCGCGTAGCCAGCCTGGCTCATGCTGAGCTCTTCTGCATGCAGTGTGCATGCAGGACTATATCTGTATTAATCCCTTAACATGGAGGGGAGAGGTTTACATCCACTACACTCTAGTAGTTACTATCGCTAAAGACTGTGGTATATTCCTTCTGTTCACAAGATAGAGCTATAGATTTACTAAGAAAGTTTTGCTAATTACTCAAGAGTTTCAGAAGAGTTAGTCTTTCTAATGGTTAAAATTTTTAATCTCTTAATGCAAGTGATTAGCTGTGTTGCGGTTTGTTGGGGTTTTTTTTGATCCACTACAGCTATATTTTGAGATGACTGGCAATAAATTTACTGCTCTCGTTAATGCACTGAGGCAGATAAATCGTTGGCTACAGCAGCGCTCCATGTTACTCTGCTGTGGGGCAGTGGGGTAAATGTAGGCAAGCTGCTTCCTTTCCTTGTCTGAAGATGGATGAAGGCACTGAGCCCACTGTAGACTGTGTGGAAAACATTGTCAGAAAACATTAAAAGATCTCCTTATAAATAGGTTTGGCAAATTAGCATTAAAATTGGTAACCTTATTTCTATTGTTTATTGCTTATTTGACAGGAAGGTCTTAAATTCTTCATTAGTAGGGTTTACTTAGAGGGGCATGGGGTCTGACTGAGCTCTTTCAGTTTCAGATACAGATTTTTAATTGCAACCTGCCATCACCTGCTGCTACCTTTCTTACTCCAAAACAGACTTTCTTGGTGCCTACTTAGAAGATTAACTACGTGATTTTCATCTTCACTGAACTAGTTAGTGACTCTTAAATAGGTCACTATGTCTAGGGACTGTAAGCACATGCACACAAATTAAAAAGAAAAAAACACTTCTTTGTGAAGAATTTTTTCAGGACCAGTACTAATTGAGATGGCTCAAATAATGGCATTGATACCACCGAAAATGTGATCTGGAAGAATAGTTGCATTGAGTCCTTAGAGGATAAAGTTCTAGACTCAGTAAATACATTACAATGACTTTGAATTAATTCAGATGATGAAATGAGTTGTTCTCTCTTTCTCTGTTTGGAAATACTGGGCATACTAGCCTTGGAAAAAGAGCAGCTCAGCAGTTTATGTCTTACGGCTATTGGCTTAAAAGATGCTGATTGATAGCTGTATCACAAGAATGTGTTTAATTTAAGTGTAAAGGCTCTAGATATCCTGTTTGGATGGTAAATAAAAATGCTGATGTGTTTTTAAACTACTTGTGACGGATACAGTCAACTTCTTTTAATGTGAGATACTTCATCAAAACTTTCTTTAAACTCTGTATTTGGATATTCTAATTTCCAGATCTTACCAATGAAAGTAGAGGAAGAAGTTAGCTGACTTTTTAAATCTTTGGACAGCAATCTTTGATGAGTTATTTGCTGCCTTATGAAAATGTACTTTGACAATGCTGTGTGTAAAAATATAACTTTTTTTCCCCATGGTAGTATCATATGGTCTCTCCCAAATTTGTGTTTACTTAGACAATTAAGAATGGAGCTCAGAATTTTTTGCAAGGTTATGTAAAGTGTTTTGTGCAGTTGTTCAAAGCAGTGAGCTACTTTTGGTAGATGCACACAGTTTATGTATTCAGATTTACACGGACCTAAAGCACCAAATCTGTGGAGAATAGAGCCAGGAAACTACATTGGTATGATGTTACAGAGGAGACATGAAAATTGATTTCAGCAGTGTTGATTCTCATTACCGGAGAACTTCTTAAACAGATAATTGTACCTGATATTTACTTGATCACTTGGCTGTAAGTGAAATCAATATGAATCGTATCTTAAACTGGTATGAATTTCAGGACACGCAAAGCTGCACTGATTTAAATGCACTTTTTACAGATACACCCTCTGTTAAGCTGATTAGTCATTACTTGTTGACCAAGCAATTTTTAGAGGATGTAGGTGGCAGCATGTGAAATGTGGAAGTTTTTATGCTGCTTTCTGCAGATAACCAATGTGAATATGTGAGCACTTCGATTCAAAAGTGGCCATCTAGAAATTCTGTTCCGCTCCTTTGTCACTTAGAAACTTTCATTTAATTCGGTATTTAAGTCAAGGAGTTCCTTAATGTCTTACAGGCTTTGTTATGTAGTCTTTAGTCTGATTGGCAGCACATGAATAATGTAGTATTCTGTTGAACCATGTAATTAATTTGTCCCATCGTAATGAACTGTTAAGTAATTCCATTAGTCTAGGATAAACACTAGGGTCTTTAACCTAAGTTTTACAGCTTTTTGAAGATATCTTCAGTGGAAGAGAAAAGCTTTGTATAAATACAATTAAAAATGAACTCGCTGCCTCCTTACAACAAAGGTACTCTGAGATTTGAAAGGCAAGCTTGAGTTCAAGGTGATTAAAAGAAACTGAGGAAAACTGCTTGACTGTAACCAAGCCTGGATTCACCTGTGGTCAGCAGAAACTTTATTATTTATAATCACTTGAGTGGCAGCAGCCATTTCTGCCTATAATCAGTTGATCCTGTTGCAGAAAAGTGGAAGAGCTGAGGTGCTGGTTTCTTTATAATAAGAGTTCTGGAGCCTGATTGGCTATAGTTGCCCACGTGCTTGCTAGTACACTTACTAATTTGTGCAATGTAAATTCTAGCAATAAGAGGGTGACTTGCAAAGAAAATATTAACTGGAGCAGTAGAATTAGTCTGCACTATGGTGACAATCCAGTAGACATATGTAAGAAGAACCTTTCCTATTCAGCATTCAAATAATCCTGTAAGTTCCAGCCCAAACCTCCTGGTAATGTTGCACTGATTGCTTTCTAGCATGTCTTCGTTTCTACAGGTGCTAAGAGCTGTAGTTGAGTTAGGGAAATTACTTAGCTGTTAAACATATAACTGTGACTGCTTATAATCAGATATCTTTAACTTATATGGAAGCATAACTGATTTTATTGTAAATAAAAAATGACAATGCCACATTCTTGTAGTATTCTCCAATTCTTATAGCTGGATTAACCCAGAGGAGCTTTAAGTAAAAGCTCAGCATAGTGTCTAAAGTCTGGATTCATTAAATAACATGCAAGAATCTGTAACCATTTGGTCTGTTACCAGTTTAAGTTTGATTTAAGTAGGAGTAATTATATGACACAGCTGTCAAGGGGGAAAAGAATTCAGTTCTGGTAAAGGTGTTACAGGCATCCATTACAGTAGAGATATAAATAAATTAAATCAGGACTTGTTGAAAACTGTCATATTTTATCTTTAAATGGAGCTTTCATATAGCCTGTATTCCAAAATGAATAGTTTTTTATTTAAAAGAAAGTAATTGTTTTTATAGATTGTTTCCAACTTGAATACTTACATCTGTTAGAAATGATTTCGCTTACGTAGAGCTCTAATTAAGAACATAAAATTGTCTCTATGCCATACTTTCAGGTTATTATGAAGATATACTTCTTAATAACACCCAGATTTGCATCAAGCCATGTGTAATAATTGCAGCCCTATGCCAGACCCCCGTTCATTCCCAGCGGTGCTGTCTTTTGTTTTTGTGAGTCTGTTGGGTTGGTTTTTTTGAGAAATGTGCCCTTTCTGAGATTTGTTTATTTGCAACACATAACTTCTGTTTCTGTGGTATTATGCCTTGTTCTTTTCATATCCTGGATTACCACAGACCCTAGGTGAATGTTGTGCTATTCATCCCAACTGAGACAATCCATTATTTATGTTTCTTAAGATGGCCAAGTATGTGGCACTGACAAAGACTCAAAAGCAGGCAATCATCCAAGCGTTGATGATGACTCAGTCAAGCTGTAATATCAGCACGCAAGCAGAGAAGTTTTTAGGTCTGTGGCAGCTTTAGATTGT
This sequence comes from Pavo muticus, assembly GCA_016647715.1. NCBI lineage: Eukaryota > Metazoa > Chordata > Aves > Galliformes > Phasianidae > Pavo > Pavo muticus. The sequence continues at coordinate 3,094,400 of JACDJE010000321.1, forward strand.
GTTGCTTTGAAGGTCTTTAATTCATTTCATCTGCAAATGACTCTGTCCTGTTGGCATTTAGTGAAGTGAGAGTAAGCAGGCAATGTGATTTCAGCAATGCGTATTGAGTGAAACCTGGGTGAATTTTGTAATATAAGCAAGGAAAGAAGATTTTCTTTTCTTGCCACTGATCTTGCCATGAGATAGCTTGTAAGGAATGTATGCACTTCCAAAAATAAAGGTATTTCCTCCCAAAAATTCAGCAAGGGTATCCACATATATTTGGTATTTGAATGCGTATGCTTTAGAGTGGCACAGAATTTGAGAGCCTGAATTTGCATGTGCTTCTTCTCTCATCCGCATGCACTGTGACCTCTTGTGTTCTTGCCTGTTTGAGATGTAATGAAATGGTTAGCAACATACAAAAAATGTAAGTCTTCTCAAGTTTGTCCTTCATTCAGTTATGTTGTTCGGTTTGCAGCGGAGAAGCCACCTTTGGTTCTGGAATAGTTGCACATGTGTTATTTGGCAAGCCAAGTGAAATTGAAGGAGGTTATAGGGGAAAAAAAATCTCATATTTGGAGTGCTTGGAGTACAGTGAGTTAACGGAGATGGCAAAAGCAGAAATTCCTTCTTAGGCACAGTTTAATGAAGTGTAATATTTTTCTCTTCAGGTCCTTTCAGATTCAGAAGCTATCTAAACATAAAAATTACACTTCAAACAACAGTTTTGTACAGAAGTAGAACTCTTTATGATTTGCTTCAAGTATTGATATTGTTATCTGTCCAGAGTAGATAAAAACCGTTCAGTATACTCTAACTGAACAATTTCTTTTCTCAGGGATTTTCTTAGCCTAGCTTCCCCAGTCTGTGCTGGCTGTGTTCACGTCCCACTGAAGAGTTGTGTTTAAATTCACTTGTGATTGACCTTACTCCAACATAGCTATAGAAAAGGGCCAGGAATTTTTCTGTCCTTTTTATAACTCCTGGCTCTCTTTCTCTACTGAAGCAATTAGCCTGAGCTGACCTCTAGCCAAATGTTCCTGTGGTCAAATTTCAGCTGCCTTGAGGACAGTCAGCTGTTGTAATTATTTTTCTGGTTTTAGCTCTCTTCGTTCTTTCAAACTGCAGGAGTTAGGTAAGATATAGATTATTATCCTTTAGAATAGCATGTGTTACAGGCACTGAAATTTCTTGATCTGCTCAGTAACAAGAAGTTTATTAGTGGTACTTCTCTTTCACACATGTACGGACATAATTTTCGGGAGGTTGATGTTACTGGATTATGAAAGTTTGTCCTAGAGCTGATCAGAAGAGAAAAGCTGACTCTCACTAGGTTAGCGCTTCAGCCTCTGAACAATACTGCCCTTGTGAGCTTGCACAAGTGTTTTAGAGGAACAACTGTGGGTTGTTATGAAATGCATATGTGAGAACTTTCAGCAAGAAAGTTGTCTCCTGATGTAGCAGATGGTGCTTCAAAGGAATCTTCTCTGCAAAATCTTGTTCTGTACCACCAAAGGCAGTATCATGATGGGGCAGCTCCTGCTTCGCAACAGATTTTATCCCATAATCCTGTGGGCATGGTGGTACAGCTGTGCCTTGACCTTCAGTAGTTCTGAAGTAGAAGACTTACTGCATCTCAGCAGTGCTTCTTGTTTACGTGCTGTGTGCAGAGAGGTGACAGAGACCCTAGTGCTTCATATCCCTTGCAATGCTCCTTCTGGCTGGGGGAGTTCTTGAGCATGAGACCTATCATGCAGGCTCTGGAGAGGAAGTGGAGTTTGCTTTTTCCAGGGCCTGTATGGAGCATAGAAGACTTTCCGTGTTTTCAGATGAGAGCAGTCACCATTTTTTAGCTCGATCCTGTCTGTACTGGACATGTTCAGAGTAAACCTGTTTGCTTTTTCTATTACAGTTTATTACAGTTCTTTGTTAAAATAAATGTTTATGGATTCATTTTTGCTGAAGCCGTTTCCTGATGGTATCACTGCATGCAGCTATGTAAACAAAAATGCCAGCACAAGAGGAAGAGAAGTACTGAAGTGGGATTGTGTCTATCTGCAGCAGTAAGACCTTACTGAAGTTTAACGTGATATCTGACCTCTGGGATATGTCCAGACTCCTGGGTTAGTGCTCTAGCTGTCAGACCACTTGTCCTTGGAGGGAGCTGAGATAGCTCCTAGTGCACAAACAAGGGGATAGCCTGTGGGAACCGATCCCCTTCTCATCACAGAGTTCTTTGGTGTGGTGTGGTTACAGAAAACAAAATTCTACTTGCAGATGTTCTCTGAATGACCAACAGTGTTGATGATTTTGTATGGAGTACTCCTATGTGGGTTGTAGGTTTTTTTGTAGCTGTTGTTAGGCAGGAAGAAGTAGGAGAGTTTGGAGAAGAGTGGTAGGAAAATTAGCAGATGGTGGTGGAGACGGGAGAACTGGGAAGTGTAAATAGAGGCAATGTGGGATGTCTGGGTGTTACAGCAGAGGAGCAGGGTTGTAAATAAAGTAATGCTGTGCTCACGTCTGCGAAAGACAGAGCAAAGCTTCAGGGAGAAAGTGGAAGGACTGTGGGGATGGACTGTTTGTTAGAGTGGAAATGTTCTAAAAGGGGAGAAACTGACAAATGCAGTGAAGCATTTCTGTAGCAGATTTATTAATAAGAGACAACAAGAATCCTTTAATCATGAATACGGGTGGAGTGGGGACTGGGTGAGCTAGATAAAAATGTAGCAGTGCTTGTGCTGGGATGAACCTCATGCTATGCCTACTCTGCACGTAGGAGAGTTGGCTTCTGGTTGCTCTCTAAACTTTTACCCAGCCCTGTGCTCTCCAGCAGCAACTGCCTTCTACCACTCCTCAGTTCTGCTCCACAGGCTGTCGCATCAGCCCTAACGCTTCACAAGCCTGTATCCCTGCAAGCCCTAAGACTTCTGCCCCTTTGGACAGAGCTGTGCCTAATGGGACAGGGACGAGCACTGCAGCTGGGCATTCCTTTAGCAGCCCCAGCGCAGCAGGAAGCACCTCCCAGTTTGTCTGTGCAGTGTAGGTTAGGCTTTGCAATGTGGTTGGAATAAATTTTCCCCATGCTGGGCATGAAACTGGAGAATTATTGAGTAGTTTTGCTAATGAGGGTGTGAGAAATACATTCTGATTTTCCAGTTTTGTTCTAAACAGCATGAATGAGAAAGCTGGCGTTAGTAATAATCGCTTTTTTTTTCCTGCAGTGTGAGTAATCTGTTCTCTTGGGATGAGAAAATTAAGTAAAGCGAATTATCTTTTAAGTTCAATGTGAACATAGTTTTCCATGCTTGTGTCTTACAGTTGATTAAACTCAAAGTTTGCTAACTCTGGTAGGACTATTTTAACAGCCAAGTTTGCTAGCACCAGTTGTTTTATTCAGCAGCACCCAGTTAAAACGTTGTTGCTCCATAGTGGACTCGATAGTTCGATTTATTCTGCTGATCTGTTATGTCAGATTGAAAAGGAAAATGTCTAGCTGAAAATACTTTAGCATGGAATCAAAGTTTGTTGTACTACTTTATGGTCAAATATAAAAGTGCTACTTCTCTGTCCCCCCAGTGCTCGTTTTTCACTTTGTGGAGATCTAGACTCAGGAAGTATTATACGTGTCCTGCAAAGACAGACACAGCATCAGGGGAGCATGAGTGTGAAGTCTTTGTTCCCTGCGAGAGATTGTTCTTTCCTACTATCATGTTTAACCTAGGCTGTTTGTTGGGATCCATTCCTCACAGGCTGCTCTGTATGGAGTGTGGTTACATTGTTTGCTTCCTGGAAGCAAGCTAGAAATTGACAATACTGATTTTTTTCTTCTATATTAAATGAACTAGTGACCCATGAGCTAGTCTTCTTTTAATAAATTTTTTTACTATCTCCTAATTCAAGATGATGTATGACTAAATGAGGCAATAAGCTGTAAACTAGATGTGCTTCTAGTTTAGATTCAATCAGAAATTCAATGAAAATAGATAATAATATAAGTGTCATGTATCCATAATAATATTAGTTTATAAAGAAACTCTCTTGTTGTTCTTTATTAATACAGAATTAGAGGTATGGATCTTCGGCATCTGCTGTTTACTTTGGCACTGGTCTGTGCAAATGACTCACTTTCTGCAAATGATGGTAAGTTCTATGATATCATTCTGTGCCTTTGTGTATGCAGAACTTTAAATACAGAGTGTTTTTATATTATATGCATCAGGACTGTGCAAGTTCCTTGATTGTGTTACCTGGGTGCAAAATGTGAAAAATATGTCAGTCTTATGGTAAAGACGGTGGGTAAGATGGAGACAGCAGGTTGGAAAGAGAAGTTCATAGGCAACACCAGGTGTGTGGAATGCAAGCAGTCTGGATCAATGACGATGTTAGATCTTAAGATTTTCTTTGTTCACGTACTGAAATTATGGAAGAATTGTGTGGTGTTAATTTTTTAATTGAAACTTTTTCTTTTTTTAACAAGCACATTTAGTATATTTCTCTGATAAAAGCAGAACTATTTGAAAGTACAGAGGAAGCACTTTAAGGCTGGGCATATTTGGTCTGAGGCCAATATGAACAAGTTGCATAAGAAATACACTTAAAAAATTTTATGTAGAGGTTAGAAAAGGGATTTGAAATGAACATGTAAACTCAGACAACCAGATGGCTGGAGGTAGCTAGAAGAAACCTTTTTATCTAGGTGAAGCTCTGTTCATGATTCAACAGATTTGCCCAGGATTCACATCCACAGAATGTACCTCTGACTTTCCTCAGTCATTCTCTTTCCCAGCCGTATTCACCTTAACTCATCCATCTTCTAGATTAAATGTAGGGCTGGAAATTAATCCTTCCAGCTGAGCTTTCTCTGATGCTTTGTCCTCTTGCAAACAGCAGCGCTCTGTAGCCATTTCTGTATCACTCAGAGGCCTGCCTTGAACCTGGTTGGTCCTTTGGGGACTGGTCTTTTACTCATTTAGGACAAGAAGTTCCCGTAAACTTCAGTGGGAACTTTGTTGTTGTGATCAGACTGATCTGCTAATACTGATTATGATCTACTCCTGTAAACAAATACAGAACCTAATCTGCGCTGTCTTGTTCTGGCCTCTGGGGAGAACAGTATGTTTTTCATAATCACTAATCTTACACAAACATGTTGCCGCTTCTCCCAAAACTGCAGAGCTGCAGAACTAGCGGGGTTCCTTAAGCAGGTACCCCTCCTCGCCTTGTGGCTGAAACCAGGGCCACCAGAGAGTCAGGGCAGCTTGATGAGTAATTTGGAAAAAGTGGAGTGGAAACAGCTTCCACAGCAGGCTGCAAGCAGACTGATAAAATATTCAATGAAAATTTCTCACGTCTCTCAGTTTATTTCCTTTTTCTTTGCTCATTAATTCCAACCCTACTTCAGTGTTACCAAATGGAAATTAAGTACAGATAGAGTTGTTAGCCATGTCTGTTAGTCCTTCTGCTTTTATTTTTGGAATGTGATACGAAATTAAAGGGCTGTGTAATAGTTGCCTATAATCATAACTGGTTAAAGGTGTAATAATCTTCTTTCTCTCTGATACAGTGTTGCATTGTCTTGGAGTTACATACTTAGCATTTCTAATCACTTGTATTTGCAGAATAACTGGAGAAATACAAGGACATTAGGGCCTCAATAATATATAACTAGAACTCAGATGATCAATTTTCAGAGAATTCTTCTTTAAAGATCATTTCATTTATTAATAAGAGCTCAGATTGGAAGTAGGGAAGTGTCTGTATTAACTTCCATGTTTGTGGCTCAGATTCTTGTCCTCAGTCTTATTAGGCATCAGATCATCTATAAAATTATCTTTTCCTCTGCTAGTTAAGGCATTTTCTGTAACATTCTCCAGATTTCGTTTGAATCCTAAATGTAGCTGGCTGCTGAAGGCAACAAATGGATCAAGTTTTCACTTTTGTTCCCTACTTTCATTTCCTACTTAGAGCAGCACTTTCATTCTGCTACCTGCATGTCCCAGTGGAAATGAGAGTGCCTACTTAAGAAGTGCGTAAGGAAGTGTGGTTTAATGAAGTGTTTGTTTTTGTGTTAGAACTGGTCTATAACAATGTTTAGCCTTTTTTTACTTTATTCTGTACCCTTTTCTGTCTTCAGATTTTGTTAAAAGAGGAAGTTTATGATAGGAATTTGCTGAATAAAGCTCTATGCTCTTTTTTTTTTTTTTCCTGTTGCATACCACTCCTTTAGTGAGGTGTGTGAACTGAAATAAAATTTGCAAATTCCTCCTTGGTTCTGCTGAAATGTGGAAAGTTGGTATTTCTAAGTGAAATATGAGACATGTACTAGCTTCTATTCACTGTCTTTCAGAATGGCCAGTAGAACAAAAATGAATGTGTCCTGACTTGATCCTTTCTCCACTGTGTCTGTATGTTACAGTACCTTCATTAAGTGGGCAAAAATAAGCCCTGCTTGGAGGTAGTCTAGTGGACCAACTGATTTCTCTCACAGTATATAAAAGCACACATGGACTTTTTAATCCTTTCCAGCTGAGGTGTGGTCCAGATGTCCTAAGTAAATATCTTCATGTTACAAATAAAACTTAACCGCAGTGTCACCTCTTATCTGGTGGCTTTGTCTATAGTAACTTGATTAAATACTAACTTCTGTGAGCTTACCTCCAGAATCAAAAACTGAAATTTTAATTTCACATTTTAATTTAACATTTTAATTTTGTTCCTGTGCTAAAATCCAGGACACAGTGCTAACTGCATGTGTCCTGATTTGCAGTAATGCTATGAAACTGTGTGTGAAGCAACAGCACTTCGTCATCCTGAAAATAAATTTTTAACAGTAAGCTACTTCTGAGGTCCTAGCACTTCTGTGCTGAGTGTGTGGGAGATGGTTGGCTGAAAAAGTCAGACAAGGAAGTTTAACTTGAACAGGAATATGGGAGATAGCAGCATGGAGAACACCCATGTTCCTTCTTGCATGATGTAGATGAGGTTGGTTTTTTGCCAGTAGAGCTTTTTTTTTTTCCTTTCCTTTCCTTTCCTTTCCTTTCCTTTCCTTTCCTTTCCTTTCCTTTCCTTTCCTTTCCTTTCCTTTCCTTTCCTTTCCTTTCCTTTCCTTTCCTTTCCTTTCCTTTCCTTTCCTTTCCTTTCCTTTCCTTTCCTTTCCTTTCCTTTCCTTTCCTTTCCTTTCCTTTCCTTTCCTTTCCTTTCCTTTCCTTTCCTTTCCTTTCCTTTCCTTTCCTTTCCTTTCCTTTCCTTTCCTTTCCTTTCCTTTCCTTTCCTTTCCTTTCCTTTCCTTTCCTTTCCTTTCCTTTCCTTTCCTTTCCTTTCCTTTCCTTTCCTTTCCTTTCCTTTCCTTTCCTTTCCTTTCCTTTCCTTTCCTTTCCTTTCCTTTCCTTTCCTTTCCTTTCCTTTCCTTTCCTTTCCTTTCCTTTCCTTTCCTTTCCTTTCCTTTCCTTTCCTTTCCTTTCCTTTCCTTTCCTTTCCTTTCCTTTCCTTTCCTTTCCTTTCCTTTCCTTTCCTTTCCTTTCCTTTCCTTTCCTTTCCTTTCCTTTCCTTTCCTTTCCTTTCCTTTCCTTTCCTTTCCTTTCCTTTCCTTTCCTTTCCTTTCCTTTCCTTTCCTTTCCTTTCCTTTCCTTTCCTTTCCTTTCCTTTCCTTTCCTTTCCTTTCCTTNCCCTTTCCTTTTTCCTTTTTCCTTTTTCCTTTTTTTTCCTTTTCCTTTTCCTTTTCCTTTTCCTTTTCCTTTTCCTTTTCTTTCTTTCATGCGGGTGTGCCTGTTCCTGCAAACAGCTTCCAGCCGCTCTCCCAGCTCATTGCTAGGTGATGAACCCTGACAATCTCACAAAGCTCTGCCCAGCACGAACTTGCTGAGACCTTCCTATAAGCTTAGTTAGATGTACTACATACTGGATATGTTGCCACTGAGAGTGGATGGTTCTGCAAAGTCAGATTTGCTGAAGAAGTTCGCTTCAGAAATTGTTGTTTTTATGGCAGCACAGTATAATATTAGCAAATCTTATACCAAAGCACATTGCTGATACAGTGTACACTGATACATGGAAGAAACCATGTAAGAACTGCATACTTTTGTATCTTGAAAGTAAAGCTTATGTTCAGCTGTACAAGAGCTTGTGCTTTGAGCTGGATCTCAGCAGTGGGGTCGGATCCACCCTTGGCACACAGTTAAATCCCATACGTGTTTCCTCCTGGCAGGAAAACTGCTGTGAGGCCAGCGGCTGGCAGGAGAACTGCACAGCATTCAGGACCAGATCTTGGACATTTAGTAACATGTTTGCTTTCTGCTAGGTCTGCTGGAGGCTTTCCATTGATTTAGTTTTCATTTTCTCCTTCTGCCAAGAGCCTGGCTTGCCAGCTGCTTAAACAGAGGCTGTGGCTAGAGTGAAGTCTCAGTGATGGTGCCCACCATCACTGAGATGGAGATGCTAAATGTGGCCAAATATGTCTGCTACATCAGGGCTTCAAGTGTGGGTTGGAGTTGGGCAGTTTGAGGACTTGCAGCCTCCTGCCAGCTGGATGCTGAGCCACACACAGCCCATGTTCTGGAGGTGCCTGCAACAGTAAGGACACAGCACAGGCAGAGAGAAAGTGTGAAGGCCACGATAGTGGGAAGGTTATTTTTAATATGTGTGTAATTAAAGCAAAAGGCCCATTTTCACAGCTCTGAAGACATGTTTGCAAAGTCAGCAGAACTACAATTCCTGAGAATTTAGGTTGTTTTGAAGGTGTGGGATTACGTGCTTTTGAAAATTGCAGAGCTTTGTTTTTAGGTAGCAAGGCACGTGAACAAGGGACAGGAGTGATTCATGGGCGTTTTGCTGACTTCTGTGCAATAGTAGTCCTGCTTCAAGGAAAACTGCAAGTTTGTATTCAAGTACGCTCCAGCTATTTGTCTTTGAGATTAATGTAACTATGGTGTTTCAAATATGTATCTAAGCGTACACTTAAGTGTTTTGGCTCAGTATAGCAGCTGACATTGAGAGGAGCTGAATTGCCTCAGGCAGAGGTTACAAAATGCTTAGGAAGTAAAATAAGTTTTGTCTGCTTGTTCCTTGCCTACAACTGGCCAGTGCAGGTCGTGTAAGGACGGAGAGGATAAACCTGGAATTAGTCCCAGTGAATAAAACAATACATAAGCTCATAGTTCCAAAACTAATTTCTTCCCAGTGAAAGAAGTAGGAAATGCCTTTTATCATTTCTTTATACTAAATCAAAGTTTATTGTACCTTATTGCAGCTATGCTAATTCATTCTCTGGAGTAGGTTTAATGAAATGTTTGTGTTTTCTGATAGAACTGTGAAAATATTTTTGAGTAAACTGTTTTTGTGGAATAATGCTTTTTAGGAGCTGCGAGCCTGAATTTACTGTGCCTTTTACCGAGTCTGACTTCAGAAATGAGTTTAATGTTTTGCGTCACTATTTTTTTTTCAGTTAGTGTGTGAAACTGTTGTGCTCAAATGCTCTGTTTTCCTTGTTTTCTTCAGAAGTATGATCAGTTCGTTACCCTTCTGAGACACATGAAATCCAGGCTTTACTTCCCTGAAAATGTCTTTCTGTTGTGCTACTGTCTTCCCTCTTACTGTGCTTGAGTTCTTTGTATGTATTTCATGTCCAAACTGAACTAAGTTGAAGTGTGCTGTAGGTGTCAGAGCTGCCAATTATAGAACTAAGGATTTAATCCACAGGCTGTGCGTATGCTTTATTGTCATTAAAGACACTCCTGGGCACCTCAGACATCTGTATGGGACTCACAGAAACGACACAGGACCTGTAGGACATCTGTATTGTCCTGGAATAACCAGAAGCTTATTGAGCTCTATAAAAAGCTTAATGCCAGGTATCTCAAATGCCCCTGAACTTTATGTTTTCAGGCAACTAAGTCAACTCCATCAGCTGTTCTTTTTTCTAGGGACAGTATTGATTCCCTCTTCACTGATTCTATGGGAGGTTGGATACCTAAGGATGACACTCATACATGTATGAATCGTACGGAGAACCTCTAGGTATCTAAAATACCTGCATGAGACTTGCAGACAGCCCATAAAACCTATAGGACACCTGTGCCTTTTGAAGCAGATGCTGGAAAGCAAGCAGTCTGAGACAGTTACAGATGTCTAGGCTACTGGATTTTGGCCTAATTTGAATAAAAAGAAATATATATAGGTGTCTGGGTGTCTGCATTTTGAACAGTCTCGCGCTCACATATGCCTTAGAATATTCCTAGTTGGAAAGGACCTACAATGATCAGTGAATCCAGTGCCTTGTTTGGGTCTATATAATTCTGCATACATTCTGCTGTGAAATGGTGTAGCTGCTCAGCCATGTGCTGTAGATCTTCTATTGCCAGCCAAGGTGAGGAGTCTTCTTAATGGATTGAAGGGATAACTTATGGCTTCTTAGTGTCACCGTGAAGTTAAGTAGAAGACTGAAATTGTCTAAAGGCATAGTTTTTACTTTTCATAGAATTATGGAATCAAAAGGTTGTAAAGGACCTGCAAGATCATCTAGTCCAACCGTCCTCCCATTACCTGTGGTACTACAAGTCACTAAACCATATCTCGTAGCTCTTCATCCAGACGCCTCTCGAACACTGCCAGGGACGGCGACTCCACCACCTCCCTGGGCAGGCCATTCCAGTGCCTGACTGCTCTCTGAGAGAAAAAGTTTTTCCTTATGTCTAACCTAAACCTCCTCTGGTACAACTTACGGCCATTTCCTCGGGTCATGTTTGTTCCCTGGGATAAGAGGCCAAACCCCTCCTCATCACAACCTCCCTTCAGGAAGTTGTAGAGTGCAATGAGGTCTCCCCTGAGCCTCCTCTTCTCCAGACTAAACAATCCCAGCTCCCAGCTCCCTCAGCCACACTGTGATGCACAGAATAATTCTTAATCTAAGCAGTAAGGTGCTGTTGAATTGAAGCATATTCTTGGCTGAGAAAGGGAACTTTCCATTTGTTCGTGGAGCTGGGAGATAGCAAGAACTTCATTATCTGGTTTGAAATTCTCAGTAAATATCAGTGACACTGTGGGGTTTTGGCTGAACACATTTTGTGATTTAGGCAAACTCACATTGCAGTCAATGCAGTGACAAACCATTTCTCATACATGAACATTTATTTTTTAAATGATTTTTTTGGTGATCAGGAGGAGTTATATGTTTCCATATATAACTATTCTAATCTTCTTTAGAGTAGGAGAGGATAAGGAGAAAGGCCAGAATCTCTACCTTAAGCTACAGACTCCCTAACTTCTTCTTTGTGAATAATAGTATCATAATATAGTTGGTAGTCACTGTCTTTGTTTTCTCTTCCTTAATTCTTCTAACTGATGTATTTTTGCTAGTGTCCCAATTACATAAGTAGTAATTATGGAATACAAACCAGAGCAGAGTTGGTAGTAAAAAAAGAAGTTAAACATTGCTGTCAGCTTGATGAATCCTCTTTTACAGGAACAGCAGCAGAATTGTTGAGAATTCATATTTTAAAATGACAAGTTTTAAAGCAGATTTTAAGCAGGCAAAGTATTTAGAATACTCTCCTTGTTTCCAGAAGTATTTCTGAGCAAGAAAAATACTCCATTATGTAGTAGAAATTGCCACAGAAGCCATTCCAGGAGCCAAGATCAGGAAGCTTGGCACAGGTAAACCTAAGAAGTTGTACCGCTCTGATACTGCTAAGCCATTCCTGCTGGGAAGAACACTCATTTTGGCAGAGAACCAAGTAATATTTCCATCATCACTTTCCACTGTGATTAGGTATGGCTTTGATAACTGTCAGAAAATTTTGAGGGAGGGCCTTGAATCTGTGCGTTTCTGAGCTGCTTTCACTGCTCTTAATCTTAATCAGTATGTATAACCAATAAGTATTTTATCTGTGCCAATGTGACAGTATCTAAGCTTTCACATGGAGAAGAAAGAATTTCATCTTATATTTCTTCTATGTGGATAGCATATATGATTAACAAGAAGGGACTTGGGATTTCTAAGTGTGGAAAGTACATTCAGGAAATGAATTGTAGACCGGACTATCTTTTGTAAGAGAACACAGAAAAGAAGAACATAGTGCTGAAATTTTCAGTTATAGTAGCCTTAAATTATGCCCATCAAAATCCATATTTAGGTTTGTAACTGAGTATATCCAGTAGTTGAAATGCTGATTTGCATTGCAAAAGACATGTGCCTTTTGTCCTTTCCTCTAAACCGTATCTGTGACTCCGGCATTTAGTGAAGAGTTTTGAGCTCTTGGATATCTTCACTCACAAACATGCCAAAAGACCACATTGTGAGCAATCAGCTTCAGACACCCTGCAGAATAACGTACATGCCAATTTTCCTGACCAGTTATCTCAGATATCTTTAGCACTTCTGCTCTTGCTTAGATTTTCTCCCTTGCTTCTTAGCTGCCATTGTATTTTCTTCTCTTTAAAACACAAAATCATCAATTTGTTGTCCTCTGCCGTTTTTTGTGGGGTTATTTGCAAAAATCAGCCACATATCTGTAGTTAGTGGAACGTGTAGCAAGAAGGAAAAGTCAGTCATTCTGTATATCAGCTGCAGGGCTTGTAATACCAACATATGTCTTCTCTTTCCCAAGCAGCCAAGCCACCAATGCACACTGTGGCCCTCCTGTGAACCATGACAGCTCTTCTTTTACCAGAGATGAGCTGCACCAAATGCTGCTTGCTCAGAGTGATCACTTGTGACTTTTTTCTCGGGGAGAATCAGTGAGGCTGGTTTGAAACAACTTTTGACCATAATATGCTTTTGAGTTCATGTATTTAAGGAGGAAGATCAGATAATGGAGGCAGCAAGAAAAGTACAGAACAGTTTGTTACAGCTAGGAAGATAATAATTGAGAAAATTCTTAATTAGCTTTTACTTGAATTTTCATTTTGGTATTACAAATGTATTTGCATTTTTTGTATGAATTATATGAACTGTTTGTAATGCACTAACCAAATGAGCCTCAGTTAATAAACTGACAGTGCATCAAGAAAAGGAAACGTAGCTCAAGCAAATAAACACTAATATTACAAAAGCATATTGCATGAGCTATAATGAATCATTCTGTGCAGAGGTAAATGGAGAGCAAATGATTTGAGTATAACCAACTGCAACTGGAAAAATAAATTGTTACTGCACATTCACAGCGTATTATGAAATGACTGTGGGAAACAAAGTGAATATTTTTCAGGAATTCAACCAATGGTACAGTTATCATTGTGCAATAATTTGCACTGCCAAATTTAATGTATGAGGGACTTACAGAACCAAGAGACTGCAGAGTTGCACCTTTTATTTCCATGCTATGGTCTTCAAAAGTAGTAGGATCTGATCTGAAACAGAACAAAAGCATGACTGGAAATTGGAGAACGGTCACAGAATAGATCTGGTTTGTACCACTGTACATGAGGAAGTGTTGTTTGACACCTCAGCACTGTTTTGCACATCATTGCTCTCTTTGACCATTCCAAAGGACCAGAAGCAACAGAGAAGCATTTCAGGGTAGAAGTCACAGGGTGCCATCCTTGAGTCGCACAGAGCATCTGTCATAAAGCTTTGCGCTGGTAACCACCCTCACCAGAAACAGATCATTTTCAGGGTTGCAGTACCACTTTCTGCATAGTTGGGTACTTTGGCAACTAGAGCTGCCACTTGGAGTATGGTTTGGTCCAGCCTAGCAGAATTCTTGATGAAATTGACTGTGACAGTCCCTCAGTTGTTTGTCTCAAATGTTGGCTGTTCCTCTAGTCTTCCTAGTTAGTCTCCATAGCAGTGTGCAGATACATTGGTGATCACCCACTTCCAGCGATGATGGAAAGGGAAAAGGGATAATGCTGGGGAGCTTGATCACTGAGTGGGCCTCCACAGCAAGGCTGTGGCAAAGTTCCCCAAAAATTCTGGTCTAGGTTGTTTCTTTTCACTGTTGCTGGAGAAGCTCTAAGAATTAACTATAGAACAGTAGCCTAAGAATGATGCTATACATGGGAGAACCACAGACTATAGACAGGGTCTCTTTAGCTTCTGAATCTGGAGGAAGTTTTGATATTTAACAGGACAGTGTTCCTACCTTGCTTTCTCCTTGCTCATTACAGAAACGTACTTCATCTATTAAACAGTAACAGCAATGATTAGTTTGCAGCAGAGCTTGAGAAAACTGTCACCCTCCTGGGGATTTTGAATCCTTGCTTATGCAGTGATACTCATTTTTTTTTTCCTGAAGCACAAGGTGTGTTTTAAAAAAATGTTTTACAAAGTAATTCCATGGTAAGGAACACAGCATTGTTCTAAGATAGGCTTATAGTATTGATATATTATAGCAAGAGCCACGTGTAATTTCTGTTCACTCCTGTATTTCAGTCTTATTAAGTTGGTCAAGGAGATTTACCTTGGAGTTTCAAAGAATGCAATAGGAAATAGTGACTGGGAATTTATCACTTACATGAGCCTTGGCACCACAGAAATGGGATATAGCGGAATTGACACCAATTTTTTAAAAAGGCTCATGGAAACACCTGAAAGTTTGCCTTCCAGGCGAGGGAAATTGAAATGAACTTGAAAATATATGTAAATACAAGTAAATACATATAAAACATGTAAATAAATGATCAATTCCCACAGGAGAGACATCTAAGGATATTCCCCTTCTACAGTCCATAAAAAAAAATAAATAAAGAAGAGCTTTTCTGCTTGGAAAGCTCCATGTTCGGACGTGACAGAAATCTGTGCAATCCCGAATGGTGCCAAGAGAGTGAAAGAGAAGAGTGTGAGCATGCAGCAGGCATCCAGGGCCTCCTGGATTCCTTCTCATCTCCATGCAAACTCTCCAGCACTGCACTGCTGTGATGGTGGAGTGCAGTTGGATAGGGGAAAGACAAAAAGATCCACCAAGCCTGGAAAGCTTATCCTTTGTGGGCTTTCCCTAACTCATACCCAGAATATATTCAGGGAAACATACTGAAAGGAAATAAATGTATTCTGTCTTTGGTTTGGGATTTTGTTTGTTTATTATTCCCCTAGCAATGTGCAGTCTTGGCTTTAGAGACAAGGCTGACGCAGGAAATTTACAAACAAGTGTGAACTCACTTGGATCAAGAGTTTATATTTGAATCCATATATGCTGTTTATTTCTTTGTTAAGACAAAATAACCACAACAATAACATGCCTGGCTGGCAAACCCTGCATGTGTCATGTTTCTTTTAAAAGGCACTTAGTGCTTGCCACCTGTGCCTACAATAAAGCAGAAAAAACTATGTTAACATTTGCTAAATTTTAAATTTTAAACAACATTTACAAAGTAAAATAGTGTCATTACACTCCTTGATTTTTTCCAGCTCTAAAGCACTGAAGCACAAGACAAAGTCTAATGTAATAATTTGACTTCAAACAGGAAGTTGCAAGCATAGGGAAGTGAATGCAGGTAATAATTGTAAATATTAGCACTCCATTATTTGCTAGTAATGATCAAATAGTTAATGCTCATAATTATTTCAGTAAAAACACTTATGACAACTACAATTGCTGTTGTATAGAATTTAATTCAAACCATCTGTTTTAATCTCTTTGTATATATTCTGGGTTGGTCTTTGCTTGCAGTGAAGTGTTTTTCTGGCAGATAGAAGTGGTTCTTAAGGGAATGGAAATTATTAGTGGTTCAGGGCTTGGCAAGGAAAAGAAATGCTTTTTTCACATTCTTAGTGTCCATTTTCTAGGACTTCTGCAGCAAAAATGGTTGAGGGCAGAATATAACACACAAGAGTTACCTGTCATAGGCTACGTGTTGATATTTTGGGATTGCTTTGATTAAGGTGTTTGGAGGTGGAAGTCACTGATCTGACTGTTCTGCACCATTTCAATCAATTTCTTTCATAAGGTAAAGGAAATAGGATTAATGTATTACAAGGAAAGCATATGACACTGGTGAAGAGTAAAAAAAAAAAATGCTGGTGTATATATAGACAACATAAATTATTTTCTAGCAAACTGTTTCATTCTCTATTTTATTCTTCAGTGGGCTTGTAGCGGGTGGTTGTTCTTGCTAACTAGTATAATTATCTTTGAGTGTAAATGCCTCATCTGTTTTAGACAAAAATAGTGCTCTTAACCAAAGATGCCTCTAATTGGCTCCAAAGCTCAGCACTTCTTGCTGTGAAGATCTATTAAGCCACTTCACAGAAAAAAATGCTTGCATCTGATACGACTCCTCAAGTGATGAAATGCATGCAAGATCAATATCTTACTATCTTTTCTTTCTGAATCCATAGCATTTGCACATTAGGATGCTGTAGACATTAATCAGAAAAGCCCCACGTATCCTGTGTTACTCGTGGCACACATCTAGGGCCTTGCAAAATTAAATTGATGTCTTGGCTGGATTATGTCACGCTTTGCAGAGATAGAAAAGCAGACTTTGCAGTTCTTATTGAAAAACACCTGAAAATGCAGTCACTGGTCATAGCCAACTCAGGTTCACAAGAGGAAAGTCATGTTTAATAAACTTAATCTCCTTTTATGGTATGGCTTACTCATATAGTTGACTAAGAAAAGCCTGTTGATGTAGTCTTTTTGGATTTCAGCAAAGCTTTTAATACCACTCCTCACATTATCCTTCTGGGCAAAATGTCCAGCAAACAGCTGGACAAGAATGTAATGTGATGGGTGAACACTTGACTGATGGGTCGCACTCAAGGAGTTGGTAAATGGGGTTACATCAGGCTGGCAACCAGACACTAGAGGGGGTTCTGAAGGCTCTGTTTCAGGGCCAGATCTCTTCAGTGTTTTCATAAATTACCTAAATACTAGACTTGGAGGTATAATAATGAAGTTTATGGATAGGATTAAATTAGAAGTAGCTGTTGACTCCCTTGAGGTTAGAGAGGCCTTGCAGAGAGATCCTGACAAATTGGAGGGCTGGACAATTACCAACCATATGAAGTTTGACAAAATCAAGTGCCAGATCCTGCTCCCAGGATGTGGCAAGCCTGGATATTTGTATAGAGCAGAGGATGAGAGGATGGAGAGCAGCCCTGTGGAAAGTGATCTTGGGATTAAGGCTGACATCAAGGTGAACTCAAATCAGAAGTGTCCCCTGGCAGCCAGAAGGGCCAACCAACAAGGATGTGCAGCTAGTAGTGTGTGTCCAAAGGAGGGCTGCAAAGATGGTGGAGTGTCTAGAGGGAAAGACATATGAGCAGCTGAGCTCCCTGAGTTTGTTGGGCCCAGGGCAGAGGAGCTGAGAGGAGGCCTCATGGCGGCTGCACCTCCTCACAAGGATCAGAGGGCAGCACTGAGCTCTGCTCTCTGTGACAGTGACAGGGCCTGAGGGAACGGCATGGAGCTGTGCCAGGGGAGTGGGGGGTGGGTGGGGGGCACAGGAAAAAACTCTTCACCAGAGAGTAGTGGGCATGGAACAAGCTGCCTAGGGCATTGATCAGCCTCGAGCTGATGGAATTCAGTAAGTGTTTGGACAGCATTCTCAGACATAGGGTTTGATTTTTGGGTGGTCCTATGTAGAGCCAGGCGTTGGGCTTGGTAATCCTTGTAAGTCCCTTCCAACTTGGGATATGCTGTGATTATGTGGGTCCTGGGGGATTCTTTGGCTCTCACAGCTGAAGCTGTTCATCCTTCCATTCCTGTGAACAGTAATTAATTAAGTAGAGTTACATATATTTCTACAGAAATACTTCAGTAATGTTGCAGAACCTTCCAGAATGAGACTTCACATTAAGACAGACAGCAAATATCAAACTGCTGGAATTTAATGTGCTTACCCCAAATATCTAGCTGCTCTTTTTCTATCTACTGTTGCCAGTCCATGTACACTGCTGGTCGTTTGAAGCAGGTTTTTCTCTGAGTTGCTCTTTGTTTGCTCCACCAGTCAAGAAGTATATGTTTTTTTACCACAAAGAGCACGCTTTACACAATTTGGCCTCCTGGACATGTTTGCCCATGGTGCAATCTTGTGAATGTTTTGTTGAGATAAGTGCTCAACAGCTTCCAGTTAGTGTTCTGTAGGAGCTAAGGGATTCTTTCCAAACATGCTGACCACCTCAAAATAACTATATCTTCCTTGCAGAAGCCTCAACTTGACGTATTATCTTATTCCCACTACACAGCAGGCTTTACAGCTGGCTGCACCATTTTATCTTGATGGTAAACTTAAGGAGCAGTTCCAGTTACAGGAAAAACTGTGTAAGGATTGTATCTTTCAGGGTTACCGTTTGTTCTGTGTTTTCCAACTTTGTAACAGAAGGCTTGATTGTAAGTTATTGTTAAACTCTGTTTTTCAGTTATGAGTTCTTGTTGCTGTTGAAATAAAAAATGTTTTTTTTCTTTCCATTTGTTTGGTCAAAACTGCAATTTTTCTTGAGGCTCTGGTTTTGTTGTTGTTGTTGTTTTTTGCTTTTTGTTTTTGTTTTTTGCTTGGAGAGGTACCCACAGTTAATGTCTTGCTACTTAATTCCATTATGTTCCTTTGAAATTCCTTAAGAAACACAAATTAGGACCACGACGAAAGTTTTCCCTTCCCTGGGTTGTACATCTCAGCAACTTGCGAAGATGTGTAAAATATAATTAAGATCTCCAGTGATCCTAAGATACCTGTGTATACATAATGACTTTCTAGAAACAGTGTTTTTCCTAGTCATAGCTATCCCTTACCATAGTATTAGACTTAGGATGTGGTTCTTAACATCCTTTAATAAAAGAAGCAAGGACCAATTAAAAAAATAGTAATAATGGCTTACATGGATATTGCTGGTAGATCTAAGCAGAGATAGGCTCTGTCTGTTGTTCTAGTTGCCTACAGAAATCTCATCGTGTAGTCAATTGCATTTATGAAAAGCCACTATAATCATCTAACAGATTACATTTTTAAGAGCTTCTTTTTTACTAGAGTTAACTTGCCCTGACTTCTTAAAAGGGTGGAGAAATCCCACAGCATTTCCTCTGTGTTAGCATAGATTTTATTTACAAAATGATAGAAATATGAGAATTTTGGAAAAATGCATGTGAAGAAATTCTCCTTCCTTTAAATCAGGGCAAAGCGTAGATCATAGATAAGGATTAAAATATATAACTCCATTTTTGGGATGTCTGCAGCACAGATGTGTCCCTAGGAGGAACAGAGCTGGCCTAGTCAAATCCTTGCAGACCAATATGCAGGTGATGTCCAGAAAGCCACTGGGCAGGATACTGAGGCTGTATTCCACTCAAATGGAGTTTAGTTCAGTGCTAAAGTGCGAGTGAAATTTGTTTTATTAATTAAGCCTATTTATTGTTTTATTAGTTAGGTGGCTCATACACAAACTGTCTGAAATTACCCTTTTCTGTTGCTGTTTTCTTGAGGAAATGTGCTTCAATTACCTGAGTTGTCCCTATCAGACATACCTGCCATCAACGTCAGTAGAAAGACAAAGAAGTCACAATAACCTGAGCCCTTCAGATGAAGCGGGAGCATGTTTACAGAAAAGGATGAGCTTCCAGATGCACTTATTTGTCCAATAGCAGACAAAATCCCTGAAACTCTAGGAAGAATAATAGTTTGTAAGAGAGGCATTGGTTTCAAGCAAGCTTTCAAATCTGTCTGCACCACAGGAATTCTTTTGTTGATAAGAAAATCTTGATATATCAGTTAATATCTATATCCTAGTTAATATCAGTTCCCCAGCTATCAAGTAAGAAGGCGCTTTGAGAATAAATTCCTTAACTGGTTCAAGTTGGTCAGATATTATGGTGACAAAACTGCTGAAGTTATGCAGTATTGCCTGTCAACAGCACTGCATTTATTGTGCAGAGGAAAATGATAGAAAAATGTATATATTCTTCCAACACTGATGAAGCAGGCAGGCTGCCTCCTCGGTCAAGGCAAGAGAAGGCAGCTGTGTGTTTGTCAGTAGGTAGGGGACAGCACTAGCTAGCTGAGAAAGCACTGACATTACCCCCAGCACATTCTTGATTTCTGCATAGATCTGTGTACTTGGAGAAACACTACTTTTCTTCCTACAAGCAAGGATTTGTACTACTGTGGGCCCATAACTAATTGTTACCACAGGAAACTATGAAGTGGCCGCCCACACATTTATTTCTGAATAGAGCTTATGTTCATACATGTTCTTCAATCTTTGTGTATGCAGCGTATATATATAATTTCTCGCCCAATGCGGTCAAGTTGTAATAAAAAACTTTTATTTGATTTTAAAGATTTTGACAGCATCAGCAACACCTGGAACACTTTGTGGGGTTGCCCAAGTTGCAGAAATTTCCTGAGTGCCACTTGATGTTGCTTCAATTCATTGATGTGCTCAGAGCATAGACATGGCCAGCTGTGTGAAATTTTCCCTTTTCAAACTTCAGTTGTTGCACACTGTGACCCTCCAGCCTTTCTCCCCGCTGAATAATGTGATCCAAAAATAAAAATGGAAATGGAGCTTTTCAAAGAAGACAGTATTTTGTTTCAAATAATGAACCTATTTTTCCCATTTGCTTATACACTGAAAAGGCTGAATTATCCTGTCTGAAGTTTTCTAAGACACTTTTTTCATGAGACGAACACCAAATTTAGAATATCTCCACTCAGTTGAGTAAAGTGTGGAGAAGTTGTAAGTGACACAGGCACTACGGTGGCAGGCAGTGACCACAGGGTCTCTGCTGGGATGTGAGAAAGGGATGCTGCTGCCTGTGGTTTCTGCTAACTAGCAGCTGCTTGAGGAAGATGCTTGTACAAGCGGGCGTTTGTATTAAATCTTTGATATGTTACATTTGACCTTTATCAAGCCGCTTACTTTTTCATAGCTTTTAGATGTGCTGTTGAAGTCAGGCTGCTTGCTAACAAGCTGCATCAAAAAATCATTAGGGCCAAGAGGCCTAATTGTTTCTGTTTGTCAGCAGAGCAGACGAAGGACTTCTGTTAGTGTAACTGCACTACAGACCTTTTAGAGAGAATCTCTGTGAAGCAGGTTAAAACGTATTGACGAAATGTTATGGGAAAAGCTGCACTGTCACTGGCTGAGCTGCACATTTGCTTTGGACTGTGAATTTGGCACCGTTTTCTCAGACGAGAGAAGCACCAGCAGTAGAGTACAATGCTTGGCTTCCTCCTTGTCTTCAGAACAGCATAATCTGCCAAATTCTTGCATGTAAAAAATACTGACTGGATTAATATAAATGTCAATTATAACATTGTTTAGGACAGCAAGCAAACACTTGTTCCTGTCTGACATTCCTGTGTTGTGTGTGAGCACCTTTAGCACCAGCATGGCCTATCCTAAATGAAGGACTGAGCTCCATGCGTCACATACGCATAGATCTTACTGATCTTTTAACCGTGAGGCCTTTTGTCATTTATCAGCTGGGTTCCTCTCTTTTTTTGTTTTTGGAACTTTTCTAATCTGAAATTATGAACATTGTACATATTATTGATCTAATTAGATTATGATGGATGCACTGATGTAGCCTTAGTACTTCAAGAATGAGATGGCTATAGACAGATGGAGTACTAATGGGAATTGGAAAAGTGACATTTCTCTAATTGCTTTGCTGTTTGTTTCCTTTTATTTCCTTAAATTACAACTTAAACAAAGAGCTCTCATATCAAACTAAAGTCTTTTATCAGTTGTTGTGAAATTAACAACTAATGTTGAAAGTGAAAGCAGCAAATTAAATATCTCAAGAATCTGACTAATGTGCACCACCTAGCTTTCCTGGTCTGAGTAATTTACTAACAGAGAAAAGATATTACTAAAAGCGTGTGAGTATAAGAACTGTTTTATAAAAGTTTTACTCTTTTACTCTAAAGAAACTTAAGAATTAGCTAAGCCAAATTGCCTGAATACAGGCAGAAGATAGTTCAAGCTACAAAGATACAAATGATCTTAGAGATTATCTTTCTCAATGAAACATCAGTATATCAAATTTAAAAGAATATTTTGATGTTTTTCTTCCCTCAGCAGAAAAAAAAAAACCAGTTTGTCTATCTGTTTATCTGTATTTTTTTATATTAACTTAATATTTTGTAAGTGCTATGTGGCCCACATAAAACATTTTTCTTTTCATGGATCTCTAAGTAGATAAATTGCTGGCTCCAATTCCTTGAAATTACATATAAGTATCCAGATATTTGTCATATTAGAGTTGTGATTGTAGAGCCGTGGGCACAATGGGAGTCTCTAATTCACTGCATTTTTCTTTCACTTTGTAAAATACCTTACTGAAGAACATAGTTTCCTAGGAGAATGCACGCACTTCAAAGCATACAGTGTAGTACATGTGAATGTATTCTAGGTGTCATGTTAAATCTCTTTGCCAAATTTGAAACATGAAGAAAATCTGCAATAAAAAATCTATCTAAATAACTCAGAGAAAGTTTCACTTAGTTGTGTTTTCAACAACAAAATTCTTCCATTTAAAAGGTTTGCAAAACTTGTTTCAAGTTTTTTTTTATTCTCTTTTGTTCTCTTTTTTATCTTTAACCATTACTCTGAACTTTCATCATGCTGTGCTTAGCCCAAAGTTTCCTGTGTTCCAGCTTTTTAGGATACTTAACCTGTGTAAATACACTAGGACAGTTCTAAACCTTTAAAAACAAGAGGAGATGGTGTTCAAAGTTCAAATGTGGCTTTTATCATCAGTGTGAATCATGTCACAATTTAGATTCTTGAAATAGTTTGTTGTTTGTAAAACACAGTAAAATAGAGCAAATGAAATCTCTTGAGAAGAGGCAGAAATATATACTGGGCATTTCAGTTTTGTGCTGTGGGAGGTTTCTTACAGGAATGGCCTAGTTTTTCTCCATCTGCATATTTCAATTTTTATTTCAAATTATTGTTGGTGTTCTTGAAATGTTGTTTTTTGAAGGCTGTGGAAACAGAAATCCTTTTGTTTTGTCTTTAAAAATGAAATATTGTGAGAAATTAAAGGACATCTTTGACTTCCCACAGTTCTAACATGCTTCTAGAACAGGGTTTGATCGCTGCCATTTCACTAAACTGAATTTAGATTCTCACCTCCTGTTATTTCCCAAGACTTCTGGCTGGTTGCACATGGCATGCAGGATCAGTGATCAAGTGTTTAATAAAATAAATTTTAGAGCCTGAAAGATGACATTTCTTGGGCCAGATACTGCAGTGCTCCTGTCTTTGGACATCTACTGACGTCTACTAATGTTGACATTACTCCTCTGCTGTGCCTTCGTGAGGCCTCATCTGGAATACTGCATCCAGGCTTGGGGTTCTTAACATAAAAAGACGTGGAGCTGCTGGAATGGGCCCAGAGGAGGCCACAAAGATGGTCAAGGGACTGGAGCGCCTCTGCTGTGAAGAAAGGTTGAGGGAGCTGGGCTTGTTCACTCTAGAGAAGAGAAGGCTCCAGGGAGACCTCACTGCAGCCTTCCAGTATTTGAAGGGAGCATATAAACGGGAGGGAGATCAACTTTTTACACGGTCTTGTAGTAATAGGACAAAGGGGAATGGCTTTAAACTAAAAAGAGGGGAGATTTAGTTTAGACTGAGTGGGGCCTGGGCAGCCTGATCTGGTGGATGGCAGCTCTGACTGCAGCAGGGGGTTGGAACTGAACAAGCTTTAAGGTCCTTTCATGCAGACAGCAGCAGGATGATGGGTGCAGATATCATCCATTGTTCAAGAACAGGTGGCAGCAGAGCTAAACCCAGAGGGAAGAAGCCTGCAGGTATTGCTGACTTCATGGTTTTCTACTGTGTGTATAGTAACAGAAGTAATGTTGGTTGGGTCTAGTCTACTTCTATTTTTACTTCTAATGCTAATTATTGCATCTGATACTGCTCTTCAGTAACAATGCTGAAAAGACTGTTATTGAGATAAATACTACACAGCCAATATTTAAACTGCAGCAGGCTGCCCAGAGAAGCTATGGATGCCGCATCCTTGGAGGTGCTCAAGGCCAGGCTGGAGGCAGCCCAGGGCAGCCTGATTGATCCCGTGGGTGGCAACTCTGACCATGGCAGGGTGTTGGAACCACATTGTCCTTAAGGTTCTTTCCTACTCAAACCATTCTGTCATTCTGTGATAAAGGTGGGACAAGAGTAAGGGTCTCTAAAGTCCATTTGATTTTTCACAGAAGTTTCCTTTTTCTGCCAATTTACAGAAGAGTTCAGAGACACCGTATCTGAGGGAATGTTGTGTTACTGAGCAGGTGAATTGGAAACAGTGCAGAATCCAGGCAGTTGTGGCGTCGGTATGTCCTCCGTCATCCTGGTAGTTGTGCTACATCCTTAGAAACTGTTGGAAATAGTAAAGTCACTGGTCGGCTTCAGGGAGTTCTTGGCTTCTTTTCTGCTTTTGGTATGAAGTGTCATTCCAATTACAGTTCTTTAAAAAGGGGAAAAAAACACCAGGAAAAAAAAAGAAGAAGAACACTTCAGAACAAGGATGGGCAGCACTTGTAGTCTCCTGGAAGTGCCTTCTGCAGTCAGATTTCTTCAGCTAAGGAGATTTTATCCCTCCCCAGGACCCGAAGCTATGTCCAAGAACACATGCTCTTGGCAACAACCTGCTGCTGTCTGATGTAGCTGGAGAACTGAAAATAACTGTTCTGAGGAAAAAGACTTCAGACCTATAAGACTTTAGCAATAGTTATTTAATATTGTTAGTTCTTAGTTGTTTTGGGTGATTAGAGAATTGGAGGGTTTGGGAATTTTTTTATTTTTATTTTTTACTTTCCTCACAAAAATCAGCAGCTGGATGGTTTGACAACAGAAATAATAAAGGGCACAGTGAAGTTTGTTAAACCTGCTTTCACTTGTGAAATCAGTGTTCTTTGTCTGCCTTTTTGAATTGTGTGGAAAAAAATCGGTCACTGAAATCAATATTCAGTCTTTGTTTTATACTCTTTCGTAAGTTTGGTTTATTTTCCAATTTTTTCATTTAGCAAAGTTTTGCAGCTAAATACTTAAATCCTAATAAAGGGCCAGGTTTCTTATTTTACTGGTTTTCACATGTTTTCTTACAGTGGTAATAAAGGTGATATTTATTAAGTACTGAGCTGTGCTGATAGGTTATGATTCAGTGATACAGAACACAAACTTTTGATTTTTCAATTATTAGAATGGAGTATTAATAAACTCCTGTGTATGTTAGTATTCAAGTCAAAACTGATCTTTAGGAAAGGAGTGAATGAAAATATCTCTTGCTTTGCTTTATTTTTTTTTTTAACTTCAAGTGCTAATCATCTCTCTGAAAGCATGAAGTACAGAGATTTTCTTTCTAGGGCCTGTGTCACTGGTCAGATTTTATTAGCTCTGAGTCTGCAGAGATCAAAAATTCCTGGCGAGTAACATCTTGGCAGTGTCACTTACCTACCATATATAATTTGCAAGAATAGTTGGGATACTCCAGCTTTTCTGAAACTGAGAGATGTGTTTATACAACGACATGCAAAAGAAGCAGTGTTATGGTACATCCCGTGCTGTTTAACATCAGGGAGTTTACAGAATTGTGCTCCATCACATATCCCCTTCACAGAGGTCTCTTTTGAAAACTTGT
The DNA here is from genome assembly GCA_016647715.1 of Pavo muticus. NCBI lineage: Eukaryota > Metazoa > Chordata > Aves > Galliformes > Phasianidae > Pavo > Pavo muticus. The sequence goes on from JACDJE010000321.1 coordinate 3,119,902, forward strand.
TCAATGCTGCATGGAAGTGGAGAAGAAAGGTGGATGACAGTGGTTGAGATTAAGACTTCAGTACATAGTGGGCCAATGTTTAGAGAGCATAGCGAGCAGGTCAAGGAGTGAGATTATTTCTGTCTGTTCAGCAGTGGTATCTAGTGTACTGTTCCCTGACTGTGTGGGTCTTTGCTGCAGAAAACTGTTGACAGACCACAGTCCAATGGATGGAGGGTTGCAGCACTGGGCATGCAAGAAGCTAAAGAAATGGAGCTTGTTTAACCTAAAGAAGGGGAGTGTGATTTCAGTTTCCTACAATCATTAATACAGCAAGGGTGGTTGTGTATCAAATGGAGCCAGTTTCTTCCTGGAGGTACATATAGAAGGGTAAGGTCAGTGATCACAAGCTGCCAACACAGCCATCCACTAGGACATAAGGAGAAAATTGTCCCTTTTCACACTGGAGTAGGTTTTGCTAGAGATGCGGCAGAATCTCTGTCTTTAGAGACAATCATCATAGACTGGACAAGGGCCTTGGCAGCCTGTGCTAGCTTTGACACTGGCCTTTGCAGCTGGCCTTGCTTTGAAGCCGAACTAGATAACTGACAGAAAGGCTTCCAGTTTAAATTATTTCGTGATTCTGTGTTGCCAGTTGGGTGGAGATGGTGGGTAGTGAAATGTACTTATGCAGACACCCAAATTTTTTTCCCTCCAAAGAGGGAGTTGTACATAGATAGGTCCACACATGTTGCAGTACTCTTTTAGTAAGGGTTAATTAAAATTACATCACCTAATTCTTATTAAATTCAAAAGCAGGAACAGCATGTCCAATTTCTGAATGAAAAACATGCGGAATTTACTGATTCTTGTTCCATTAGTATTTAAATACTGCTGGGAGCAAAGTTTCAGAAGTGTTCTGTGTTGCAGTTTATAGCCCTATAAAGACAATTTATTAATCTCTGTCAGAACATTCAGATTTCAGTAGATTAAATATGGCTGTTAGGCCCTTATTTCTTCTATAAGGAGCTGAGAACCCTTTGTACCCAGCAACACTTGAAATTAAAGGCTCTTCCTGGATTTATTGCACCCCTTTTGGGGGAAATTTGTCAGAATTGTTTAGCGATTGAGGGAAGCTGTGCTGAAGGATGCCATTTCTGCCAGATCCATGGCATTGAGTGGTCACACTCAAAACCTGGAAATGCAAAAGATAAAGATACGGGAATACAAGAGAAATTTTAAAAAGTGAACTGAGTATGAAATTTTCAGGAAGAGAATGAATGAAGAAGGCCAGTACTTTTACCTGAATATGCATGCAAAATGGGTGCTAGCAAAATGCATTTTAGGTTTCTCTTTTATGGAGATAAGTAAGATTTGTAACAGCTAGATGCTTCTAGCATAAAACAACATGACAACAAGGCAGACAATACTTATAGTTGATAAAGATCCAAAGTTCTGTGTGTGAGACATCACCACTCCACATATCACCACATATGATTGACTTACCATTGTCATCCACAGAACTCAATAGAAACCCTTTCCCACGCTTCTAAAATTTGAGATGCAAGACATAAAATGTATTAATGCTTTGATTTAGATTGGCTCCGTAAACAAGCAAATTTGGTTCACGTAAAGGTGTTGTTAAGTTTTTCAGCAGGCTGAATGTGTAATTTGACCTTTTTATGTGGTACTCAGCAGCAGATATGTCAGCTTTTGCAAGCTGGACAGCCTTGTTTATATTTCAAACAGCTATTCAGGATCTTTATTAAGACGACTCTCTAAAAAGTAGATAAATGCCACTGTGAAAACAAATCATGGCCTGTGTCCATCAGGCTCTTGATGCCTTGATAGGATCTTATGAACACAACTGGAATCTACATACAGTATTGTCATGGAAATTTGAGATGTTTGTTTCTATGTCAGATTAATGAGCGCTAAATCTCTGCCTGTCATAACTAATTGTTGATTTATGACATTCACCCTGGATGTGTTAAACTGCTCCATATGTTAGGAGGACTTAGAGTTCTCACAATTATGGCCTTTCCTTCTTAATGAGTGGGACCATTTTTTACCGTCAGAAGTACCAGAGTTTAAAATAATGTTTTTCAGAATTGTTTTCTTTTGTGAGCACTAGTAAGAGCTTCCAGGGAGACATTAAGATTTATTGTTGGAAACACTCTTGGTGGGTTTAGAGATGTGGAACTATCATTTTCCTAGACTTCCTGCCAAATGTTCAAGAAGCCTCTTTCCAAATGTTATTATGGTGACAGACCTGCAGTGAATCAGCAGAATTTCATACATTGTTCTTCAAATAACTGTCTTCTAGCTTCATTTTGAACTGTGTGAAACTCTTTGGAATAAGACTTTAGGTGACTTTAGTGCAGACATGTCTATGCCATGGACAGTGGACCACACACAGCCCAGGACAGCTAGTAATTAGCCCTGCCTCCTACCCTCACGTCCTCATAGTGGTGGCTCTTCCCCACGAAACGGCCCAGCCTTATGGACACACACCCATCACTCAGCAATGACCCAGACATCAACCCAAGACAATTCCTCTTCACTCACTGAGGCCCAAGCAAACCTAAAGCTTGAATACCCATGCTTTATTGTACAGAAGAAGATTAAGAAGAAATGAACATTGGTCACCAGGTGGAAACAGAAACAAGTGTGTATACATACATGTAAACTATATGTTCATGTTCACTTGAGTATTTTAATCTCTTACCTGCACATGAATATAGGGAGAGCAAATAAAATAATTTTTAGTATTAAGGTTGGAGTTAAGAATAAACTGGACAGCAGAGTGTGATTGGAGTAGATTAAAAATGCTTAAAAGAGATCTGAAATAAAAAGGAGAAAGGTAAGAATACCAACACAAAGAAAACAAACTTGTGGAAGCTTTAAAAATGCCAGGAAACAGGAAAACAGCATAGTGCTGGTGTTTCAAGAGAGGCAAAACCCACAAGAATATATTTGCATTTTTTCAAAAAATAATTTGGTGTTGTCAGGTGTTACCATTTTCTGTTCCTTTGCAGCAACAAGGAGGAAGCCATCTTGGGACTTCGAATGTGCAATCATTTGCTATGGTGAAACCTTGCTTTTGAAAAGCCTCATAAATTCTCACTACATTTCCAAATTCTGCTGTTTCATACAAAGTTGAATTTCTATATCCCATATCGTTAAACTGAAAAATCACAGCCTGCTTACTTATCAGTTAAGCAACTATTCTACGTGGTTCCTAGTGCATTATTATTAAATATCCTGCTTATTTGCACCACAGTGTTTGCAAGCTTTTTTTATTTAGCATAAAGCTTTCTCATTTGTTGTGCACATTTACTGGCAAGTTGATAACTTGGTCTGCTTTTTTTGTTCCATGGTGACCTACTACAGTGTTTGGCTCTGTTAGGTAGCATGAATTTGTTGTTCAGTCTATGCAAGCCTAGACAGTTTTAACAACTTAGTAGAAAATATCTCTTATGCACAGGTATGTGGAAAAAAGCCAATCTGACTCAGAGTTCAAAGGAAAGCAAAAGAAATCACTTTCAAGCATCTTGGAAAGAGACCTGAGTACATTTGCAAAGATATGCTCTCATTCTGGAGAGGACTCAGAGGTTTTTTTTTTCTCTATTTTAGTGTGTATACAAATTAATAGAAGTGGAGTGAGAAGGTGTTTTTAACTTGCAGCCTTCCTTTCCCTGCTGAAAAGCCTCATTCTCAAACCAGGCTAAATATCCCTCCCTAATTAGTAGCAGATGCAGCAGTACGTGCACAAGTGTGTGTCAAGAGGACATGTGGAAATCATAGCAGAAGGTATGGTGCCAGATAGGAAAGAAACATGTGAGCTGAAGTGGGGAGTTGTTAGGAGAGTTCAACAGTTGTTCTGTAAAGAGAGCAAGGCAAAGGAGACAGCTGTTACTCATTTTTAGGTAAGACTGCAAATCAAGCACATGACCCCTGTTTTCTGTAAAAGGGCCATATCAACTGTGAAGGATACGAATTGACTGAATACCCAGGCAGTCAGCAAAACTGCCTCCAGCAAAGAACGTAAAGAGGCAGAGAGATATAAAACAAAAACATTTTTTCTATCTCTGCTTTTAGCAATACTGCTACTGTATTATTTTTATCACTTGTAATTATATGAAAATACGGTAATGGTGTATGCTTAAATGTAAGCTGAAATAGTTGCTGGGCACCTAAATGTACTAGCATGAGTCTCAACATACTTATCCCATCAATTTCAAATGCATCACAATGCTAAATCTCAAAAGCCTTTTTTAAATAATTTTATAAAATTTTATAAAATTTATCATGCTAAAATTTATCATTTTAGCCTGATAAATATTTCATGCTACATCTCGAAGTTTCTGTCGATCTTACTCAACACTACAACTGCAGTCTTTTATCTACCTGATAGATTGGGATTTAGAAATATTAAAGCTTTCAGTGCGTTTCTTTTTATCAGCCTCTGTAATCTACTCCAAAATATTTTAATTTTATTATCTTAAAATGAGATTAAAAATGTGTTTTTGTGGCTCATGAGTGAACATGGTAGTGTTGACCCTTGGGTGGGCACTTCATCCACAACAGCACGACCAAGTGAGTACAGAGGTGCTTGTATGGATAAGTAGCATCAAGCAGTACTGAAGCATTATGAAAAATCCTGCATTGTCTTATTTTCCATTTGTGTGTCTGATTTTACTGTCTCTAACATAGAATGTGGCAGTTTCTTCTCTCAGGGTTACCTAACAGAGCAGTGCTATAGCAGAGCGGTGCCTTTGGCTTTCTGTATTTCCAGTTAGCAAGTTGATGGCGCAGTGCTCCAGCAGTGTTTCTCTCTTCATAGCACACTTTCTACCCAGCCCATTCTGAAGTGCTCTGTGCAGGAAGGATGCTTTCAGGAAACCCAGCATTGCATTTCCCCAAAACCACTGACACAGTTCTTGTTAGGAATGTAGGAATGAGGTTGGCAGCTCTGCTACTTGCAATGGCAAGCATTGTCAGAAACACATGAGTTCTCTTTTCCTTTGGGAAGATCATAACTGTTGCCATATGGGCCCTACTTTCCCCATTGTTTTTCTGCATAATCAACAGAGAGGAGAAAGACTTCAGGAGGGCAGTAAGAACTCAGCTGTGGCCTAGAAAATGCACAGAACTCTCTGTGAGGGTTTCAAGGAGTCACAAGGAGTATCTTTAATTCTGAAGTGTAGAAAGTGAATAATGAGGCCTTTTTTTTCCCCAAAATACTTCTCAGAAGCTCAGTGAAATGACCTCAGTTCAGAGAAGAATGTGGCTTTGATGTTGTGGAATATTATTCCACTTAAAGGAACTTCATCTGAAAACTTATAACCTGTACTTTCATCAAACATGCTTTCAGTTATTTTTTTTTAGTGTTATCAAACTCCTCAGGGTATTTTCTATCTAATATTTATATTCCTATATAGGCTTTAATTTTTAACTTCACTGCAGAACATGGCTGCAGAATCTGCCCTGTACCCTGCTGAAATTACTGCCCATAACTATTACTTTACCAGCAGATATTTTAAGTGAACCATGAAGAATCAGTAAAATGTTTCACAAATTTATTTTACTGTTGTTAAGTCGGTGTTTTTTTGTGGGACTGTGCAATCTAGAGAGCTTTATATTTACGGATATCATTGACGACCTGGAGGCAGTCCCAGAGTGGAGGGGGCTGCTGTGCTGGTTGGAGGGTGCGAGCACACAGTATGCAAGGAGGAGCTGAAGATAACTGGGTCTGTTTTCCATTACCTACAGGAGCTTTTATGGACACACCTGTTTCTTCTCAGAGGTATATGCAGAAGAGCAAGGGAAAGTGGCCAAATGAATAGGATTGGCTGCAGGATCTGTTTCACCAGAGGACCAGTGTTGTGTGCTTCTCCACATTTCCAAGCTTGCCGATGATAGAATGGCTATAGGAATTGTGGATTGAATTTGCCTAACTCTTCTGCTGAAATGCTCTCAGTTGGTTCTGATTCACGAGGGAGCTGCATTTCACTGTGTCTGTGACAGCATGCTCAAACTTTGGTAGCCCTGTGAGAATTCTCAACTTTGTGTGTGTGTGTGCTAAGTGGAAATGAATTTGCACTTGGGAACTAAAATTTCCGAAGCCTCTGACATCACACTTTGCTTAGGCTCTCCTAGCACCGAGCACTGACAGACCTGCTCATTTTGCCCACAAAGAATGTCTGAGCATGCTTTGTCCCTGGGCTGCAGAGGTGAAGCCGAGTTTCTCTCAGCAGCTACAGCCAGCTGCTGTGGGCTGGGAGGGGGCCAAGGCCTGGAGCCGAGAGCAGGAAGCCTGCCGCTTGTGCGTGTTCAGTGACACCCGCGCTGGTGCCAAGACTGCCTGGAGGAGGGAATAGGTTCAGGTTTAGTGGGGACAGAAGCTGAACTAGGGGAAAGGGATATGGGCAAGGGTTGAATTCATGCTGTTGTGTATGCTAGACCTGAAATTATCTCAGTGGCCCAGTAGATGCCTATCTACACTACTTACCTACTGTGGAATGGGATCCAGCTCTCTGAGCAGCCTCTGCCTGTTCTGGTAACATTGTGCAAATGTTGCCTAAAGGTGGCCTGGCGTTGCATAACACCAGGGCAGATGAGATAAGACAGGTCTGGAGCTCGCATCCAGCTGATGGCAAGAGACGTGCGGCCCTGCATCCAGGGGCATGCTGCGGTGCAGGGCCCAGGGGTGATGTAAATGCAGTCCAGGGAACTCTGTCAGACGGGTTTAGACTGAATGGAAGAGAAAGAAACTGAACGAAGGAAAGAAAAGAGGAATGTTGTCTGAATGGCAAAAGTAGAACTGCTCAGATCCCTTGAAGGTGATCCCTTGGAAAGGACAAGAAGACAAAAGCAAGTAAGGCTAGGTAGTGACACAGAGGTTCACTACAGCAAAGAAACGTGCAGAAAAGCCCCATATAAGCTCTGCAGCCTGCTTTTCTCCAAAGGAGGCCTGCTGCTTCGTACCGGATAGATGCGGATCTCACTGGCAAAGTGGGTGACCAAGCCAGCTATCAAGTGCCAGCAAATAGGCCTTTCCCATCCAGGCAGTATTACTGGAGTTGGCATTCAGTCAGGTTGGCTCATATTTATTACATATTTTCTTCCTCTATACATATATCCTTTTTTTACTGGGCACTAGAGCTGCAGAAAGAAAACATGAATCTTGACTGAGATTCATCTAGGCACTGTACAAGAAGTACACCATGAGATGCAGCAAATCAGCATTTTAAGACAGTAGAAGAGGAACATTTTATTTCATTTCTTTTCTCAGTTTAATCTGAAAGGGCCAGTACTACATATTGCAGAGAGGTCCCATGGGTGCCTTAGCTAGGTACACCCCGTCCACCATGAGTCCCGCCCTCTTAGTTTCATAATGAAATTGTATCTTTTCAGTGCAAGTGATAGGACTTAAATTGCTCCAGAGACTCTGTGATCTTGACATTTTTAATTCATATCCCAGTTTTCTAAAAAGGTGTTGAAATGTTACTGTCTATTCAGTATATCTTTGATGTGAACTTAAAACATGGTTTTCATAGAAGAAATTGCCATTGTCTGTGTCAACAAAAGTTTTCTCACCAGGATGCCTGTGACAAAAAGTAAATCCATTTATAAACTGTAACAAATGGCTAAATGCATTATACAAAGCTTTTAGAAAAGATGATGAGGATTCCATGGCAGCAGTTTGAAGGGAGCTCTGTCATAGTTTGGGGACTTAATACTTGCCATTGGTAAGACTTATAAAGCGTGTTTGATATGTTACTGTTGCAGTCCCAAGGTCACATAATGAAGCTGTAATTCTTACAAGCCCTTTTGGACTTCAACAGAATTCACATAAATATTCACCAGAATGTTCTTTCTGACATTTTAGGTGGTCAGGTTCTGTTGTAGCACTGTAGCAAAAGCTCAGTGTTCCCTATGGAGCAGGCAGCATAACTGTCAGATGAGCCCTATTTATACTACTTCAGGATGCGTCAGTAGGTCCCTTAGCAAATCATTTTGTTTTTATTTATTTATTTATTTGTTGAACTATAGGAGACAGTTTCCCTTTTGCTACCACACGAAGGTTAGCTGGGAGCTTGTGTCCCAAGCAGAAAATAAAGCCATGTCACTCTGCTGTGTTTGGATCTGCCACTGTGCTGCTAATCGTCCTGTTTCACATCCTGCCTTCACCCCACAGAGGCAAAGCAGCCCAGAATGGCACAACTTTGAATTCCCACAAAGAGGAGTGGAATGACAGAGGGGGAAGGAACGAAAATACGTGCAGAGGGAAGGCACGTTGGGAAAGGAGAAGTGTAGGCAGGGAACTCATCAGTGGTAGCAAATAGCTCAGGAAGGGAAAGAAGGGACATGAAAGAACAAAAATAGAAGGAAATACCAGATGCAGAAGGATTTCTGTCACTAGATTCAGTAAAAAAATCTGCAATTCTCAAGTGCTCTGATGAAACATGAAAGGGAATTTGTTCTCCGCTCTTGCCAAAACTTGCGTTCTCTTTTTGCAAACCACACTTTAAAATCCTAACAGTACCTTTTTTTTTTAATCTTTTTCTTGTTTGACTTTTTCTTTCCTAGGCATCTAGCACCAAGAGTGCTGTGTTTGCACTGCAGTGTATGAAAGTTGATTGTGCTCTTGGAATTAGTTACTCTACTCACCACACTGGCTGCAGGATGCCATCTATTTGATTTCTCAGAGTTTGAAATGAGAGATGTCTTTGGCTCTCCTCATGGCTTACAGGCATGCAAGGGTCACCATTGCCTTCTGCTGATCACTCCTATTCTGCTTGCAAACTGATCGTGCTTTTAGTGACTCATTCCCACAATGTATGCACTATCTGTCTTATTTTTGCATGGTGTGGAAGTCACACAGAGAGTTAATGCTGCATGAACTGCTCCATGAAATTTACGAGGGAGGAAAAAAAAGACTGTAACGTGCGGGTCTCAGCAGGAGGTCTCTCAACAAATAAATCTCTTTCTGTCTGTCCCCGGCTACAATCTCAGCAGCAAACTGCATGCCATAAGTTCAGGAATATTCTGTCCTTTCTTTTCCTCAAGGCACTGTTGCCTTTCTCAGCTATGCCTGGGAAGCAAGCTAAAAGCCACCATAAATGCTGTATATATTTTGGTAACTGAGAAATAAATAGACTTCTGTGTACAAGATTAGGTGTATCTCTTGGTACTAGACAAGTACATAATTAAGCTGCCTAAACTTTACCAGTTTGGTGTATCTATCTCCCCCTATGGCATTCAGCCCTTCTCTTTAAAAAAATAATAATAAAGAAAGAAAAGGTTGATGTGTTTTAGACTGTCCCATGCTTGGCTATGCTCCCAAAGTCGTGTTTACATAGTGATATACAGGTGAGCCTGAGAGAGTGTCATTTATAGGCAGAAGGCTTAGGGTCAAGTTCAAGGAAGAGGGCAGGACTTTGCAGCTTTCTAAACCATGAATTTAATGGTATTCTTGCTGCACTCTTCTTTCTGAGCTTTCGTGTATATATAACACATAACTCAGGTTTCCTTACAGCGTTAAAATAGAAGGGCTGCTCCAAAAGTAATGCCTCCTATTTTATTATGTTGGCCCATGATGTTAGAGGCAAATGTTGGTGGTATGGCAGTAGAGGCTGAACATTCCCACCAATATTTCATTACATATTGTAGTCACATGACAGATGACAGCAGAGGGGCAGTCTGACAGAACAGCATCTGATATGGAAGTGTGTGCATAGCAAAGGTGCATCATCAAATTTCTCCGTGTGGAAGAAATGGCACCCACGGACATTCATCAATGCTAGCTGAACATTTATGGAGACCAAACAGTGGATGTCAGCACAGTGAGGCATTACTTTTGGAGCAACATACCTAGAATAGCAATTACTGGCTCAGAGCTGTGAACTGGCTTGAGCTCATCAAGTGTCCTTTGATTAAAAGTAGAAGAGAAAGCTTGTATCATATTTGTGTTACATAGCAAGACTTAGGAAGTTTGAGTATGTTAGTTATTGACCAGCAATGGCAAAACTGAGTTGATAAAGTGTTATTTAGTTTGTAGTAGAAAAATTATTTTAAAACACAGTTGTTTGATAATCATGTCTGTCTTGCTTGCAGATTTCTTTTCCAAGCAGTAATAGCTGTGCCAAGAAAGATCTAAAATTCTTTCAACTTTGTAACCTGTCTCCTGTGTCTTAAATGATCATCTACCAAATGTGTAGTGAATAGCAAAGAAACAGAGCAAGCACTGGATATTCTGCCTTCCTCCAGAGATGTGGGTATTTGGGCCTGGGTGGAAAGTCCTATCTTATGCCTGTGTCCATGATGTCTACATAGGCTCCTGCCCTGTGCACTGCAGTGGTTTCAGCCTTGGAGGTCAGCTCCACTGCAGGACCCACACAGTGCCACTCACTGAGGCCAGAGCAGTGCACAGAGAGCTCCATCGTGCAACTCTGGTGCTGCCAAATGTGACAACAGCTGCTTGAAAACAGTTCCAGGCTTTCTGCACTGATCATGGGCAATGACTCTGTGGCTTACCTTCTGCAAGGCAGCATTTGAAATACTCCTCTCTTCCTTTAAGCACTTTGAAGTTCCTGTATGTCAGAAGCAACTGATACTTTAATCTGCTCTCAGTTAACACCAGTTTGAAAAGGGCTTGGCACTTTTATGAGAAAAAGGATCCCGATTTGAGCTCAAAATATTTGCTGAGTGATTTCTAAAAGAAGAAAACTTGAAAAAACATGTTTGATTTATCGTTTGGTGAGATGTAGCAGACACTTTCTGGGCCAGGTGTAGATTAATCTGTCAGCATTTTGCCACTGTCGTAGGAATTTCCAACATGTGCCACCACGTTATGTGCCTGCAGGATTTGAAAGAGATGATTCCTGGTTTTGGTTTCCCAGCTCAGGTAACAGCATGAACATTTGCCGAAAGAGTGAGACCTACACTGACATACAGCAGCATGAAATAAGCAGTCACTTTAATAAAAGTGATAGGTATGTCCGCACATCGTGTAATAAAAATGTGCCCCATGCGAGAAACTAGTGCAACTTTAGGCAGAAATTTGTGTTCAGTATAGTGCATTATGGAGTTAAGGCAGATGTCCAAGAGAAAATGGCATGTTTGTAATTGAAAAGCAATTTTTGAAATGAACAACACCAGAGTCTGTAGCATGAGTGAACTGTTTTCTCTAAGCTGCTTTGGAAAGCTGAACTGTTTTGGCTGCTGCTTTCCATAACAGGCAGGCACCTAACATGAAGGTATTCACCTGAAATGAGTAAATTATAGCAAAGCAGCATGAAAATGAGTGCCATATTTTCTAGTGGGCTGTGTAAAGAAGTTGTTAGCTCTACCATTGATGATCATGACATGTTTCTGGTATCTTATGTCTCTGTTCTGTCATGCAAACACCGAGTACCCATCCTCACTACTCTTTCCATATTCCAACAGCTTTTCTCTCTTAGGCTAAGATAATGTCAAAGAAATTGCGGAGGTTTTCGAGCTTGGTCTTCCACTTGAAGCTGTAATTTTTTATCCTTTTCCTTTAACATGTGGTGATTTGAGTTGGATTATGAGCTCAAGCCTAATCATACAGAAATGAACATGAAAATCTTGCAATTATGAACTCAAGCTTAATCATACAGAAATGAACATGAAAATCCTGCAAGTTGTACATTGGTGTTTTCTATATTCCTTGGTTACTATTTTTTGGAACAATTTATACTTTGAAACTCATCTTTTTAATGATAATGTGTCATTTCTGTTTCTTCTTGGTAGTAGAATTAAAAAGGTTAGAGAAAAAATATGTAAAATATGAGTGTTAAAAAAAATACCTTCAGTTTTTCAAACTTCAAACAAAGCAAAGCTGGATAGAAGGCTTGTATAGTAATCCATGCTGTTCTTATTTCCTAAAAATGTTTGTTTGCTCCTCATCAATGATTGCCTATCTTACAGTTGTTTGAGCCAGTTATATTGTCAGCGCAGATGTTATCCAAAATTTCAGCTTGTTCTTATCATTAGAAATTCCTCTTCATAAACCCAGGTATGGCAAGTGCAGAATTTAGAAGCTAATTTGTCTTTGATCCTCATTCCTGCTGCAAGAGTCACATTACATGTTGGGCTGCTCAGAGAGGCTGTGGAGTCTCCTTCTCCGGAGATATTCAGAACCTACCTGGACACTTTCCTGTGCAACCTACTGTAGGGAACCTGCCTTAGCAGGGAGCTGGACAAGATCATCTCCAGAGGTCACTTCGAACCCCTACGATTCCATGATTCTGTGTGATTCTGTGATTCTGTGTCATGATAAGAAACTGAGTCAGGATTTACTTGAGCCTCTTACTTCATGCTACCTGTCTGCACATCATTTTTATGCTGTATAGAATCACTGGCATTTGATTTCAAACACCTCTTAAGAGAAAGGTGGGTGGTTTTTTTCTGAGATAAGGACTTCATTACCACTGAAAGAAAGAGTTTCATCCATGCCTCATGCTGGTTCCCAAACTTCCACTGTTTCTCACACAGGCTGGCACAAACCTCCTTGCAGTCATACAGGAAGTTGTTTTGGGGAGTTGATTTGGCTGGAAAATAATCTCTTTTTCCCCAGTATCAGCTTTCAGCTGCCTCCCTTCTCTGGTCCAGTGTGCTGCATCGTCATACAGGGTCCTGGAGCAGGAGGGAGCAAGCAACCTGGGAGCCTGCTTCTTCCAGGCAGCTCTGCTGGTTACGTCTGCCAAAGGAGTTCTCACTGACTGCAGTCAGTGGGAGATGGGTATCTCCAGAAGGCAGCTCAGTGCACCTTCACTGCTTCCCTAGAGGCATCCATTAAGCTCTCCAAGTTAGAAGGCAAGAATCCATGTCTTTGTGCCCATAAAGCATGCCAAGGAGCCCTAGGAAAAGAAAAGTGGAAAAGCCCACCCCAAACAAGGAAGTCTTTGAGGCATTGAGGCCTGTGTCCTTAGCAGTCTGGGAAACATTTGCTGGGCGGAGTTTGGCAACACTGTGTTGGGATTGTTGAAGAACACATGCCAGGTTTGTTTGCATAGATGAGACGAAGCAGACCACAGCAAGGAAAGATTTCCTGCACTTCCTTGTTCTGGTATTAGAAGAGAATTCACAAAGAGATTATCTAACCTGTAGCTACTGTTTAATGCAAATGCATTATTTTAGTACATGGTTTAATTTACTGTGTAGGTTTCTTACCTGTATCTTAATGTATTCAAGAAAACCTAAGGTCTGTGATGGCACTGAAACTAGATGATCTTTAAGGTCTCTTCCAACCCAAACCATTCTGTGATTCTCTGATTGCATCCTTCATGGGCAACAAAGTGATCAAAACTCTTGAGTAAGGTCAGTGTAAATGGTGTTCTTGGGAGCCTGACGGACAGCAGAACTGTATCAGGTAGCTGTATCAAAATTCTTTGCTGGAGCCTTATGTCTCCAGTCTCCTCAAGTGTTAAGAGGTCTTTGCAAGTTGTGGATTGTACTTGCAGCATTGAGTTTGTGTTTGCATTGCCTGAGAGCAGCAGTATTTGGTGAGAGCCATTGCAGAGCCATTCCTCGCCACAGTATGCTGCTGCTCCGGGAACTGGATACAAGATACTTCACAGTACGAGTCAGCTGGGCGTCCTCGCTGGGCATCCTCTCTTCTCACAATTGTTCCCATTTATCTTTCACTGCATCATTTAGAGACTTTTACCAAGACAGAGCATGTAAAGTGTGTGTCTTCTCTTTCCTCCAAGTCTATAAGTCATAGCATTTTTTGGCTGACTGATAAGACAGGACGCAGGGAGAGAAGTAATATACAGAGGAAATTTTCTGTGTCAGCAGCACATCCTCTGGCTTTGCAACAGTCACTCATGTTTATTACATGACTGTTCTGTCTCTGGGAGGAAGTATGAGCTTAAATATTACATAGCATATCCAGGATCACTACCAGATGTATCCGGTGATTTTTTTTTTTTTAACTAAGCTGGTATGTATTTCACCTCTTTGTTGTTTCTAGAAAGATTAATTTGATAAAAAGAGCTGTGTGATTGCCTAGACACTGTCATGTGGGATCCATGTTTTGCTGACATATTCAAAATAAGCAGTTCTGGCAGCATCTGGAAAGAAGATTTTCACATTTCTGAAATTACTGCCCGTTTTACTGTTTTGAAAAAGAATGGTCCATATTGTTTGAATTTTCATTGTCTTGGGCCTGACTGTGCTCTGCTAGATATATACCTACTAGGTTATCATATGTCTATCCTAATGCCATATCCTGTGCAGATATGGCAGAAGTTATTTGCATTTACAGCGATCTTGAGAGTATGATGACTCGTGTTCTACGTAATGTGTTCTTGGACAATGACCTAAACAAGGTGGCAGAAACACCAAAGTTTGCCATAAGCACCACACTTTGACGAAGATTTTGATGTTGTCTTGGGCATTAGATGACTCCTGTCACGATGCCCAAAGACTCCTGTCTTTGTATGTGTGGTACTGCACACTTTGCTGAGTATTTCAGAGTTGGAAGCAAGCACAACAGCCTCCCTAGGCATAATTATTTCTTCCAAAGCCCAGCAAAAGTAAGATAAGTAACACGGCACTTTACAGACCATCAGCCCCTCTGCTTTCAGCCATATACATCTTGCTGTCTATTTGCCTAACATGAGTTAATCAAACTGTCAGTCTCTAAGATGAGACAGCTTATGGGAATAGCTACAAGAAAAATCTAAACAGCCTACACATAACAGGACTTGCTGGAAGGTGGTGAACATCAAATAAACCTTGACCAGATCAAGGAGAGGTGTATCTCTCATCCCTGACATCAAAACTATCTAGACTCTCTCACTTTCTGTATGGCACCCTGGGATCAATTATCTCTTTCCTCCTGCAGAAACCACAGGATACAATAGAATACTCAGCAGATTTTCCCTTTTAATTTTAAGTTTAAGCAGAAACCTAAAAGCATGGCTATAAAAGATTGCAAAGAGCTGTGTATAGATTGCGAAGAGCTGTGTCTGAGGAACAGCCACAATCAGGTCGAGAGCTTGTGAGTAAAAATCAAGGATCGGTCCAGCAAAGGGCATCTAGTGGTTGGGGTCTGCTACAGGCCACCTGATCAGGAGGAGCCTGTTGACGAGGCCTTCTTGCTTCAGCTGCAGGAGGTGTCGTGCTTGCGGGCTCTTGTCCTGATGGGGGATTTCAACCAGCCAGATATCTGCTGGGATAGTGGCATGGTGGGTGGCAGACAATCCAGGAGATTCTTGGAGTCTGTTGAGGACAACTTCCTGATCCAGATAATAGATGGACCAGCCCATGGTGAAGCCTTGCTGGACCTGGTGCTCACTAATGCAGAGGAGAGCATTAGAGAGGTTAAGATTGGAGGCAGCCTGGGCTGTAGTGACCATGCCTTGGTGGAGTTTGTGATCTTGAAGAATGCGGGCTTGGCAAAAAGCAGAACTAGGACCCTGTGCTCTAGGAGAGCAAACTTCCAGCTGTTCAAGGAACTGCTGAATGGGATCCCCTGGGAAACAGTCCTTAAGGGCATGGGTACAGAACAAAGCTGGAAGCTCTTTAAGGACACCCTTCTGAGAGCGCAACGGCTCTCCATCCCCCAGCAGAAGAAGTCGAGCAGGGGAGGCAGGCGACCATCATGGCTGTGCAAGAACTTACAGCTTAAACTGAGGGAAAAGAGGGAAATGTTTAGGAAGTGGAAGCAGGGTTGTGTAGCCTGGGAGGAATACAGGGCTGCTGTCCACGTGTGTAGAGATAGATAGAATTAGGAAAGCCAAGGCGCAGATGGAGCTGAACTTGGTGAGGGATGTGAAAGATAACAAGAAGGGGTTCTACAGGTACATAGGCAGGAGGAGGCAGGCCAAGGAGAGCGTTCCCCCTCCGAGGAAAGGTAATGGGGAGCTGGCTTCCTCAGACATAGAAAAAGCTGAGATACTCAGTGAGTACTTTGCCTCAGTCTTCACAAGTGGTCAGGCTTCCTATCTCTGCCTGGACCCTGAAGCTCTAGGTGAGGGTGTGGGGAGTGGTTTCTGTCCCACTGTAACAATGGAACAAGTCCAAGTCCTCCTCATGAAATTGAACGTGTATAAGTCCATGGGGCCGGGTGATATCCATCCTAGGGTTCTGAAAGAGATGGCTGATGTGGTTCCATCATATTTGAAAAATCGTGGCTGTCCAGTGAAGTCCCTGGTGACTGGAAAAAGGGAAACATTACTCCCATTTTTAAGAAAGGGAGAAAGGAAGAGCCAGGGAACTACAGGCTGATGAGCCTCACCTCTGTGCCTGGGAAGATCATGGAGAAGATCCTCCTAGAAGCTATGTTAAGGCACATACGAGAACAAGAGGTGATTCGAGACAGCCAGCATGGCTTCACCAAGGGCAGATCTTGCCTGACCAATCTGGTGGCCTTCTATGACGGAGTTACGGCTTCGGTGGATGGGGGAAGGGCGATGGATGTCATCTACCTGGACTTCTGCAAGGCCTTTGATATGGTCCCTCACCGCATCCTTCTCTCTAAATTGGAGAGGTGTGGATTTGAAGGACGGACTGTTTGATGTATTAGAAATTGGCTGGCTGGACACAGCCAAAGGGTTGTGATCAATGGTTCTGTGTCAGGGTGTAGGCCGGTCACAACCAGTGTTCCTCAGGGGTCGGTCTTGGGACCGGTGCTCTTCAGCATCTTCATCAGTGACATAGATGATGGCATCGAGTGCACCCTCAGCAAGTTTGTGGATGACACCAAGCGGTGCACTCAATACATTGGAAGAAAGGGAAGCCATCCAGAGGGACCTGGACAGGCTGGAGAAATGGGCCCATGAAAACCTAATGAGGTTCAGCAAGGCCAAGTGCAGGGTGCTGCACTTGGGTCGGGGCAATCCCAGGTATTTATACAAACTGGGGGAAGATCTCCTTGAGAGCAGCCCTGCGGAGAAGGACTTGGGGGTCCTGGTGGACGAGAAGCTGGACATGAGCCAGCAGTGTGTACTTGCAGCCTGGAAGGCCAACTGTGTTCTGGGCTGCATTAAAAGAGGAGTGGCCAGCAGGGAGAGGGAGGTGATTGTCCCCCTCTACTTCTTGTGAGGCATCATCTGGAGTACTGCGTCCAGGCCTGGGGCCTCCAGTACAGGAAGGACGTGGAGCTCTTGGAGCGGGTCCAGAGGAGGGCCACTAAGATTATCAGAGGGCTGGAGCACCTGTCCTATGAGAAAAGGTTGAGGGAACTGGGCTTGTTTAGCTTGGAGAAGAGAAGGCTCCAGGGAGACCTCATTGCAGCCTTCCAGTACTTGAAGGGAGCATATAAACAGGAAGGGGAACGGCTGTTTACGAGGGTGGATAGTAACAGGACAAGAGAGAATGGTTTTAAACAGAGACAGGAGGTTTAGGTTAGATATTAGGAGGAAGTTTTTCACTCAGAGGGTGGTGACGCACTGGAACAGGTTGCCCAAGGAGGTTGTGGATGCCCCATCCCTGGCGGCATTCAAGGCCAGGCTGGATGTGGCCCTGGGCAGCCTGGTCTAGTGGTTGGCAATCCTGTCCACAGCAGGGGGGTTGAAATTAGATGATCATTGTGGTCCTTTTCAACCCAGGCCATTCTGTGATTCTATGAAAAGGACGGTGCTTCCAGTCACAGGAGAGGGCATTCTAAGAGACTTTCTACTCAGATTTGCAAGCCATAGGTCATGTTCTGTTCTTCACAATACCGTATTTGCCTTGCTAAAGCCAACATGATGCAAGTTGAAGAAAAATTTGTCTCTAGAGATGCAACCAAATATCCAAGCTTGAAGTGCTGAGCTAAGCTTTCAGATATCCTGAAGTCAGTCCAATGCTGTTACCAGTATTCAGGGCTAACGGCTGTCTGCTGAAGAAGTGTTTTTTAGTAGAAATGTTGTTGTTTTGGTAGACTTTTTACTGCAAATGTTTTAGGAGACCAAGCAACGTGTTTTACAATCTGCAAGGTTAAACTTTAGCAGTTGATGTAAACCTGCCAGGCGGTTGAGAATAGTTCTGGTCTTGAAATCAATGATGAAAAGCAAATACTATGGGCTTTTATTGATGAATTCACTTCTTAGGCATTCCAGTGAGTGCAAATCTGAAATGTTGCAACATGCTCTGCATATTGTTTGTTTGCTTTTCACAACCAGCCTTTTTCTCTATCCTGAGCTTACTGACATGTTTTACTTTAGCTTTTGCTTTTCTGTTGTGTTTCTTGAATGTCAAGCTTCCATAGGAGAAAGAAAAAAATTCTGTATCTGTTTTCATTAATAAATAATTTTGTAGCTACCCAGAATCACAATGAGAGATTCTTCTGAAAGAACCAGCATTTGTTTCAGATTAATTTTTTTTGTGTTATTCACAGCTTGTGCACGAGCCTCGGCTGCTTCTTAAGGCAGATGCCAATTTGCATACGTTTTGTTTTCTGCCTTATTTGAAACCAAGATGTTACATGTGGCTGTAATACAAGAGGATTTATGTAGCATATTTCAGGTGAATAAAGGCATGCATATGTTTGTGCCTGTAGCATAGTTCATAGTCAGGTATATCTTGCTGAAATCTTACCTTCTTACTTAGAAATATTTGGTCAAACTCATGCTATAGCTTTTGGCTTCTAAAATGATCAGTCAAGTGTTCATTTCACCAAGTAAGGTATTATGAGCAGATGGTATCTCTGGTTCTGTTTATTTTGTGTGCAAACTCTGGTGTGAGCTGTGAAACTGTCTCTTGCCGTCCTGACTTGGAAGCAGCTCTGAATCTCCAACACTTGAGATCAGCTTGGCACTGAACAGTGATTCCTCACTGCCTTGGAAACAGCTCCCAGTCTTGCTCCGCTTCTTTGTTTGGTATGAGACAATAAAAAAAACATTCCAAAAAGTTTATGCGAGGTGTTTCCCATTGCCATAGCTTGAGTGGAGCATGGGGCAGTAGTGCCTGTCTGAAGAACTGATGGACAGTACAGTGGCCCCTCAACCTGTTATGGGCATGGAACACACATCTTGGTGCCGGAACAGGTGGCACCAGCCCAGCCATCATTAAAAGTCAACAAGGGGAGGCATTCAGATACAGAAGATACAGATCAAACCTGTTTGTCTTGGAAAATAGAGCCTTCTCTTCTCCCGACTAATCAAGCCCAGCTACCTCAACTTTTCTTCATAGGAGAGCTACTCCAGCACTTTGATCATCCTCGTAGCCTCCTCTGGACCTTCTCTGACAGCTCCACGTCTTTCTCGTGCTGGGGTCTCAGACCTGGACACAATGCTGCAAGTGTAGGGCCTCGCAAGGGAAGAGCAGAGGGGGACAACCACCTCCCACTCCCTTGTGACCACCCCTGTTTTGATGCAGTTGGCCTTCTGGGCTGTAAGTGCACGCTGCTGGCTCGTGTTCAGTTTTTTATCAGCCAACACCTTCAAGTCTTCTACTGGGCTACTGTCTATCCATTCTTTGCCCAGCCTGATGTATTTTGGGGATTTTTTGACCCAGGTGCAGCGTCATGCATGTTGCCTTGTTAAATCTCATGAGGTTGTCATGGGCATACCTCCCAAGCTTGTCCAAGTCCCTCTGGGTGGCATCCCTTCCTTCCAGCATGTCAACCACATCACTCAACCTGGTGTCATCGTAAACTTGATGAGAGTGCATTCGATCCCACTGTCCAAGTCACTGACAAAAATGTTAAACAGCACTGGTCCCAGTACAGACCTTTGAAGGACACCACCCGTCACTGTTCTCCAGATGGACATTGCGCTCTGACTTTCTGAGTACAGTGATCCAAACAATTCCTTATCTACCAATCGGTAGCAAATCTATGTCTCCCCAGTTTAGCTCAAATCGTCTTCTGTCCCCATTGAGTCACTGCTGTCCATTCGCCATTTACTATTTACAGTCAGGTCTGTCAACCTCTCATCATAAATAAAGCTCTGTGGTGTACAAAGGATCAAAATATGTACGTTCAATTTTAGTATCTTTTTAGTAGTTGCTTTCTATAGCATGAATTTAAAAAGAAGCAGCAGCTTCAAATGTCATTTAAATTTATAGCTCACTACTTAGGGCTTTTTTGTTTTCTTTCTGGATACCTTTTTTTTTTTTCCTTGTTCTGTTTTTTTGTTTGTTTGTTTGTTTTTTCCTCATCTCCACCAACTTATTCTGGGCTGCTTGTAGGTCAGCCTAGCATATTAATGGGCTGAAAATATTGGCCTATGTAAAGGTTAGATGCAAGGTTCAGCACTGTCAATTTTGATGTGGAGATTTTGAAACCTTGTCTGAAAAATTCTGTTGAAATACAGATCATCATCTATAATTCATCTCACTTTTCCAAATTCTCGCTGGTGCTGAAGGGCCGTCAAGATTTAGTATTCACTTAAATAAAATGAGACAACATGATTTAGTGTATAATCAAGAATTAGATCGAAGTAAAAGGGTGACATTTCACAAGGTCACTGTTGTTTCTGCAACAAAAGCAACTGTCTGTACTGCAAAAGAATGGGAATAATTAAGAAGACTTTCTGAACCCAATTAGAACTGTAATCAAGAAACGTAGTATACTTTGGGAAATATGCTAAAGCACTTGTAATAAATATTAGTTTTTCTCTCTACAGACATTAGTTTGTCATTGAAATCTGATCAAACAAGTAATTTTTTAATTCATCAAAATTGATTAACTGCATTTCTGGCACTGAGCCAAAGCTGGTTAGTTTTCCTAGAATCTTCTTTCGCATATGGATGCTAAGCATCATCTGTTTTAAATCAGGTGTTTGCATTTATTTTCTGCCCTAATATTTTCTAATTCTAGTCTTATCATACAGTCTCTCTCTCATGACTAAGAAAATAATAGCTATAACATTTCAAATTTAAGACAACTCTCAGCATATTTTATACAAAAAAAAAAAAAAACAATTAGCAGAATCTAATGAAGTCTGTCTATATATTAACACTGGAACTGTCTCAGGCTTCTGTGAGCAACAGAAAAATTCACAGTTGATGGCTCTCTATAGGTATTAGGATGTGAAAATATGTACTTTGGGAAAGTCCACATTTGGTATGATGGTGAAAGCCTGCATTACAGCATTCAGGAGTTTAAATTTCCAAATAACCTTAGTGTTCAAGAGAAAATTAGCATTTATTCACAGAATATGTCTGAAGACACTGTTAATGTGTCTGTTCTGTCAGCAGGCAGAAATTAAATGGTCAGACTAGTAGTGTGCTATGATTGTCTCTTGTTGCCATGATCCCATTTACATGTAATTTTAAGATATCCAAAGATCCTTCATGAATGGCATGATAAAAATGAACATAAGCTTACTGTAGATTCCTAAAATTTTGCACCTTAGAAAAACGGGAAAATAAATATTACTATCAAGTTTTGATGAAGGTATCACACTTCTTTATGGAGGTCCAGTGCATTTAGACTTATCAGTAAGACCTGTGGATATGTGACATCACAGTAACACCTATGAGATATTCTTAAAGGCACATTCCTGGGCAGTTTCTCAGATAAGTTTAAATATTGTCAGCCAAATGATAAACTACATGGAATGTGAAATAAAGCTTTCAAAATTAAATGTATATAGGAAAATTACAGAAGAATTTTCTGCCCAAAGCTAAACTGTATCTTGGCTAGATTTTGTTGTTCTCTTATACTTCTCTCTCTCTGAAACTCTTAAATTCTACCTGCCCATGCGAACCGAGATTGGTTCGCTAGCAGTGAGGAAAAGATCAGTAAGAGATGAGTTTTTCACTGACATGGAATGATGTACTGAGGTAGAACTTAGTATCACTGCGTGACTAAGGGATGTTCTCACATTAATTTCTATTCTCATTACTGTTTTTATTATTAAGAAAGTACTTCTAAAGACTAGACCTGCTGCACTCATCATGTTTTTCTGCTCACCTGTAGAGGGGGTGAATGAATCACAAAATGCCTTGTGATTTAGTGTGCCATGAATGTAGTTTTGGCCCTTTTTTGTGTGGTTATAGCTTGTGGTTGTTGCTTAGAAAATGGTGTAATTGTAACATTATTCTTGAGACCTGTCTGAGTAGAAAACTCTTACTCCTTTTGTGCAGGAGTATAGATGGAATCACATTTACTAAGGCACAGTCAAGAAACATACATCTGGCTAAATGCAAGCAAGTGATCTGTGGGCTCTTTTAAGCTCAGGTTTCCATTGCTAAAGCACTGGAGTAAAATCAACAGAGCAGTTGCTGGCTTAAATGTTGCATTTTTTGATACCTTAAAAATAACAGAAGCATAGGGGAATAAAAATGAAGGGAATGAGAAAAGCTGGGCCAGCAGGCAGGTGATAAGTGATCGCTGTGGGAGCTGAGTTGTGCAGTTACAGGGCCTCCAGAGCAGGAAAGGTGTCTGTTATAGTGATACCTAGCAGATATATCAGTGTCTAATGCATGCATTTATGTGTAAGTATTTATGTGTAAGTAGAGTGACCTAACTGACAAAGCAGAGTCTGACACGTCAGAGCGAGTTCTTGCTGTAAGGATTTTCTGAGTAATATTTTTGTCTTTGACAGCCGTTCCTCCATCCCGCATTTCAAGTTTACTTGGGGTTCAGGTATCATACCTCTCTTAATCCCTTGTTTTCTTTTAGCAAAGAGCAGAGAAATACCTATGTCACAATCATTTCAGAGGGATAATGTGCTATTGTTTGAATGAGGTAACATCCAAAGCACTTAACATACTGTGTGGTAAATGTCCAGAACCTGCTGAGCAGAAGTGCATGTTGGAAAGCCACTACAAGAGTAGTGAATACCTTTGTAGATGATACGTTTGAGCAGTTTTTTTACTGACTTACGTTTTCTTCTGTTGTTTTAAAGACTCATTATTTATGCCTATTAATCTTTCATTAATCTAAACAAACTGTGAAAACTATTGCTTCTGTATTAATGTCACTAAAGGGAATGAGCCCTTCCTTGGCGTAGCATCCTTAAGGGGGTCAGTATTTTTGTCAGAAGGGGAATCTGCTTGGTGGCTAAAGTAAATCTACAGACTTAGGTTGGTCTTTAGTTAATTTTAATGTTAGCTCTGTGTTTTGTCTAGTCAGGAAATGGCTCTGTTTTCAAATGAACCAAATCAGGCTTCCCCATAAATTCCTGCTGCATGTATTTGAAATGGCTAATCTATGAAAAGGTGCTGAAGGAACGTGAGAAACAAGCCAAGTGAGAACAGCCAATTTTTTAATAGTGGTCAGTCTTCATCTCTTGTAAATCCACTAGTCTTTAATTCCATGAACTCAGGTATATCTCTGCAGTCTGTAGTTCAAGTAGTGAGAGCAAAAGGCCCCGACAGCTCTCTGTGATTCTTACCCAGCTAAGCTCTGAAGCATAGGAGTGACAGCGATGGATCCTCACAAAGGAGTGAGTATTAGAGGGAAGTTCAGCAGAGGATACATAAAACTCTAATCATTTTTGGCAGTCTGTCAGAACAAAAAAATGACATTTCCTCTGTAAATCTCTCCACTGTGCTTTTGAATGTGATTGTTTTATCCAAATCTGTTCTGCACATGAATCACTAAATGCAATAGTGAAATCAGGATGAATCTGGAGGCTTACTTCAGACCTCTCAACGCTGCGCAGATGATTAGAAGACTCTTTTAGGCTCATAGCCATATCACAGAAATAAAAGCTGAAGGAAAAAATGTACTATTCTGTTAATGACAGTTCCCTTCTGAGTCATGAATGCTCCTTGTTTGTGCATTGTTCGTCTTAGTGTTGAATCTCCAGTACTCTGGGAGTTGTTTTTTTTCCACTGTTAATTTGATTCTATCGGTCTAATATCATTGGCATGGTTTCTCACTCCTTTGGTGTTTCCATCCCTCTGAATTTCAAAGCTAAAAAGTAACCAGCTCAAAAGTACCCAGCTCAGCAACTTTCCCATTTGGGGAAGAACATCAAAATACTCCATATTTATAAATTCAGATGTGTCGCATATATTTCCTTTCATATACAAGAGTCCATCTGAGATTTGGTCATGGCATTGAGAACTGCTTGATACTCTTATTTTATTACACTTTTTTAAAGGAAACTATTTTGTTAATATATGAGGATTATGTACATAATATATTGGCTTAATTACCTTTAAAGGTATTTTATTAAATATTTTTAAAAGGCCACTGCTAGACAGTCTATAAGAACTGCACTTTAACAAGGGACAAAATTGTTGTCACAGTCATTTTCCTTTTGAAATCTACTGAAAAGGATGCATGTACAAGAAAATTGCAGAACTGCCAGGACTCGGGTTCTTGCTAAGTCTGAGCATAAATTGAACAGAAAATACTTTTATTCTTCTCTAGGTTGTTTTTAAAATTTCGCTGGATCTTCTTTGAAGTTAGTAACTCATCGTTCATGATTCATTGCAATAATAAAGTTTACTGAACAAGTAAACATCCTGGCTGCAGTAATAAAACAGAGCATCCAAAAAGCACAGGAGTAATACTGCATGCCAGGAGGTTCTAAAATACCCAGATTGATTCAGTCATCTTTGTTGCCCAGGAAAATTATGTTATGGTCCAGTTGTGCAAAAAGAGTAAGAATATCCCATAAAACCTCTCTGTTCTTCCTATTGACTGTAAAAGTGGAATCGAGTGGTTTCTATCATGAAAAATTGTGAAAAATCAGCATGACTTTCAGTCTCCAGATAATCAAAGCAACAAGTAATTTTTGGTTGTCAGTGATCAGAGAGTGAGAAGAAACCCCTCAGACTACTTGGAGACCTCGTCTTTCCTTTGTTGCACGTGCCCATGTGTCAGGCGGGTCTTGTAGCAGGACTTCTGAGAGGAATTGCTCTCAGAATAATACTACAACTCAGTAATCTCCCTTGGAGCTTCACTCCAGCTGTGCAAGGTAAAAAATTATCTTCATAGTAATAAAGCCTCTGGAAGCTTTTTGGCTCCTTAGTTTTTATATTTATACATGTGGACTGTAACGGGGAACTTTCTTCTAACTGAGGAACGAGAGTTCTGGGAGTTTCCTTCAAAGGCATTCGGCTAGTTGTCCTGTGGATACAAACAGCATTTTTCCTTCCTTCTCTTCACTAGACTAAAAA
Source organism: Pavo muticus (assembly GCA_016647715.1). Classification (NCBI taxonomy): domain Eukaryota; kingdom Metazoa; phylum Chordata; class Aves; order Galliformes; family Phasianidae; genus Pavo; species Pavo muticus. The sequence goes on from JACDJE010000321.1 coordinate 3,144,925, forward strand.
CCTCACCAAATTCTGCCACTTGAAGTTCAGTGAAATGAGGATTGTTGATTTGCACCCCATGAGAATCTCTGCAGCATACAATGAAGCATTTTTCTGTCTAGTGTATGCAAGTGCTAGTCCACTTAGTCAGTCAGTATTTTGAAATGGTTAAAATCTACAGAAGCCAGAAGTGGCTTGGGAGCTCAACAGTGGCAAGTTCAAGAATTTACAGCTTGATTCTGGTCTTCGAAAAGCAGTGTGAATTAAAGGGAGCAAATGTCAAGAACAAGGATGGACTGAGGGCCAGTATGTTCCTGAATTACTTCACTCGCATTTAACAGAGGCGTGGAAAGGGAATAAATAACAAGAGATACCTGGATGAATTTGTGCATTCCAGGTACTGCTTCAGTGACAAAATACAGAGTTTAGGACACAGCGTCGTTGATAGTTGGTAATACGCAGCTATGTGTCTTATGAAACCTGGCCAACTTGTGTCCCTGCTTTTCTGAAGCTCTCATTGTAGTGAGTCTGATGATTGAAACCTTCTTAGATTTGTGAGGAAGACTTCTGTGATTCTGCCAAGTTGTCCTTATTCTGCAGATGTTCTCTAACAGTGGTGTGCTGTGTCATTCCTTTCATATTTCCTCAGCCTTGCAATCCACACTGTCCGTGTAACTGTGTGCTTACCTTAGTATCTCTTCTGAGTAGTCACCAATATACATTATTTCTTCTGCAGACTATCAGGGCATATACATGCCAGACCAAGAGACACTGTCGTCTTTACTATTTAGACTGAGTGGCAGTGATCACATTTTTGTGTCGCCTGGCACATTTCCTTTGCAGTTTGTCCATATTATTTCCTCTCCTTCAGCTTTTCTTTCCAAATGCTTCTTCAAAAGAAGAAAAGGATGGGAAAAGCATCCTTTTTCCCTCATCTTTCTTTGTCCTTCTTTCTCCCGCATCCCCAGCTTTTCTTTCACAGTCCACTCTGCTGCAGATGTGAGCTGTGCTGTGTGCTCTGTGAACGCACTCCCATGTTGCGGTCTCTGCCGTTGGCACCGGCGTTGCTCGTTCCTCCTGCAGCCGCTTGCTGCCACCTCTCGCAGCGATGCGGGCATCGCATGTGCCGGGCTGCAGGGGGCTGCCTGGGGTCAGACAGATCATCTGCTTCCACCCGAGCTCCCCCTTCTTCTTCATAGAAGGTGAGCTGATGTTTAAAAAAGGAAAGTAAGTTGTCAGATTTAGCCAGGACCATCATGATGTGCTCTTGTGTGACTTTTATGTGGAGGTGGTTGCAAAGTTGCAGTTCTTGACGTGGATTCTCAGCCAGATAGCCTTTGTCTCCAGATCTGGAGAATATTTTCTGAGTCTGAGAAGACAATTGTTAGCCTGGAGCACAGTTTGTGAATGCGAGATCACACTTCAGCTGGTCTTTCTGGAAAACATCAGTCCTGGTTCTGAGCACCCTTTGTACCCGAAAGGTGTCAGCTGGTGCAGGAGCAGGAGAAGAAAGGATGCTGGAGGTATCTGTCAGCTATGTAGAAGTTTCTTTGCCTCAGAAGGGCAAAGAAAACCTCTTGCAATATTTGTTTACTTCTCATACTGTTTGTTGTTGCAGCAGGGAGAACACAGCTTTCCTCATATGCCTTACATAATGTTATGCAATTCTGAACATCTTCAGCAGCAGCAAGAACAGATAAAAGCATTGTTGATTATCATTCTTATGGATGCTTTCTTAAAAAAGTAATTTTGAGTTACAACTATGAGATCATTGGAAATGGGTTTTGTTGTGTTAACTGCCTTTCCTTTACAAGTACTATGTCCTCTGTCTCTCCTTCCCTGTCTACGTTGCATACGTAGGCAGGGAAGTTGATCTTGCCTGTAGCAGAAACCACATGATTCCACCACTGTGCATAGGAGGGCATGATTTGGAATGCGCACACCAGAACACATGAAACATGGCACGTCTCCACATCCTTGCTCATCTCTGTACAGGCGGTCTCGTGGGCAACAGTACTGAGTAATGCTGCAGGATTGTTTTTCCCACAGTTCTCAGCTTTATTTACTTGATTTTCTTGTGTACCAAAGGAGCACAGTGTGGACACCACATCTGTGAGCCACGTCAGCTCCTGTTCTGTGGAGGTTCAGTAGCACAGAGAGCGTGGGAAACCATCACTGTCACTGCACTGTGATGCTGAAGAAAATCTCCGCTTCTGCAAGCCATTCATTCTTTTAACTATATCTGTCTCACTTGACAAAAGGGATGGAGTTTGCTCCTGAAAGGGAACAGCTGACCACTGCCTCTTTATCCAGTGCTTTCAAGCTCCAACGTTGATCTTTATATTTTTTTGTTTGTTGACTCTGCTGCAAACTTGCTAAAAGTTCCTTCTGGCATTTTCCAGAGCACTGTGCATGCCTCCCATCTGTTAGCAGGAATGCCTACGTATTACTGCTCAAATCTCGTCACGAAATTAGCCTTCAGTGTTCCATGTTCCTCAGCAGAACATCTGTATTTTTCAGGAACTATTGCAATATTTAGACTTCATGGGCAGAATACTCTCTTGTGCATTATTTCCCTTTATTTTTCACTGGAATTTTTTGTCCCTTTTACAGCTGTTAAACTCATCTTTCTTTGTGCTCAGTACTTCGTGCAATATGATCTCATTTGATACTGACAGAAATGAGGTTACCTTCCTTTCCCAGTTTGTTCCAGAACTTTGCTGCTGGCCCTTTGTGGACAGGTAGTACCTAGAGCAAGGGCTGAGTCAGACTGGCAAGCAACCTGATTAGGAACTGACTTTCTTGTCTGCTGGCTGCATCCTACTTTCCTTATATGTGATATATGTTAAATTATTAGTACTAGACTGTACCTATTTAAAATATCATCCCACAGACAGCAAATGTTGTTCATTTCGCCGTGCAATTTGAAAGAATCAGAATTTCCTGGTACTGCTTAGTTAGCTTGATTTTTTTGTATCAGTTGCATCCTCATGATATTTCCCCTACCTAACTGCATCCTAGTGGGATGTGCTTCTGTATGTCTCACACAACGCCCCTCCAGCGTCCCTGCAGAACTGCCACCGCTCTGGTGGGAGTAGGGCTGTCCCTGAGGTGAGGGTGACCTGCTCTGCTTTACCCCAGTTACAAACTGACTTCCTAACAGCATCAGTAACTACTGTTCCATACTTGAGGCCAGCTCCCTTTACAGTTAAATTTTATTAAAGAGACTTTTAAATAAGCAAACAAAAAGAAAACAACAACACTGGAGAACTTAATCTCTAAAGGATTTAGCCCTCTGACAGCTCTAGATTGTCTTTAAGACTTCTTTTGTTTTGAAGCCCATCCATATGTAACTTTCAGTAAGCTGTTACAGTATTATATTCCCTTTTAAATCATTAAAGTATATGTAGCATTGAAACTACGCTAAATGGAAAACTGTGACCTCAAACAAATGTAAGCAGAAGAGATGGCACGTGTGCATTCCTGATTCCTTCTGCAAACCACACCATTGTTTCAGCTACTGTTTTGGCAGAGCTTCATCTGACTGAGCCAGGGTTTATACCACAGCTAATCTGCCATAGCAGAAGGAAGGCAGGACACGAAGAGATCCTACTCATTTGCAGCACAGTTGTGGCAGCTGAACATTTTCGCTGGGCAGGACTAGAACTCCTCTACCAAAACCAGCATGGTGGAAACCACAGATTTGCTAGGTTTTTTCCATGTTTCCTGCTGCTGAATCTGCGTGCTTAGCCAAGCCATTATCTGGGATGAGATGAGTGGTTTTATTCATCTATTACCGTTGTGCCTAAATGCATTCAGCTGAGCTATTGTATTCATTTATCAGAGTCTGGTACGGTTTGTCCGGGTGATGGAGCTCACACAGGGTCCTGTACAATGTTGATAATTGCCTCCTGTAGCAAACAAGAAGTTGAGAAGACGCACCCCAAGAGTGCCAAGCATTATATAAGTCAGCGTGACAAGGTTTCCTCCAGTCAGGCACAAAAGCCTGTGGTTTTGGAAGCTGGAAGCTTGACACAGAATCTGGAAACAACTGTTCAGATAACAATTTCTGTTAGAAATTGGGCTGGTCATTAAAAAAGTGAAAATACGAATTGCAAATCAGTAAACCAAGAGTATGTGAATCCTAGATAAATCTGTTCCATGCAGAGAAATTCTTGCGCATGTTAAAGGAACACCTGTGTGATGAAATAGTGAGTCCTGTCACAGGGCAGAAGGGAAGAAAGTGGGGCCTTAGGAATGTGTTCCTCTCAAGCTAGAGTGTAAGAGAACACATCTTAATCATCATTCTGTGTGCATTGCTGATCCTCTCCGTCATAACTGATTGCACTTCTGGCTGCATTCTTATCAGTTTTTCTAGAACAGTTTGTATGTCTCATAGTCCTTAATTTAGTTTCCATATAAAGTTGGTGAAGTTTTATTCCATTCAATTCCTTTGGTCATGTTAAGAAGTGACTGTGTGACTTCTGCCCTTGGAGATGAGGACATGGTCTGTGCAAGCTTTAAATATGGTATGTCCCCACTTTAAATACAGCGCAGGCATCAACAGAAATATTCTAACTTTGGAGGGTTTTCCAGTACATCATTTTCTTATATTCCTACACCTGTTTCAGTGACGCTAGCTATATTTGTTCTTGATTCACGTAGCTGAGTATAGTAACAGGAAAAACTATAACATGTACTTCCCTACCACACTTGTTTATAGAAGAAGGGAGAGACCTGAGTCTTGCCGATTATAGGTATCCTGCAGGTCAAGCAATTTTACTCATGTCTGTGAAGCGGAGGCACAAAATTTTGTTTTTCTTTGCTTTGTTTTTAAACAATTAAATGAGTTTTTATTAAATTAAAAGAAAGTTCAAGCTTGAAAGGTGAAACTACGATAGGTAGAAAAAAACAATATAGTACCACTCCAATCTCTTATTCTATTTTGTTTTCGATCTGTGTTATAATAGTTTACCATGTCACAGTCGTGTGTTAAGTGTTGATTTCTGCCAGATGAAAATTTTTTTGATGGATGATGCAAAGTTTTCTATAAACTCAGGTCAAAGTCAACCAAAAGCGTTTTGAGATTTAGGCAGAAGCCCTCTAATACTGAATACCATAACAATCAAAACCAAGTGCCGTAGCCAAAATGTTTCATTTCAGTATTGTCTGAAAAAGAACAGTTTGACTTATTTCCTTTTGCTGCAACGTTTCATTTGAAAATGTGTTTCAATTTAAAAATGAAATTTCTTTGAAGTTGAGTAGAATGGAATGTGCTGTTTAAGTCTTTTTCATTAAAAAAGCAATTATTTTAGGCTGGTAAGAAGAATTTAAAATATTTGGTGGGGGATAGGCCACAAAACTTATGAAACCTCTTATTTACACAAAGGTGTTCAGTCCTCGTTCAATGTCCAAAGTGTAAAATGAGGCAGTACTGCTTAGTGAGCAAAACAGAAATGTCTGATATTCGTGTATTAGTTACTGCCTGTGTGGACGCTTCTCATTGCAGAATGTAGGGGACACAACTTGAACCAGTGAGCCAAAGAAATACAAATTACTTTGGTATTCTGTAAGTGTTTCTGTCTGGACTGTAAATAAAGCAGTCAACAGGCAGGAGGGTCACAAAATCCCCGTGCACAGGAGGAAACATCTGATGCATGTGGATATCCGTACCTTAATGCTTTTTTCAAATTTGAACTTAAATAAGTTGTACTGAATGTTTTCAGTTGCAGTGCTGCAAAAATATTTGTGAAAGGCTTTGCAGGCGGAATCCAGTGGTGTTGTGTTGTTCATGGCCAGGGATCATTTCACCAGTCATAAACACCTAACTAATATCCAAATTTTGGGTGCACAGTGGAGAAATTTTCTTAAAGAGATGATTGTATTTCACAGGTAGTGAAGATAAGTAAGCACTTGCATGTGCTGTGATCGCCTTCTGGAAAGCTTCCTAGGCCAAGCAGGAAATGGTGGCATTTTGGAATGACTTCTTGATTAGACCCTTAAAAATTAGGAAGAAGTTACATGCTTACGTTGAAAGCAATGAATCATACCCACAGCTTTTGTTTTTATTTTTCTCACAAGGCTGGCAAGGCTGAGTAATTGTACCAGTTGTTTCATGGATCCACATCATTTCAGCTTTGAAAAATAATAGAAATTATGAATATTGAAGCAGCATGTGGCAGAACAGGCACATGCTTGTGAGCTGTCCTCATCTCTGTCAGAATAATGCTATAACTGCGCAATGAAAAATTCACAAACCTGAACTCAGTTCAAGGTAGCAACTCTAATGTTAGCAATGCAGGCCCTGTCACACTGCTGAACTGCTCAGCTGAGTAAATATAGGGCTTTGGTTAGGCGAGTGCTGAGCCCTGCAGTACCACACTTCCCTTAAAGCAAAGCTTTTCTTTAGAAGGGCAGGAGTAATTCAGGTATATCTGTACTGAACTACAGCTCTAGCGTTGGCGTACCTCCGCTCTGGGTGTCAGGCCATGGCACTAACATTTCCATTCTCACAAAAGAAAGCTGGATCCATCTTTGAAATCTGGCCTTTAATAGATGTAGTCATCTAGATATATGCATGTAAGAAGAATTTAAATCTTGCCTCATTGCTCATAAGCAATTGGAAGGAAAGTTAATTATGTGTAAAAAGTGCTGTGCTTCATTTTAACAGCATATTGGTCCAGTTTATGGATTCCCTTGATTTATCTGATTCTGTCTTCTGCCGTGTTTCTTGACAGACCTTCTGCAGTGGCCACAAATCAGCAAGTGCAGGTCACCTGAGCTGGAGACATTTTCATGTTATTGGACTGATGGAAACCTCACTACTTCAGGAACGATACAACTGTTGTATATGAAAAGGTATGAAAAGGTATATGTTGTATATGAAAACAGTGGAAGAAGGAGGAAAAGAATGAGAATTCATTCTTATTCTAACCTACTTATATGTAGGTTGCTCCAAAAGTAATGCCTCCTATTTATTTCCCTGGAAACTACAGCAGCTACCAAAAGCACAATAATGCTATTTGATAAAGCAAATTTGCAGCTACACAACAGTCCTTTTCAACATAGTCACCACCATTAGCTCTGCAATTTTGCAAGCAATGAACAAAAACATCTATGCTGCGCTCATAAAAATCTGCCCCAGCATAGGAGAACCACTGTTGCTGTTGCCACTGCTGAAACACACCACCCACCATCTCACTGTGCTCACAACCACTGTTTGGTCTATACAGACATTCAGCAAGCATCAAGGAATGTCAGTGGGTGCCATTTTTTTTCCAGTGGAGGAAATCAGTGACACACCTTTGCTTCATACGCACTTCCATGTCAGACACCATTGTGTCAGACTGCCCCTCTGCTGCCATCTGTCACACAGCAACAAAACATAACGGGATACTGGTGGGAAGGTTCAGCCTCTACTGCCATACCACCAACATCCGCCTCTGGTGTCATGGGCCAACATAATGAGGCATTACTTTCAGAGCAGCCCTCATATATGCCTGTTAACTTGTTGTCATTAATTTTCCACTGTAATACAAACAGTAATGTATTTAAGGGCACAAAGCTGTGTTTAAGTGCATATTTTTGAATTTATTTGTTAATTATCAAGCTTTTTGCAATCATGAACTTTACATGGGAATTAAGTAAGAAAACGTTCTTACCGAATGTAGGTCTTGGCTTAAGAATCTGAAATTGAACTCCGTATGGGTTGGGAAAGGAGTCTGTAATAGGGAACCTCAATTTTCTCCTTAACAATTTAACACGTAGCTCTGATATTCATTATGTCTGTGTACAGAAGAAGAGTTTGTATACAAGCCCTTTTCAGTTTTTATAAATTTGTATAAAACTTTCATTGGTCAACTGCTAAACTGAAGTCTGAATGGGTAAAAACCATGCTCTGAGACTGGGGATTATGTTTCACGCAGTTCGTTGTAATTCAGATTCACATTCTACTGAAGTGTTTGTAAATTTCTGCTTGTTAAAATGATTAGCCAGAAAGAGGACATACATACCCATTACCAGTAACGGCTAATTGGGAAACAGAATCCCTTTTGCTGACAGGAATAGGAGAAGGATGTGAGTTTCTCTTCCATCTAATGTTCTGGTTTTCAACCTTTCTGATTTACAGAAACTTCCTACAGATGATGATACATTTGCTCGGGAAACAAGCTTAGTGGCAAGGCTTGTTTTCTTCCTTACCTTTCTCAGACCTTCTAGAAATACAGAGATCCAAATCAAAAACACTATTTAAGTGTAAATGTTGAGCTGACAACGTCAAGAGCGTGCACAAAGATGGTACAAACTTAAAAAAATTAAACTCAGTTCCACATACGTTGGAAAGATCATGTGTTTCATCTTTGCCTCAAAAATTAGTATGCTACAATAAAAGGTGTGAACTGAAAAACCATGTTAGAAGTATTTCTGTTTCAATGTGCAACCAATATTTAAGGCTCGGGATTGAACTATATCAAGTAACTTAGTCTCTTGTTTAACATGAGCCATAGCATCTGAAGTGTCTGACCTTTATCAAGTCCTGGCTTTGGCAGAGCTACAGCATTTCCTTTAGAGAAGTGTCTGGTCTCATCAGCTAAGCACAAGGCTCCTGTCTGGTGGTGCAAATGCTTCCCTTTCATTTATGTAGCATCTGTCTTTTTTACTTCTTAAGGACCCACTCCAGCGTTGAAGGATGCAATTGGAATAATTGTTTAAGCCTAATTCTTCTCCTGTACAGTATGAATAACTCTTAGTAAGGAAGAGCATTTAAATTAAATCTATAGCAAACCAAGACTGTAATTTCTGAAAAGGTCCCTATTCAGTCTGTATTTGGGCTGAGAGAGAGTATTGAGAGAAAGAACAAGAATGGCATCTGTTCACTCTGAGATTTTTTTTTCCTAAAGTGACTTCAGAAATAATGCATAAAAATCTGTCACTTTTCTTGTAGAATATTTCTAGTAAAGTATTTGCTCCCGTTTTGCTTTAACTGAAAGATTTCTATAGTTTGGACCTTCTGGATCATTTCAGCTTGGTCTTATGAGAATGACCCTACAAAATCCATAACAACTCCTAGTCTGAGAATTCACATCACTCTTCATATCTGCTAGTTTCTCTTTTTTTAAGAGATTAAACAAAACATATGAATGTGACATTTTCTACTACAGTTCTTTTATTTACAAAGAGCACTTATAAATGTTTGAACAAAACAGGAGTGGAAAAAAGTGGTTTTATTGCTAGTACTTCCAGTGTTTCAGAAGTTCTTAATCCCAAGTAAGATAGCTTTTCCTCACTCCCAGCACTGTATTTCTTCTCTTTTCTTTCACATCTTGCTGATATGGATTGTTTTGTGCCAGCATTTGCCCTCAGGCACTTTCCCATGTGAGTGGTAAGCATCCCAGCACCTACATTCCCATCCCGGTCACCAGCAAAAGTCCACTGCCCATAGTTTTGCAAGTGGTGCAGTGCTGATCTACCTTGCAGCCTGGCTTTCAGGTTTTGGATCTTACCATATAGATAGGTGCCTTAAGTATATATAGATATATATAGATATATATATAGATAAGTTGCTTAAATGCATGTTAAATTGACACAGGCTCTCCGACTGTTCTTTCAGAAATGCCATCCAACGCATAGAAATGCCACTAGCGGTACATGAGATGTTTATGTAGGTTGCTTGAATAGTGGTTTGACTCCATTGTAAATCACAGGAAATACTGACACGTATTTCTCACTTCCATAGAAGATATGACTTATCAACAGCATGTCTTCTAACATCTATAATTTGTACTTTGTAAAATCCATAAATCTCTCTCTCATGTATCTCATGTTTTTGTTGTCATTCTAGGAATGATGACAACTGGAAAGAATGTCCTGATTATATCACTGCAGGAGAAAATAGCTGTTACTTCAACACATCCTACACCTCGATTTGGATACCGTATTGTGTTAAGCTTGCCAATAAAGATGAAGTATTTGATGAAAAATGTTTCAGTGTTGATGAAATAGGTACCCTTCCATTATGCATTTTATCTCTATAGTTTTTTAGTGCAATAGGTGTGATTCTGTAAGCTTTCATACTCTATTTGAATTCTCCCCCTGAGAACAGTTTCTAAAATATACTATATATAGGAGGCAATTTAAATTTATAAAATAGGTAATGTGATCTGCATCTAGGTAATAGTGCCACTGTTGAGAGCAAGCTAAAAGAGTGAAAGCAAATATGTCATTTTACTTAATGAATACCAATGCTCTCAAATGTGTGCATCAGTGTTTACCTTTGCTGTCACTCTGCGTCCTTCCTAGGGAATGCTGTATACCCTTGGGCACTGTGATCAAGGATGGTGTTAAAGTCTTCATTCTGCAAGGTTCTGGAACCCAACAGATTTTTGTTCCTGAACCGAACAGACTTTTGTTCCTCAACCAAAACATCTGCAGAGTCAGGATGTTTAGCATTTCTAGGCTAGATTTTATGGTTAGTGCAGTATGAATTGTGACTGGGATTTCCAGATGTATTTGCTGGTCCATATCAATGGTGTATGCACATGCAGTTAAGGCTGTATTCCTACAAGTGACTAGAGTGTACCCTCTGTGCCCTTTTTGTTCAGCTGAGCAACATCAGAATCACTTTTCAGATCCTGATTTTCAGTGTATTTCTACATTATTTCTGAGGTTGTTACCAAATATTTGTATTCTGTGTGACTTTAATTATTGTTTTAATTTGTCAAGAGAACTCAATATAAATTCTGATGGAGAGTTGTTTATGTCTCAGTGTTTTATAAGCCACTCTTGGAAATCATAATTAAATAGGTAGTACATCCTTAGTCTTCTTTATTAACTATTCAGGTGATATTTATGCAGAGCATGTCTACTGCTGGTGGCCAGGTACTTTCTTGTTATCAGACATTTATTGATTTTGTCATTGACTCATAGGTTTAGGCTTAAATCATGTGTTTAATATGCCTTTTTTAGTCTTGAAATAATGTAGCTGTGTATAGTAAGAATGGTCATTTTGATTTGAAAACTGGTTGTTTTATTCCAAATACTCTGTTTAAACAGTACTACCCGATCCCCCTGTGCACCTTAACTGGACTCTGCTAAATACTAGTCAAACTGGGATCCATGGGGATATTCAAGTACGATGGGATCCACCACCAACAGCAGATGTTCAGAAAGGATGGATTACTCTGGAGTATGAATTGCAGTACAAAGAAGTCAATGAGACAAAATGGAAGGAGGTATGGAGGAAATATTTATTATGCAGTAGTCACAGTCCGGTGCAGGCTTGTCCTGTCCCTGCCCCATTTGTCCCGTTTTGAAAGGCTACAGTATTGTAAATGCTAATTAGATGACACCTTAAATCTTAAACAATACACACATATTCTTCTGAAATTCTCTGGCATACATTTTAGCTTTGTATATCAAGATAGCTGTCATACAAGGATAATAATGAGACCCTGAAATCCCTGTGTTGTATTACAAAGTGTAGCAGTAATCAGATATTAAAGGTTTTCAAGGATAAAATATTTCTGTTGTTTTTCCTAGGCCTCAGCTATTTGAAAAAGTGCACAGTATTTTTAGTACGTGGAACAGGAATCTTATGTTTAGAAAATGTTACCATGTCTGTCCAGATTCTTCAGTGTTCTAATACTTGTAAATATTGTTTTAATGAATTTTTTAAAAGATTGAATTATGATTTAAAATTGGGTCAATAAGCTAATAAAATCAAGGCACTGGTAAAACATACAAATTTCATACAAGACAGAAGTGTATAATTTGTGAATATGTAGGTAGTCCACGAAAGTATGGGTTGTTTACTTCTCAAATCTTTCACGGTTTCTTCTAAAAATCACTAAGTTTTCCTGTTTTGGGGAAAATAATTGTACCCAGCTTACCTGAATGTATATATAGGCTTACTGCCAGGATGTTTTAGAACATTTGCATATATAGACTTTTTTCTGGGTACCTGACCAATGTAATGTCTTCTTAGAGCACAACTCTTCCTTTATTTTCTTGCTAGAATGAACTGAGTTAAATGACAGAAGGGAAGCAGGTAATACTGCTGAGAATTTGTCTTAATCTACAAGAGGCAGGTTTACCAGCTGAAACATAGCTAAGACAACCTTGGAGTCCTTCTCTCCTCTGATGCTTTTCAATACAATGTTTTTCTGTTTATCCTCCCCTTGTTGCTAAGAGTAAAGAACAACAGGCCCTATATTGCCTGTAACTTTTTCCTAATACTTGCCCGAATTTATTTCTACGTTTGCTTCAGCTATGTTTTCTGTATTATCTCTATATTTTAAATGACTTGGATTAACTTTTTGCCATAAATCCTTAACGTGAAAATGTGCTGACTTCTTATGAGATTTACAAAAGCAGGTGACAATACAGATACCTCTTTAAAAATGCAGTTTTTATCTTTTTTATAATCCTTAAGATATCAGTCATATAAATCCCCTTGCAAACCTTTGTTCTTGCTCCAGTACCATTAATAATTCCAGTATGCCTTGGGAGTGATTCTCCCCAGGACAGCAAAGCTTGAAGTTCAGTGTTCCTTCTTGCAGAAAACAGAGACTGCTGAATACTGTATTTGCGTCAAGAAAAAGTGTTTATGTTGTACTGCAGCTGTGTGTATTGTGTGTTAGTGCACCTTTCATTTTAAAACCACAAATGGCATTGAGCCCTTATCAGTTAGAATGCAAAAGCCAAATTTCTGAACAAAATCTTGATCTGAATAGCAAAATTCCTGATGACAGTAACGGAGTAGCAGTTTCTCCCTGTACATTCTTTGCTACAAATACCTTCTAAAATGAGCGTTGAAGCAGTAAAGAAAGGGATGTCCAGTTATGCTTCGATTAAATTACTAGTTTTCTGCACAGAAGATAATCTCTGAGTGCGTGGATACATCACAATGATGGATAACTCTGATCCAAACAAGTAACATAGAAAAGAATTCTCTGTGCTTAAATTCTGTTCAATTCTCTTTGCTGAGTCTTGCAATTTTTGTATAGGTTTCGGGGTTAACCTGTTTGATTTTTCACATACGTCATTCAATTCTTCGTTCAACCGTCTTGCAATTTCAGGTCACTTCAGTTACACAGCTACAGTAATTCTACTTCATGTTCTTCAGCTCCCTGTTCTGACTTGCATGCTGCCTTTTCCAGCTGCTGCTATTATCTGGGGTACATAAAGTTTAGTGTGGCCAGCGCCCCTCTCTTAAGAATCTCCATGAATTGTTCCAGAAAAAAAATAGGTTATCTACAGTAAAACTTGAGTGTGCTATATTCTGTGGCTTCTTTGCACAGAATAAGTAAAGTAGAGTACTACAGATCATAGTCCCTTCTCAACACTTTCCAGCTGGGTTGGCTTCCATTATTAGCAGAAAAAAGCAGTCTGTCTGTGATCACTGCCTCATCCAAAATCTGACCGGTCACCCCTCGGAACACTTGCATCTAGAGGCATCAAGGATGACAAGTACTCCACAGATCATGTCTAACAACAGAATGTGTTTCGAGTGTAGATTGTGCAGCAGCAGTGATTATTGGCAGGTATTGATGATGCTTCTTTGAAGTTCTCGGTGGCTGTTGTTTTTCAGGTGTTTTAATTCTTACCCCCACAGAGTTCTGCCAATATCAACCTTCTGAAGTAAAAGTAGAATATAATATCTGCCACATGGATTTCTAATTTATGTTCATTTTCCTTATTTTTCTGTATTTTCTATTCTTTCTATACTCCTGTCAGAGCTAAAATACATATTTTTAGATGAGGAGGAGAAGTAAGGAGTGATTTTGTGTATTGAGACCTCCAATATGATTTCCTACATAGTTTGATATGCAGCAGCAAGAATGTTGCAATTACTATAGGCAACTCAAGACCCTCAGTGTGATGCCAGCTCTACCAGAGTCTTTTTGCATTATCCCATTTTATATATCCTTGAAGATTTTGAGAGCTATGCAACCTTTGCAAAATAACTGGATTTGTTAGATGCAATAGATTTGTTTCTTAAGCCTGTAAATCATTTTTCTTCTTAAAATTAATTCTTCAGTGGGGATCACAGTTGTTTTAAGGCTCCCATGTTATTTTAGGAAGTTTTTTAGCATTGTGAAGTCAGTAATGTTGTGTCTTAACAGTAAGAAGAATCTACAGCTTGGTAAAATCAGTGGAGATAGTCACAGCTGCCTTTCTTCACTGAGTATTTAGAGATCTTTGATTCTTAGCTTTTCGTTCTCTGAAAGTCCAGTGGCTAGCTGGTAAGTCTGAAGTAAATGGTGTGACTTTTCTCTGAACTCTTCTCATTGTATCCTTAATGTTCCAAGTAGAAAAAATACCTTTAAATGTTAATTTCTGAAATCGAGAAGCAATTAAAATTGCAGGTACAACTCACAGAAATGTATCACCGCCTGTCTGTCTTTTCAGCTAGAACCCAGGCTCTCAACAGTGGTTCCGCTGTATTCGCTGAAGATGGGGCGAGATTATGAGATCCGAGTCCGATCAAGACAACGTACCTCCGAAAAGTTCGGGGAGTTCAGTGAAATCCTCTATGTTTCCTTTACTCAAGCAGGCATTGAATTTGTTCATTGTGCTGAAGGTAAATAAGAGAAGTGCATCAGAATGTTCTTAGAACCACTGCTATTTTTTTGCTTTTTTTCTCCATACTTCTGATGTTGTATGCTTGAATGGGTCGATAATTTAGCCTGCCACATGCAAGTCATTTGGTGAGATTAAGAGTGTGCAAGTTCCATACAGGTTCAGAAGTAAATTCAGCAACTGTTTCCCAGCTCACTAGAGTGCAAGAATACAGGTAGCTTTGAGGATCAGAAATAATAACTGCTCCTACACATGCTATACAGCCTAAAATGAAGACAGATAAACCTCAACCTCCATTGCGTAAGCAGAGCATTCCAGCAGGGAAGAGGGAATTGTGGTTTCTATTAAACTGTTACACTGTTTTCTAAGTCTGTTATCAGAATGCTGTGCTTTCCTGATGTGCCTGATACGATCAAGGACGGCATTTTACTGCTTCGTTCTTTTGTGCTTGTACTTGTTTTAAAACTGCCGTTAAAAACAGAAGCGGCAGTCACTGGGCACTGCATTTTTTCTATCAGAAGAATGAGACAGTGCCTTTTCCTAAACTCTTCACAGTATAAACTCTGCAGTAATTTATTTTAACAAACTGCTTCACTGCATTTTCTGAAGTATCAATGGAAATACAAACACCCTGTAACTGCTATCTTTCACAGTCTTGCCAGGGTCCCTTTTTTAACCGCTTGTATTACCTAGTTTAGGTGAATAGCTGGTGTTCTGTCCATATGGTTTTGTTAACGCAGGTTGGTCTGCATTGCCTGTGTTTTCATGTGAACAAAAAATACTACGAAAATCTAAGGCTGAGCAGTTTTCTTCATTCACTACAACCCACGTTCTGCAAGTAGACTCATATCTGTACTTGTCATACAGCAGCAATTACCTTATTTGAAGGTCAGTTCTCCTCCACCTACAGAACTGCTAGATTGTGACACAAGCTGGAAGTTCACAGAAGAAAGCTGAGGAAGTATAGAATGGCTCTGATGAAATATTTTGTTCCTTGTTTTGTGTTTCACCTGTAGGAATGCATACCTGACATTTTCGTGTTAAGTACTTAAATTCACATGCAGTATTCTAATTTTTTTAAGCAGCTGGACTCCGGTCTCACTGATTTTAGAAGGTACTGGTTCTTCTGGGGTCCTGTCTAACACAGACATAACCATATAGAACTTCAAATACTCACGTTTGAAATATGAAGTCAATGACTTAAGCTGGGAGCAGATGTCTAAAACTGAAAATTTCCCTTTCCTAGAAGGCCATATGTTCATGTATAGGCCACTATACATGCTGTAGAATTCTAAGGCTTCCTGCCCAGTATTTTTTGACCCCAGAAGTGAAGTCTGAATATAAAATTTAAAACTGGGAACAAGTGGGAAGAATCGTAGGCTACAGCCAGAATAAATTTTTCTATAGTTTGTACGCTACAGTGTCGGCTGAAATACAATTGAATTTACAGTTCACAATTGACATTGCAGTAAGCAACTGACAATTTTTAAAAGATAAAACCTTTCATTTGTCGGCGTTGTTCCTCATCCCTGCCAAATCACTTTTACCGGTGGCATAAAATTCTCTCTATGTAGCTGCCTGCAAGGTAAAAAAACTTTTTTTTTTTTTGCAATTGGTACAGCTCACAGCATAATTAATGTTCTGCCTTTAGAAGAACTGGCATTACGGTTTTTGATGCCACTATGGTGCCCATGATTTAGCAGAGGTACACGCTGCTAATAAGGTCCTCTCTGCTTGGGCTAACAGAAGCAATAACGTGGACTACAAAAGGGACTACTTGGTAGCATGTTCCTGGCTGGCAGAATTTTCCTCCTGTCTGCTTTTGCTATATATATTGTCTGTGCTATGATCTTGCTCATATCAAAAAGTTCAGACTCTTTTGCAAGCAGTCTCAGTGGACTCACAAATGCAGCATGGAAACTATTGATATCAAAGAGTGCTTTTATTTCTTCTTGCTACGGAGCTTTCACATTTATGTAACCAAAATTTTTCTGTCAGTTTTTCTGACTTCGGAATTCTCAGGTGGCTGCAAAGAAGGTGTAAGTTAAAGATGCAAGAGAGATGCAGATTCGTGCTAATGTTTCTGTTCTGTGTTTCCAGAAGTCGAGTTTCCCTGGTTCTTAATTGTTGTCTTCGGAGTGTGTGGGCTGGCCGTAACAGCGATCTTAATCCTGTTGTCTAAACAGCCAAGGTAGAGAGGTTTATCTGTCATATTGTCATATTGTATTTATTTGTAGTTTAAGAAGAGGGTGCTTCTTCAACTTCATCGCATCTGGGGGGCTAGAAACTATTTTGATGGTCACTGTCCACCCTCTCAAGCTACATGGATGCTGGCACGTGTGTCCTGGGCTTTGAGCAGGAGAAGTCTGATTATGCTGGCAACTCCTGTTCCGTCTGGATTGCAGAGCACTTTATAATATGGTATTTACTTAGTGCACGTAGACTTTGAAGGCAATTGGTATTTTTTTGGTCCTTTCAAATTTTGTTAACAGTATTTTTTGCACGCTTCTGCTCAAAAGTTTCACTCAAACATATGGCTATATATTTGGGTTTGTTCTAAGGCTATTCCAGTAATCTCTGACTATTTCTTCAAAGAGCCAAGGGAAAGAGCTTGAGTCATGGGGCAGTATTTGGTATCTGTGGATAGACTGTGCCTCCTATAAATAACAGGGATGAAATAAAACAAAGCTCAGGATTGTGTCATTTATAAAAATGGCACAATGACACGTTTATAAGAATGACATAATGGTCTCACAGTGAATTCGTTCCCTAAAATACGTGTTCAGGGACAGATTTTGACAGAATTAATTCACTTCAGAGCAACACCATGGTCTAGCCCCAGTGCACGCATACATATTGTCAGTAATCTTGTATATACACACTGAAAATGAACACTGAGGTGTTTTGTACATACCAGGTAAGGACAAGTCACTGAAATGAAAACAAGATTGTGCAGGTGGGGCTACCACTGAAAAAATAGGTTGGGCAAGCAGCACTGCATTTTAGTAGTGCTTAACTTCCAAGAGGCCACTCCCTGCAATAGCAGAAGCTCCGTGTGTCAGATGGGTGTGAGATGTCACATGTGGGACGGGGAGCGTACTGTTCAGCACACTGAGCAAGGAGTAGCTTCTCAAAAAATCCCAAGGGCTAAAGCATGTCTCTGATCACAGCTCACTGCTAATAATGACTGCTGAAGGAGGCTTTTCTCCAGCAATGGACGTATATCTGTCACGTATTTCTGGACCTGTGGGCCTCCTCCCTTCAAAGGGGTACATGTGGTAGTGGGAGAGACAGCAACTCTTGCAGAGAAATGGACTTCTTAGATTTCCAGTAATGCAAAATATCCAGGATCCATTTTTTTCCTGTATCTGAGAAGATCCCAATTCATTTCTTTTTCAACTTTTATTTCACAAATTCTGAACCAGGCTCCATAGGACAGATGCCATAGGATCAAGCCTTGAGGCACACAGGTTACAGTTACCTGAAGCTAATAAAGGAGCTTCTTGAACTATTTCTTGAGTCAGTGAGTGGTAAAATCCTTGGGCTGTGTCATTAGATGGATTAGTTCCCAATCCCGTCAGAATATCTGATTTGTGGATTCAGATGTACCTTCTAAAATACAGAAATAATCCAGTATAAAGAAAATGTTGAATTTCCCTTTTGGGATTACAGTTTATGTGTTTGCGAAAGAAACAGAGAGGTAAAATGGAAGAGGATAGAAATGGCCATAGCTGAATTACTAGTTATTTCCTCTGAGAATTTTAAATCCATTTTATGAAGGATTAAAATAATGTCTCAGCAGCATGAACACACATAAGCAAGTTCTTTCTCAACAACGATAAAACCTTCTTGTTATTATATATTAATTCTTGCATCAATAACTGTCATGCAGATGACAAAATATTGGCCTAGCCGGCTTTCTTTTTCTGTTCCCCTCTTTAAAATAATTGGGCTCATGCAAGACTATTTTATCCCTCAAAAAAAACTTTGGGAAAGCATAAAAAGGGAAACAATTGACAATGCTGTAGGAATTTATTCTCTTTATATAAAGCATTAAAATAACTGAATGGAGTCAGAGTGGAGTTCAGCATAAATTTATGTGATTCAAACAAGGCAGGCTACAAAAAGCTAGGGTTTGTTTTGTTTTGTTTTGTTTTGCTTTAATTTGGGATGTGAGAAAAAAATATTCTTTTCCTTAGCACTACTTTAAGCTGAATCTTCAAACATTTTCAGTTTCGAAGCAAAGAAGTCTAAGTGCAACATAAAGCTCTCTTCTTTCTAGCCTCCTCAAAAGGGACTGCTGTAAATTAAAAGCAATCATTTATTTTTTTCCAGGTTAAAAATGCTGATTTTTCCTCCTGTGCCAGTTCCAAAGATTAAAGGGATTGACCCAGATCTCTTGAAGGTAATGTTGCGTTCTGAAATCTACAGCAGGAATCACTGTAGTAGTAACAGGCTACAATTGCTATCCCAGGCAGAACAACTTTCTAGGAAAAAATTACATCTTCTAGCAACATGTGGGGAGATGCAGTAGAACAACTTCTCATAAAATACGAAAACAACAAAAAAATCTTCTTGTAATTATTGTATCAGCTACAGTTACCTTTCCTTAAGTTTGCATCATTAGAAGCACAAATATTTATATTCTTTCCTTTACAACATCTGTTTTTTCTTGTTTTTTAGAAAGGAAAGCTAGATGAAGTGAACTCCATCTTAGCCAGCCATGACAACTACAAGACACAGCTATACAGTGATGACCTCTGGGTTGAGTTTATTGAATTGGACATAGATGACTCCGATGAAAAGAACAGAGTCTCAGATACTGACAGGCTCCTGAGCGACGATCGTCTAAAGTCACACAGCTGCTTGGGAGCAAAGGATGATGATTCTGGACGTGCCAGTTGTTGCGAACCAGATATTCCAGAGACAGACTTCAGTGCAAGCGACACGTGTGATGCCATCTCTGATATTGATCAGTTCAAGAAGGTAACTGAAAAAGAAGAGGATCTCTTGTGCCTTCATAGGAAAGATGATGATGAGGCACTTCGAAGTCTTGCCAACACGGATACCCAACAGCCACATACTAGTACTCAGTCTGGAAGCAGAGAGTCATGGCCACCTTTTGCAGACAGCGCTGACTCAGCTAGTCCATCAGTCCAAACTCAGCTAAGTAACCAGAATTCTCTGACAAACACTGACTTCTATGCTCAAGTGAGTGATATTACTCCAGCTGGATGTGTTGTACTTTCTCCAGGGCAGAAATCCAAGGTGGGGAGAGCACAGTGTGAAGGCTGCACAGAACAAAACTTCACCATGGACAATGCCTATTTCTGCGAGGCAGATGTGAAAAGATGTATTGCTGTGATTTCCCAGGAAGAGGATGAGCCGCGTGTTCAGGAGCAAAGCTGTAACGAGGACACTTACTTCACCACAGAAAGCCTTACCACTACTGGTATCAATCTTGGAGCTTCAGTGGCAGAAACCCCAAGTATGGAAATGCCTGTCCCAGACTACACTTCTATTCATATAGTTCACTCTCCGCAAGGCCTTGTGCTCAATGCAACTGCACTGCCTGTGCCAGAGAAAGAATTTAACGTGTCTTGTGGCTATGTGAGCGCAGACCAGCTGAACAAAATCATGCCGTAGCAATTCTTCGACTAGATGTGCACAGTGTTTCACAGCAGAGTCAGCTTGGGCTTGTGTGCTGAAACCAAAATGAAGTCTAAATGTTTGTCGTGGTTCTTACAAGTTTATCTCAAATGTTGAAACATAAAATATTCATCAAAATATTCCTCTCGTTCTGTAAATATTATCTAAGAATTTGTCTTGAGACTGCTTAAGTAGCCGTGACTGTCTTGTTGTCGTGGGTGTTGATTTTTGTGATACTAAACATTGAAATGACTATGTTTAATGTACAGTAAATCACGCTTTTTGATAAAGCTAAAAATCAGGTGGTCTAAAATCTGAGAATTGAGTAAAAATCATGCAGTTGACAGAGATCTTTCTATCAATAATTGGGAACTGAGCATGAAGGTGAAAAAAACCACAAAAGTAGTTTGAATAAAACATCTATTTTGAGCTATATAAACTAATAAAATATATTTTAATATTTTAGTCACAAAAGCATAGATGTTTTATATTACACTACATGATGTAGTTTAATTATGGTGGCCCATCCAAGGAATGTAAGCGCTGCAGTCTTGAAAAGGAGTTTTCTGTTTTATAAGAGTTTTGTTTGCAGCAGAAATTGAAAATAGATTTTACAGAGCCATTTTATACCTCCAAAGAAATCCGTTGAGAAATTTTGAAATATTTTAGGAACTTAGAGTAATCGATCCTACTGCTTTCTTACGGTAACTGGTATAGAGATAGACGTGAAATTTAAGGTTTTGTAGAAAACTTTAAATTATACAAAATATTTGGACAAAAATCTCTGTCCTTCATCAGGTTCTGGTTAATGATGATATACTTTTTTAAAGCAAGATTTCAATGACCACAGTATTAAGGAGTATGGAAGTACACTTTCATTGAAAATTTTTGAAAACACATGAATAAGCTCTGGTGATTCAGCAGCATAATCTTTTCATATTTGACCAACTTCTGAAGCCCTCCAATGGACAAAGCTACCACTACAGTTATTAGATTGTGCCACATTAAGTATTGATTAAGAAAGTAAGGACTTCAGGATTTGGCCAGCAGTTGATTTTTTAAGCTATAAATAGATTTAAAGGCTTCGATGGAACACGGGAATTGAATACAGTGCTGATAAAAGGATTTTTCCTCTTTGCCTAACAGCATCTCCTCTGACTGTGCTAGGCAGCCTTAGGAAAGAAAGGAGGTGAGAAAACCAAAACCAAGTGGGAAAGTTCTCTTTATTCTTAAGTATATAAAGAACTTGACAGAGCTTTGCAATGAGTTTTTATTGCTTCAGAAGTTACCTTACTAGGCTATAGTTGCATCATAGCAGGGTTCTTCTCGTAAAGCAAATGGGGATGTTCATTGCCTTTCTCTGACATGAACGAAAGTGTATGACGTGCAGTGAATGCAGATCTTGCTCATGATGTCTCCCACTGAACTCACTGATGCTCTCTTTGTGACCAAGGGCTACAGGACTGAGCCCAACTGTTGGGTGGGATTTTTACGTTTAGAACGTACTTTATGGTAAATGTGCATTAGGTATTCTGCTAATTTGCTGCTATGTTTTTCTAACAGCTACATTATTTAGTTTCATATAAAATTTCATAGATGATAGACACTAATGCAAGTAAAGCCTATGTGTGTTTGGAAAAAGTTTCTTACTCTGTTTCTATTGCCAAAAATAGTTAAATACCTCAATCAAACTCAGAATGTCATTTTGGTACTTTACTGGTCACACAAGCCATTATTCGCCGGTCAGAAGATGTGTCTTTCAGTTTCTATTTAACTTTCCTTACGTCAGTGTTTTGTTTGTTTTCCTCAAAGTTTAATAAATGTATTGTCTTTAATCCATCCTGACAGAATGTGTTTTATTGCAGATAATTCAGTGTTCATGGAAAACAGAGATTCTGCCAGGAGAAATCGAGTATTTCTTACTGAGTGAAGAAGAATACAGCCTTCCTTTGAACACAAGCAATACCTGCTGGTATAAAGTGATAAATATCACTTATTGATATTTATTTAGTTAAAAATAGAACTACATACCTAAATTTGTAGAAGGAGATAGGACATACTGTGCCCAGCATTGGCCCAGACTGTGTTACTAATTTAGCAGACCTTTGGCTGGAACGGCCTGTGATTGCAGATAAATAAACTGCGTTAGTTGAGATTCACACCTACAATTCAGTCCACAAATCAGATTCTGACAGTCCTCAGTACTTGTTTATAATTATACTTTAAACCTATCAGTAAATGAACTCTGAAGTGTCAGAAATACAATATAGTCTGTCTCTATAAAAAAATATCATACCTTGAATATTCCCCAGCGTGTACCTTGGTCATTTATTACTGCCAGTGTTCTCTATACAAGGGTAGAGAAGGAGCCTTTGGAATCCAACTGGACACGACTAAATTCTTGCCTCCCCAGGGAGTCAGGGTATGATTCAGTTCCCATACATAGAAGTCCACTGCCACTTCTGGGACTCTAGGAAGAACAGCACCGGGCTTATGTAGATTCTGCCCCATCTGAAAGCCTGAATGATGGTAGATTTGGCAGCTGAATTGTTCCTCAGTGGAAGAGAACAGGTTTAGGAATGTAAACATTTGTGTCAGGTGGGTCTAAGTTACCACCATGGCCAGCAGTCTGAAGAGCAACCCATCTGATCAGGTTTGGCATCTGCTTTAGGTGAGTTGGTTGGGACTCTTCAGACCAGAGTAGGAGCGTGGACGTTTTGCTCACAGTCAGAAACAGAATTCTATTAGTTAATTGAAATATCTTAATGCTGAGCTGAATTTCATCTCGCCTGAACCCTTTGATGAGAAGGGAAAGGAAAGCTATTGCTATTCTCTTAGGATCTGTGCTGTTTGTATAAACTTTGATTACAGAACTCAGTACAAATTAACTGTCTTGATGAGTGAATGTGCTTGCTTATATTATCTTGAAGAATTAAGCTTCAGAAGGGTTATGCCTTTTTTAAGGCTCTAATACTACTTAAGCTCCAGTGAGGGTCTGGGGATTCACAGCTGGGGAGTCTTAAAGTAAGAAATGGCGATGAGCGCACTGGTTCTACACTGCCATCAGGGGAAGTCCAGCTCCCATTGCTCTCACTTATGCCATTTCCAGTGCTCTCAGCAAGTGTTTTTAAATGATTTGGTCCAACTTCCTAAAACCAGAATAAATTAATGGAAGCAGAGTTTCAGAAGCTATACTGTGTTAATTAGTGAGTTAAACTCATTGAACAAAATTCTGGATGAACACCAGAGAAGAAGGGCAGGACCAGGTGGCCAAGAGCAAAGGAGGAAGGAGCTACAGTGATCTTCCTACAGGAATATTTTTGATCAAAACAGTTTCCTTGTGAAGCTCATCCTTGTGGGCAAGATACAGGAGGAATGCACAGCTCAAGGTAGGTGTGTTTGCAGGGAGGTAGTGTAACAACCTCTCTTGGTGGTAGCTACCAACCATCAGTTTAAAAGGACTATGGAAAGCTATCTTGATCTCCTTCCTGCCTCCATCAGCAGCTCAAGTCTAATGTCTAATGACTGTAGGTTGTGTATACAGTCCACTTGTTCTGAAGACAAGTCCAAATGGCAGACCTGCAGCTGTCTATGAACTCTGTGTTTTGTACTGGCAACTTGCTGCTTTCATATGGAACACAGAAACCTGTTATTAAGTGGCCTGTTATTGCATAGTGGCCTATTTATTTACTTTCACCTTTTCTCTGAAGTGGGGCAAAAATTATATCTGTTTCTGCCTTTTGGTGTCATCAAAAAACACACTTCATTGTGAAAGAGTTTGGTTTTTAATCAGTTTTCTCCATCAAGGTTTCCAAATTATTGTTAGAAGAAGCTGAATATTTATACAATTTTTTGTTAAGGAATGATTTTGTGAAACAACAGCTTACAATTCTTTTGCTTACTACTTGAGTTGAAATATTTTTTCTAACCTACTATACAGGAGGCAAGATCAGCAGATTATGAGAGCTGTTTGTTCTTCTTGATTGAAAACAAACATTATCAAAGATATGCTGTCTTTTTTAAAATAGGAGGAGCACTAAAGAGGTGTGAGGTGTTCTGTAGGTTTTCACTGTTATTATTATGATTCACGTTTATGATGGCAGTCTATGTTGGGTGCACTACTGTCGTTCACAGCTCAGTACTACCTCTTAAGAGCACAGGAGTAGGCAATAACAAAATGTTGGAAGTGAAGTAGATGGCACAGATGGCCAGCTTACTGAGCAGGAACCTCACCTGCAGCTCAGGTGGAAAATGAAAGTATTGCCATTGGAGTGAGGTCAGGCAGCGTGGGAAGGCTAAGGGAACCAGACACCCTGTATAAAGAAACATCTCACAAGGGTGCCAGATTAACTGACTTGGGAGAAGACAGAAAATGCTTAAAGTATGGTGTTGTTTTTTGTTTCGTTTGATTGTTTGATTGTTTTAAATTAAAGAAGGAGTGCAAACCCTGTTTTGGAGAAGGGTTGCTATGAAAGATTACAATGTCATTACACATTTCCCAGTTGTAATTCAGAACATCCTTGTTTGCCAGCATGGTGGAAATTGGTACTAAAGAGTTTCCTTAGCCAGCTGACTTTTAGAAGATACCACTGGATGCATATCTATATTGGAAATCTCTGTTAAAATCTAATCTAACTGTTCAAAGTCTGTTTTCTTTATTATCATTAATTGGACATACAGTCAGTGCTTTACCCACTATAGAAATCATGCCAAACAGAAGCGAGATGTAGCTGAAATTCATTTCCATTATTTGTATATCACATAACAACTCTCATAATTTACTGAGTAAGCATCTTGTCACTTCCTCAATTCAGGACCATAAGAGAAAATGCTCAAAAACAGATGGAAGTGGAAGAATAATGCTGATATTTGAGACTCTGGCCCAGCAGACCAGCAGCCAAAGCAATGTGCAGGGTAACGAGTTGTAGGTGGAGTTGTAGGAGTGGTGCAGATGACAACACTGTTGTCAGTATTTGTAATGAAAAGCAGATGCAGCTATTAAAGTCAGTGCATCTAGTAAATTAACACAAATGTTTTATAGTTTATTTTTTTTCCTACAGGCTTCGGTACTTCTTTTGCATAATATGAGCTTCTATGTCCTAATATATGAAATTTATCACACTAATGTTATGTAAGCTTCCTGAAATTAGTCAGAAATCAGAGGACCCTTCCACATCGTGTTGCAAATTATGAGGGAACATAGATAAACTTACCTCTTCCTAGTTGGAAAGAAGTCTGCAGAAGGCTTATCTTTAGGGAGTAGAATTAAAAACAAAGTCAAAGAGCCGACAGCAATCTGTAGTCTCCAGTCACAAATCCTATAAATGAAGCTTCCACTACCATCATCAGTATCCTTTTGAGCTTAAGGAAGTGAAATCTGTTTGCTAAGAGACACCTGAGGACAATGCATGCCAAGAAACTGATTCCTTGCACTCTTTCTTCAGTAGTAAAACTAACAACATATATTTCATATATTTCTTCACTTCTGTTTTATATCATAGAACACAAAATGGCATGGGTTAGAAGAGACCTTAAACCCCATGGCGTTCCAATCCCTCTGCCATGGGCAAGGCTGCCATCCATCAGATCAGGCTGCCCAAGGCCCCATCCAATCTGGCCTTCAGTGCCTCCAGGGATGGGGCATCCACAGCTTCACTGGGCAGCCTGTGCCAGTGCCTCACCACCCTCTGTGTAAAAAATTTCCTCCTAATGTCTGACCTAGATCTCCCCTCCTTTAGTTTTAAATCTTTCCCTCGTGTCCTTTTACTATCAGAATGCATAATAAGTGGGTCTCCCTCCTGCTTATTAGCTCTCTCCAAGCACTGGAAGGCTGCAGTGAAGACTCCACAGAGCCTTTTCTTCTCCTGGCTGAACAAGCCCATCTCTCTCCACTTGTCTTAATAGTAGAGGTGCTCTAGCCCTCTGATCATCTTTGTAGCTCCCCTC
Organism: Pavo muticus; assembly: GCA_016647715.1. Lineage (NCBI taxonomy): Eukaryota > Metazoa > Chordata > Aves > Galliformes > Phasianidae > Pavo > Pavo muticus. The sequence goes on from JACDJE010000321.1 coordinate 3,171,076, forward strand.
TAGACCTGCTCCAAAAGCTCCAAATCTCGCACTGGGAGCCCCAGGCCTGGATGAAGTCCTACAGTCACATCTGTCTCCCTTTGGCCACCCCTCTATTGATGCAGTCCAGGATACAGCTGGGCTGCCAGCACACATGGCTGGCTCCCGTCAAGCTTTTCATCCACCAGAACCCCCAAGTGCTTTTCTTCAGAGTTGCAATCAATGAGTTACCAGTCTCTACACATACCTGGGATTCTTCAACCCAAGTGCTACACCCTGCATGTGGCCTTGTTGCATCTCATTAGGTTCTCATGGGCCCATTTTTCGAGTTTGTCCAGATCCCTTTCCATGGAATACTTTCCTGTTTTATCAACTACACCACTCAGCTTAGTGTCATCAGCAAACTTTCTGAGGGCGCACTCAGTCTCACTATCCAGATCACTGATGAAGATATTGAATAGCACTGGTTCCAAGACAGACCCTCTAGGGATGCTATTCATCACTGATCTACACCTGGATATAGAGCCACTGACCACAGTATTGTCTGTCTCCTCAAAGTTAGGAGCTAGCTTAGTTTCTTCCCTTTCAGGAACTTAAGACAGAGCTGTCAGCCTGCCCACGTCACTGTGCAATATCACCTATCAGTTTCTCTGTCTGATACCTAAATATTACACTGCCTGGTGATTTCCTCACACAACCTGGCCACCTGCTCAAAAAATTCATAAGCTGGGCACATTTGCACCCATGACAACTCCCTTTGCATTCAGGCCCTTGGAGGACTTCCAGATTCTGAATTCCCCAAAACTGAAGGCCTGGGCAGCTCAGTTGCACCCCAGGAGCTCTGTCTGAGTGCATGCATCAGCCCAGAAAGGTTGTGGCTCCCCAGCTTGGGTTTCCAACACAGTCTGACAGCTGCGGCAGGTGGTCAGCATGTTTGTTTAAACAGAGTGCAGCTCCCTGCCAGTCTCAGAAGGGAGAAAGAGCAGGCTGCCTGCCGGATGCCAGCTGTGCTCCTTCCTGAAACCTTACAATTTTATACCAGAAAAACATTAAGTATAGAACCATACAGAGTTTGGTAACTTCCCCATTCTAAGAAGTTAAAATTATTTCACAGCAGCTATGCCTGTAGCACATGCAGTGCTGCAATCTTGAGTTACAAACAAAGGAAATAGCAACTTCACCCTTCTGAATGGAAAACTTCTTCAGGAACTAATTCTGTGAGCCAACTAAATGTACTTTCCTTGGAAGAGTAAGGCACAAGCCTGGAAAATTACCAAAGACAGCATGATTCCTAGCAAAACTGTGTTATCCAAAGAGTGGGTCCAGCCCTTCGAAAACAGTCTGAGTGCCGAATGTTTGCTACCCGGAAATGTTGGGATTATTATCAGCATCCCAACCTCCATCCGTAGCCTAGCGATGTGGGATTCCGTAAGCTAAGTTTTTGCCTATGTTTTGGAAATCTGTCATGGTTTTTTTGTTGTTTTGTTTTGTTTTGTTTTATGGAATCAGGAAGATTTGCAAGTGCCATGAAATGCCATGAAAGCTTCTCAGTGAAATTGCCTGAGCCAAATATGTTCTAATGAAAGAATATGAATCTCTGGAGAAGTATCTGTGCTAACTGCAATTAGATACGTAAACAAAGAGTACTTAAAGATGCAACATTTTTCTGAAGTGTAGTAGTAGTCAGACTCCAAGAGACCAGCCAGAGAGTGACCTACTTTATGAAAAGCTCTAGGGGTAAAACATCTGTTGCTTCTATAGTGTAAATAACAACTCTGTAGTTTCTTCCTGGAATGTGATTTCTATTAATTAGTTTGTCTCCACCAAACAATCAATTACAAACGTGCTTCAGGGAGGAATGTAGTAAATGACTGTTCAGATGCAAAATCCGTGATTTTAGACTGGCACTGATAGTTGAGCACAATCGCAACACAAATACAATAAGACAGAAGAATATGTATCATCACAAGTTACTTTTCTACTTCCACAGTATAGTAGGTGCTTTAGACACAAGTATTCCTTTCTGACAAGACTTAAACTCTCTGCTTAATTTCCATAGAAGAAAAGTTAATAGTCAGTGGATGGGGGAAAAAAAAGAAACATAACAAACTTTAACGTACAAAATACTGCCTAAATGGAGACCTCTGGATGGGATCAATTAGACAAGATTTTACAGTCTTCGGGAAATGGTGTTTTAGATACATTTAAGAAACGATGCTCCTTGCCAATCTGACTCATACAATGCCAGGAGAAGTTTAGTATTACTTTAAAGCACGTAGATCTGGAATCTAAAATAGATTACAAAACAGTATATTGCTATAAATACACTTAAAATTAAAACTGTTAAGTTTGACACATCAGTATTTCAGCAGAAAGATCAATGTTATGTAAATTAATAAGAAAAGAAATGAAGATTAGATTATTTTGGAATTCGGTGGAAGCAATACAGTTATTTCTCTTGAATTCGTCCTTATTTCTCTGTTGCTATTTTCCCTAAAGGTCATCAGTCTTCTTTTTCATATCCTATTTAAAATGGATAAAATATCTATCTGTTAAATGCTTCCAAGCAAAGACTCTCTAAGCTCACAGTGTTTGGCAGGACAGAGCTTTGGCATGGTTGGAATGCTGACATGGCTGCAGTATATAAAAAAAAAACATAAGTTTTTTCATAAAGTGAAAATCTTTGCAGAAAAAAAAAGTGATTGTTCTAGTGACTTCAAGTTTTTCAAAAGAAAATCTTCCATATCAACAATATGCATCTGCTTAATTGTGTTCTACCCAGAAGTGTCTCTAAGCTGATGATACTGACAGACTAATGAAGGACTCGACTGATGAGGAATTAACTACCTTTAAGTTACACTCGGGTCATAGGAACATTTGAATCTGTCCATGTACAGATAGACACTTTCTTCACTGTAGCAGTGGTTAAAATCTTCCATTAATACAATCAAATTATTTAGTCTAGGTATGCGCTTACTCTTTGGGCTTTGGTATGTACATGTATATCTGAGAGAATTTTAATGCAATCAGCATAAATAAGCTTAAAAGAAACAAGTAAGCCATGCTGTAAATCAGTGCTTTCAGTCCTGCTTGGGTGATTGCTGAGACTTTTAAAATAAAAATATTGTTATGACAAGCTAAATAACTGTAAAAGTCTCTCAGGCTCTAATGACATATAAGGGGCTTTTTTCCCCTTGGAAACAGCACGTACCAGTCCGTCTATGCAGCAAAGTGCTGGAACATATTGTCTTCAATATCATATGGCTAAATATTTTATTAAAAGTTATGCTGCAGGCAAACACAGGCCATTCTAGACTAAGATTTGCAGACAGCATGATACAGTGAGTTGAATTTCCATCCACAGCCACAGTCAGTTAGAAAGTTACTTTAGAAGGCAGACTAAAGACATTTTTAAGTTAAGCATGTGGTACCACTAACACTAGAGTGTGTTTGTATCTTGACATCTGACCCTAATGAGTCCTCCTGGAGGTGCCTAAATCAAGGCAATTACAGAGACACAGAATGGTATACACTTTAGGAAATTTAAATTCCTGTTTACTAGTCATAATGGAACTTGAGAGAAAGCATAGAGCTGTGTCAGGGGAGGGTCAAGCTGGGTGTTAGGAAAAGGTTCTGCGCCAGAAAATGGTGGGCACTGGACCAGGCTCCCCAGGGCAGAGATCACGGCACCAAGCCATTCAAGAAGCATATGGATATAGCTCAGACATAGCACTTGGTCATAGCTCAGACATAGCATTTGGATTTTGTGTGGTCCTGTGTGGAACCAGGATTTGGCCTTGATGATCCTTATGGATCTCTTCCAACTTGAAATAGTCTACTCTACAGTTCTGTGATGTAGTTACAGATGGATATTCAGCATCACTTCATTGCAAGTATAAGAGACGTCTACAGAGTTAAATTTTTGGATTTCATTCTTCATTGCCTGTCTTCCTGTGAATGTAATCTATAAAGTAAAACCACTACTAAATAATTAACCTTAAAAACAAACTGTACGATACTGTGTGTTTTACTGTGTTTTAAAATCTCACTACTCAGGACTGCTGTTTTTGTTGTTGTTGTTTTTAATCTTTGTGGTAGTGAGTAGTGATTGTGCAAGAACAATAGAAAGTGAATAATAAATTTCATGAAAATTGGTATGTGAAGCAGAGGTGAACTGGAAAGTACAAGCAGCTCTGAGTTCATTGCGAGATGACAGGAGTTCCCCTTTCCCCATCAATGCCTGGCATGATGACGCACCCGGAGTCCCAAGTGTAATCCACGACTATAAGAGCACAGTACTTTTCTCCGCTTGCACCTATCTCAGCTGCAGATCTTCTGTGAACAAAAAAAAATTTTCATCACTTTGGCTACGTCTATATTCCAGTGGACAGAAATCCTCAAACATTCTGATCACGATGTTCCCTACAGACAGCAGCTGTGACCATGACTGGTAGATTGTTATTTCTCTGGACATGCTCAGACCTGAAGGGCTCTGCATGCTCCCATGGCTTCTATCTATGAGGCAGGCAGCTATGGTTTTGAGGACAGCATCAACAAGCACTGAAGATGTAACATCTTTCCTTTCTATCACAAATGAAGTCACACTATCTGAGCATGCTGTGACATATTTAGCATTTCTGAAAGCAAGTCCACTTATTCTAGCATGTAGATGTGGCTCAGTTGTTTCTGTCTAAATGAAACAGTTTGTTCTAAAAAAATTCCTGTTCAAGCCATGATATAATCACTAATTAAGGATATTCCAAACTGAATTTGGCAAGTTATGAGCAACTCAGTCTGGCTTTGAAGCTGGCCCTGTTTGGAGAAGAGGTTTGAACCAGGCAAGATCCAGAAGTCCCTTCCAAACAAAATCATTATGTGAAGCATAGCAAATATTCCCTCACTCAGCACTACTAACCATGAAGCCCTGTTATGATCATTTTAGTGACAAAATAGTTAATGTTTTGCTGCGAAGCTTTCAGTAAAGGTCTCTAGCTAATTACCCTATTCTAAAAACAGTTACATTTACTGATTTGAACCTCCTGCCTCCGCAGTTTGTTTCCATGGTAAGGCAGAATATCAAGCAGAATACATACATGGCCTTAACAAGCAGGATTAAAGAAATGTTGATATGTCCTGGTCATCAATTCAGCATTAGCCTGGAAAACAAGCAATTTTTACCTAATGAGGGAAGAAGGAGGTGGAGGAGGAGTCGTTTAGCTTCCCTGTGTAACCAGAGGGCTTGGTTGCCTCTGATTTCCTGGGAATGTTATTCAGTGACATTATAATTGTCTACTTGGCAGGCCTCACCACATGCTGCCACACTTATACATGTATCTTAAGACAGTTTTCCCAGAAGCTCTTTGTGGTATTTTCCCACAGAAAAAGGAGTGATACACACAGAGAATATTGCTGCTTGGTAGACAGAGTTATAGGCACATCATCAATACTCAGAAATGGAGATAATGGGAACCAATCGGTCTCTCCATCACTCACAGAGGTGGTGTGCTGACTTCATCGGAAGTCAATTTGCCTCTATTCAAAGGAATATTCACACATGAACTTCCTGCTCAGCTAATGTTAATGCCAATGTGAGGAGACATTTGAAAAAATAATTCAAACATCACAGAGAGAATAAAATCAGGGCCTTGGCAGGTGCACCACTGAAGTATTCAGGTTCTGTCTTTCTCATTTTGTGAGGTGCCAAGCAGAGGCACTGCCTTCGGGCTGATGTCAAGGGAGCATTAGGATGTGCGGCACACTCCTGCCAACCTTTCCCCCGGCACCCTGCGATTGAAGGAGGCTGAAGAGGCCCCCGAGGTCGGCAGCAGTGCGCTCCACCAGCAGAGAGGTTTTCCCGCCTTTGTGGGCGTGTGCTGCTCCTCCTCAGCGCACTGAGGGCTAGGGGTGCATGGGGCGGGGCGGGGCGAGGCAGGGTGTCCTCTCACAGGTACCCGCAGCACCTGCCCTCTCTCTGTGTTTCTGCCAGGCAAAAGGCCGTGCCTTGAGCGTGCTGCACTCCGGAGCCTGTGAGAGGATCTCACTTTGACGTAGGCACTGGCTATTCAGCAAACTGTACGACAGAGGCGCAAACGGCCACTGTGACCTGGTGGACAGCATTGGCTGGGATTGCAGCAGTTGGTACTGCCGTCTTCTCACGTTGTGGTGATACCTCTGCAAAATCGAGTGTTTTAAATGTCAGAGGGTCTTCCAAGAGTGAGCAATGAAGCAAGGTCAGCGCCAGTGGTTAGCGCTTGTCCTCAAGATGGGTGGAGCTCAGAAAAACAGAGAGACGATTTGAAGTGCCTGTTACTGAGTAATCACTGTATTCAGTTCAGATGTGCTGTTAAAAAGTCAGAACTTCTTGGGCGTTTTTGGTTATATATACAGTTTTCAGTGTTATATGAAAGAAAAAAGAAACGTTAAATTCCAAAATAAGATCATCATAAGCAATACTTAGAAAATGATTGTAAGAGATGAAGAGGTGGAGAGTAAATGAAGGTGTCAGTTTTATGGCAGTTGAAAATGCATGTTAAATCTTTAGCCTTCCTCCAAGTGAAATAAATATAGTTCAAAATAGGAGTGGGAGGCTTAAGAAAAATGCCTTTGGAGAACATAACATATAAATAATAATTACACAAAAAGTGATGAGTTTTCCTGCTGGAAAAAATACAACATTTAAAATTCAGTATATTATTTTTAATTTATTCTTTCTGTTCAGCAGGAGTTATATTCCCAGTGGCATCGCTGCCTAACGCTGCCAGATGCTTAGCACATCCTGTCTTCTACGTAAACAAATGATGCCATGGAATATGAAAACACAAATAAAACAGCATGCAGCATGGCAGCTCCCTGGGCTTCCACCCTCAGTCAATATTCAGATGTTAAAATAATTTTATAAGCACGATGGCATGGAACAGTGATAGAAAAATGGATAAGATAGTGCCCATGATAAGGACTTGAAAGATGACGGCTTACATTCACACTGTACATTTAGATTATCAAATAAAGCATGTAATTGCTTTACAAAATTGGATGTCCTAAAAAACTGTTTCAAACTCAATTTGAACAATTCATTACATTGTAATTACAATTACAGGCCATTAAAATTACCAGCTTTGAAGAAAATCACCAATTTATCTTAGAAGTATTGGTTCTTTAGACACATTTTTTAAAACTACTGTTTTTTTTTTTAATAGTTTTTAGTGTTACGTAATGAATTCACAGTAGTCCCTCTAATGCTAATTAGAGAAAATAAATAGCGGACACAAGAGAAAACTCTGTTAAACACACAGAGCTATTATCACTGTCTTACTGCTTTTCTAAAAATGTTGCACATACATAAAGACCTGGAAATATTGAATGAACAAGAAAATAGTTCAGTTTGGTTCTTGCTCAGTTGTTCATTTACCTGCATATTTCAGCATAACATCATTGTAAGTACAATGTGGAAACCTCTTCAGTTTCTGGGTTGCACACATTCTATCTTCTGGATCAGCTTCCTCATTTTATTTTTATTTACTATATGTAACAAAGACAGTTTATACATTCCTATGCAGAACTGATGATTTGGTCCAGAATATATACTTTATCTGTATTGGAATTATTGTTTGATGAAGGCTGATGTTCAAAGACACTTGAAATATTTTTAGAAACATTCATATCTTTTCTTTCAGATCCATCTTGCAATTGCATGTTGAAGATTCTGTAAGTAGAACTCCTGTAAAAACAGGAATTGTGTTACTAATCTGAAATGATATGGGTGTGCTTCAAAATACTGATTTTTTACTGACGCGGTGAGGTTTATGTGCAGTAGTGTCTCATCACTGATACTAATGTGGATTGTTTATAAGAAAATATGTATGTAGCTTTAAGCCTGAATAAAGTATTAGAGCACATAGACAGTTAAAAGATGTATATTCTGCATTAATATGTACCCAGTAAAAGCTCCTTTGCTTATGTAATATTTTTTAAGTTAATCAAACCTAACAGAGATTCACTTGTTGCCTCTAAAAGATGCACAGTGGAGAACGAGTATTTCAAATCCATTCAGTTTCTTGTTTTTAAAAGTGAGGATAGGAAAGCCAATATGTTTTAGTAACATGTATAAAAAGAAGTAGCTCATATGTTTTAAAAGCATCATACATTGTTTTAGCTAAAATTGTGTCATTGTGTCTATGGAAGTGGATTCAGATCTATTTTTTGAATTGCAACAATTTTTTACGTCATCTAACAGTTTGATAGATTGGCTTTGGGCTTTCTGACATTAATTTTATTTCTTAGAAATACTAGGTTTCAGGTTGGCTGAAGTCTAGACTAATAGGCAAAAATAGTTAAGATTTTTTCAAAAGTGCTATGTGCTCTGCTTACATTTGTGCATAGGAGATCTTCTGAAAATTAATAGATCTATTTTTTATATATGCAGTGGTCACTGGATGAAATGTTCTGGAAATAAATGAATAACAGCCATGAAGAAAATCAATGTGGTGAATCTTGATAAACTTTTAGATAACTTCTCAGAGATAGAAAAGGTAAGTGAAAAAAAGTCTTAAAAGAGTTGAAATTGCTATCTATAATTTTTTTTATATATCGTGGTAAGCTTTTTAAGTGGAGGTTTCTTCTAAGAACCGTCAGCTAATTCTGATTAATATACCTTGTAATACCAGTGCTGTTTCAAAGCTGTTTGTATTGGTTTTATCTTAAGTGATATAAGTGGTTTAAGAGAATCGCGGAATCATGCAGTTTCCTGTGTTGGAAGGGTCCAATCGGTATCACCAAGTCCAGCTCCTGGCTTCATACAGAAACACTCAAATATTCAAACCCTATGTTCTGCCCTCTGGTGCAGACTCTTTCCTAGGGCCCCAGCCCTCCCCTGGCACAGCTCCATGCCATTCCCTCGGGCCCTGTCGCTGTCACAGAGAGCAGAGCTCAGTGCTGTCCTCCGCTCCCTGTGAGGAGCTGCAGCCGCCTTGAGGCCTCCCCTCAGCTCCACTGCTCTGCTCTGGGCCCAACACACCAAGAGACCCCAGCAGTGGCTCATACTCTATACCCTCTAGAATCTCCTCCACCTTCATAGATCTCGTTTGAATACTAATATTTTTATTTCCTTCTCATACTGTGGTGCCCAACCTGTACCCAGTCTTCAAGGTGAGGCTGCACAGCACAAAGAAGAGCAGGATAATCCTTCCTTCACCCACCTGGCAGTGCAAGGCCTGAGACACCCCAGGGTGCGTTGGTATCTTTGGGTGGCCAGGGCACACTGCTGACTCAGAGTCAATTCACCATCAGCCAGAACCTCGAGAACCTTTTTGGCAGAACTGCTCTGCTGCCTCTCATCTCCCAGGTCTGTATGTACAGTCAGGGATACTCTGTCCCAGCTGCAGAACCTGGCACTTGCTCATGTTGAACTTCACGTGGCTGGTGATTGCTCAGCCTTCCAACTTGTCACAATTTCTTAATGCAAGATCTGCGAAGTCTGAGAAGCATCTTTTTCTGTGCTAGAATTTTAATGGCACTGAGGCCAATTCTGGCTTCTCAAGAAAGGATTGGAATATTTCTTTCTAACAGATACTTCCACTGTTAATACCAGTATTGCAAAGCTCTGCTGGACTTTTGCTTCAGGAATTGTTCCTTGTTCTAGAAATTGTTATTACTGTAGAATAAAAATCTGTTTGT
>JACDJE010000321.1:3180734-3208809 GCA_016647715.1 Pavo muticus
TTAATATATGTGCACTGAACGCTCTATATGTAATTTCTTAAAGACTGATCCACTGAGGACAGTTGGTATTGGATTCCTTGTTAGACCCAGAGGCCACCTCTCTGGTAGTTGATCCTGTTCAGTAAATCCACAGTAAAAGTAATAGAGAAGCAGTGCCTAAAATAAATACGGTGTTTCTTATGAAAAAAAAATTATATATATATACATATATATACATATGTATCATACCAAGTTCTATTCGTACACATTACTCATGTTGATTCCCAATAGTGGCATTCACAGCTTCTTATGTGAAGCAGTAAAAAGAACTTCGTGAGGATCGATCTGAACCATACACTATAGAATTCGGAAGGATCCAGTTTATAGCTAGTTCTGCAGGGTAAACTATCAACTGCATAGGCTTTCAAGTCTGACACGTGAACTTGAAGGTCAACAAGGTCAAGTGCAAGGTTCTGTACCTGGACTGGGGAAATCCCCAGATTTTGACCAAACTGGGTGAGAAATTGACTGGAAGCAGTCATGCTGAGAAGAACTTGGGGATGAAAAACTAATTATAAGCCAGCAGCGTGCACTTGCAATCCAGAAAGCCAATTGTATCCTGGGCTTCATCAGGAGTGGCCAGCGGGGCAGGGGAAGTGATTGTACCCCTTTTCTCTGCCCTCATGAGCCCCTACCTTCAGTATTGTGTCCAGGCTTGGGGATCCCAGCATAAGAAAGATGTGGACCTGTTGGAGCTGGTCCAGAAGAGGCCATGAGCATGGTCATAGGTCTGGAGCACCTCTCCTATGAAGGTGGACTGAAAAAGCTGGATTTGTTCAGCCAGAAGAAGAGAAGGTTCTGGGGAGACCTCGTTATAATCTTCCAATACATAAAGCAGGCTTATAAGAAAGATGGAGAGGCCTTTTACCAGGTCCTGTAGTGACAAGACAAGGGGAACAGTTTTAAACTATTTTAAACTGGAAGAGGTTAGAATTAGATCTAGTATAAGGAAGAAATTTTTCGCAATGGAAGTCTTAAGACGCAGGAACCAGTTGCCCTAAGAATCTGTGGATGCTCTGCTATTGGAAGTGGCCCAAGTAAGGTTGGACAGGATTTTGAAACACCTGATTCAGGAGAAGATGTCCCTGCTCATAGCGGGGGTGTTGGACGGGGTGAACTTCAAAGGTCCATTCCAAACCCAGAACTTTCTGTGATTCATCTTTTCTGTGATAGAATTTCCAGGAAGTCAAATAATATGAGCTTGTGACTGCAGTCTTGTTAAATGTTAATTTTATATAAATTTAAAACACAAGATTTAAAACTTAAATCAAAAGCTATTAACATAAAATTGGGTTTTTTTTCCCATCTCCTAGAAAATTTCAGAAATTAATGAAGCAAACAAACTACTAGTTCTTCAGCTGGAAAAATCTAACAGGTTGTTAACATTAAGCCGATCAAGGGAGGAATCAGTAAAAGAAGGTAAGGTCTTGGCTTTTTTCCTTAAAAAAAAAAAAGCTTTTTGCTTGTATTCAGGAAGTTCTGAGAAATACTTCCATTATTTTCAGTCATATAAAATAGCAAGGATTTCAGATACTGTGTGAAATGTAGTGATTCTTATTTTGTGGCATGTGATAGAATCTACCCTTCCACCAGCCTACCCAAGGAGGTGGATACTACAGAAAGAGATCAAGTCACTAAGGCAGAGCTTTCTCTTCCGGAACACACTGATTGTGCCTGAAAATAGCTTTGTTCTTTGTTCTTTCAGTGGCACCCAAGATAATCTCTATAACTTTTTTAGGGACTGAGGTTAGACTGACAGGTCTATAGTTTTCAGTGTCTTCTTTCATGCTGTTTTGGTAAATGTGCATAACACTGGCTAGCTTATAGCTAACAGCAACCTCCCTGGAATCCTGAAGTCTTAAACACAAAGACAGTACTGCTCGCTCAGGTATCCCCTGTTTGTGGTTTTTGAAGATGAGAGATTGCATTGTGGCAGTATCTTTTTCTGGATCTTTACCCTTTCCTGAAGTATCTTCTACTGAGCATTATGGTATGGGACAGCAAACTGAGAGGAACTTTGGTTTAACTCATTAGAAACATTTGTTTCTCCATTGAGCACAAAAGACAATGAAGGACAGTCATTCGGAAACAGAGCAAGATGCTTCGTTTTTGATGAAAACAAAGGGGAGGTTTTTTATATGAAATAGATTTTAAAGACAAAAAGAAAAATGTTGACAAAAAGAAGAAATTATTCTTATCATAAAACCCATGGGATAAAAGATAATGAATACAAAAGAGACAGTGCAGTAAGTCAGAGCAGCTGGGAAGACTGAAGCAAGGACACCATAAGCAGAACAGACTGAAAACAGATGGAAGTCAGAAGCGAGGTTTGGTCTATGTAAATTGCCTCACTTCAGTGAGATAAGAGTGAAATGACTTGAGGAGATAGTTATGCTGATAAAACGGGAGAACAATCTCTGGAGCTGTTTTGAAAAACACGATGGAAAAAAAATGTGGATGGCAGAAGTCCAAGTAAAAATGCCAGAGCAATCAGCATGAAATATGAAATAAAGTTTAGCAGCAGGAAAAAACAAACAAATCTCAATAATATTCAAGATGCAGTAATTTACAAATTAGTAAAGACATAGGAGGCAGAATTATCAGCTTTTTGGAAGCTGATAATTCTGGTCTGAGAGTAAGAGAGACTGCCAACATGTTAGCAGCAGTAAAGGACAAAGTAAAAAGAGGTAACGAAACGCAGTGAGATTTCCAAGAGGTGTTTCTGAAATCTGCTTGGTAATAAGATAAATAAGAGATACCAAAGGCATGGAATCTATTTAGAAAGTAGGCTGATTAACGTGGCTATATTCTCCTAGGTTAAAATGTGTACCAGTAGAGTACTCCAATAGAATTCTGGCGCACCACAAAATTCAAAGTGTTTATGTGAGTAACATTTTTGAATGACATTCACTAAAGGTGATCAAACAGTAGTTTCTCAAACCATTTTGTTCAATGCACTGCCATAGTCTGCAGTGGATGCTGTCAGATAAATTTTCAGGTAAACATGAGTTACTGTGTTGCTGAGGGTCAGCAGTAATTATGATGTTAAAAATGCTTTGAAAGGACATTATAGGTTATTAAGAAATCATAAACTACAGTAATTATAAAATATTTTCAAAGCATTTTGCCTTTTATTTTTAAAATTGATAAGGTGGACTTTGTAAATTTAATAAAATCACTAGTTAAAGTAATAACAGAGAGTATATTCAGACTCAGAGCACTGGAAGTGTTCTGTCAGGTAGTGTGGATCTTTGTAGAACTTTTTTGATAGTCACAACAGTGTGGCAGTGAAAATCACTACTTACTTCTCATGTGGATATAGAGTAGTCCTGCATGGAACTGGAGAAGATGTTTGGGAAAAATGCATCATTGACTGTTCTATTCTTATTCTGGCAAGAGTTATCCTAACAGACTCTACATGTGAGAACGGCTTTTGTATAATGATAGGGCCAACTGTGGCTTGGAAAAGAGATTTCTTCTAGCCTCATACCCCAAGCCACTTCCCAGACCCCAGCTCAGTCACATTTCCCAAGAGTACCAGTAGAAGAATTGGTCCAAAAGCAACTGAAATTGCTGGATCCGAACATCTGTGTCAAATTTTTCATGAACAGTGTCAACATGCATTCTTAATGTATGTACGTTCTCAAGTTGAATGAGATTCTAAAGTTCACCTTGTTGCGAATTTAACACAAGAGCAAGTGAGTTTACAGGATAGATAAACAACTGAGCCTTAGCAGTAGACCACAGAGCGATTCACAGAACAGCTAAGGAAAAACATGAGAGACCACATGCTGGTGAATGTTTCACATGCGATTCCAAATAAACATGCTTCTTTCAGCAACGTGGAAGAGAGCAAAAGCACTGGGGAAGGAAAGGCTGTTGTTCCACTTACCCTGAAGGACTTGTGGCCGCTGGAGTGGAGGAAGTGGAATTTTATTCTGGCTGAAAAACCTGATGTTAGTATGAGAAACTGAAATGAGAATAGCATTTCACACCCCAAGAAAATTCCAAAAAGTTTAAGTAAGAACCTGAGAGCTTCTTGACATCCTTGATTGCCAGAAGTCTCTTTGGAACTGTGCGAGGTAAACAAAGAGTGGGAGTTCTGAGGGATATTGTAAAGGAAGAAAGAAAATTTGTAAAACTCAATGGGGAGAGGAGTGTGAAACTCTTTAAGCAAACATAACATAGAAAAAGATGGGCAACGTGGCAACTGTATACGCGCTCTGAAGGATAATTAATGCGCTCTGTACTCTTTACTGAACGAAGATGAGATTCAGGACCACAGTTTTTGTTTAGTGTAAATCATTGTGATCAACTTGAGATGGACAACTCTGGCTTTCTTGTTTTCTGCTCCTAAATGTTTTCTGCACTAAGTGGACAGCTGTGGTGCAGACTGCAGTTCTGGATAAAATCTACCATAGTTTTTTAAAGAAAGCAATTGCATTATTTGCACAGAAAACTGAAGGTGGCTCTATTTTGTCTTAATGAGTGGATCTGTATTTGTTTGACCAATAATTACTTCACTTTCTTCTCAGTGCTTTTTTTCCAGTCATAACTGTAATTTAACACGAGAAAATTGCAAATATATATACATATTTTTTTTTAAGATGATAAAGCTAAGGAAATATTCTTGGGATTGGACAGAAAAGTAGTTTGCATCTAAATACCTGTGATTCATTGTAAGACTATCTGCTGTCAAACTGCTTATTCACAGGCATAGATGTATTTACCGTGTGTGTATGGCTTTCTAGAATTTATTTCCTGCATTTCCAAAGGAATGAAAAATTGTAGGAGAACCTGTCAGTATAAATAGACATAGTGACCTAAAGCTTCGAATTTTGAATAGGGCTTTTCCACAAATGTTGTTGATAACGGCGTGCTACGTGGTGTAGGAGCTGGCAGCCAGTTTCCTTCGCGCCCTTCGCGCTCCCCCTACTGCTTTTTTAGAAGAATGGAACGAGGGAATGACGGTGGCTGGAACACAGCTGCGTGAAAAGCAGACTTGAAGGAAGAGTAGGTTAAAGTTCAGAATGTTTGAGTAGAAAACCAAATATTGGAGATGGAATCATAATTCACCATCGTGACTCCGGAATTTTTTTATGTAGACTTTAATTACAGGATCTGCAGTTTCCAGCAAAACTTTCATCGTACACAAAGCACTGTTATTTAGCTTACTTTATCTGCGCAGACATTAAAAGCCATTTCAGAAATGAAGTGGTACTATGAAAACAGAAAGAAAAGGTTTAAGAGGAAGCAACCTTAGATTTAGCATCCCCGGTATTCCCTGCTTTGAATGTTTTGTAGCTTGACAGTTAGAATTACAAGGAATAGAAGCAATATAGAGAGTTTGTGGTCTTCAAATACAAAAAATACACAGGTTTTTTAAAATCAAATTATGGAATATAAATATGTAGGATAGCAACAAGCTGCGTGTGTATGCACACACAGAACTATTCTGTGTTGGTCTTAGTAAAAACATTCTTGGCAAAAATGCTGTTAGTGAAGAAGTAAACCTAACCTTAATAGCATAAAATCGTTGGTATGTTGATGTGGAAAACTTCATTACTGCCAAGAATACAATGACATCCTTATTTGATGGCTAGGAAAAATATATATATGTATATATATATAATTGTACTGCTTGTTAAATTTGAGTTTAGTCTGTAATCAAGATAAAAGCTAAAAATAAGCAGTAATAGTATAATTTAAAATATATATATATATAGTATATATAGTATATATAGTATAATTAAAAAGCTGTTACCTGTATAGCCAGTAAGAAGATTTAGTTAATGTTAAATCAAGGTGGCTATAAAACATTTGAGACATATTTGTAAACGAAATAAAAAGTACAGCAAAGCATGTTTGAAGGATGTGGATTGTTGAAGTCTTTTGTGTCACAAATTTTGCAGTTTTTGCTTTCAGACATGTGACAGAAATCATTTCAGTGTTTCAGATGTGGATTACAATGAAGTATCAGTATCCAAAATGTCCAAATTTAGATGCTTACTTTAACACATAGGAAGTCTAATTTGTTGAGGTACCACACCCATTTCATATTTTTTTCACTTATTCACAGCTATGCAAATAGTTTTTATTTATATGTAGATATACATTTTCAGTACCTGGAAGCTTAAATCTCAGAGTGGGAATCTGTAAAATGAGGAACATAACTTCTTTCTACATGCGTGCAGAGTTGTGCTCTCACACATGTGCACACTGTTTTGCAGTATGCCCTGTGACATAGAAACAAGACAGGGGCATACTAAAGCTGTCTCCTGACCTGGAAAGAGGCCTGCAGGCACGATAAGCTGCTCACCATTGACTTAAGCAGATAACAGTGCCACAAACAACTTTAGGAGTAGAATCTGCTGGTCAGAAGCATCTTGTCTCATTCAAAGTAAAATTCTGACTTTCTACAACTAACGAGATAATGGTGGTGTTTTATCCCCAGATCACGATACCACTCCTTCTTCTCCTCACCTTCTTGTTCTGGGGAGAAGCTGTATGCCTACTCATGTATCCAAGACCAGTTATGATAACAAGCAGTCATAATTCAAATAGGACAGAATTACGGAAGTTTGACTTGAGTGGTTGAACTCACAGTATTCTTAAAGCATGGTTTCTTATATCCTGCCTTTAGCCTGCCCTGGGTTTCCTGTTTACCCACCTCTCTTTGTTACACGGTGTGATTGTCATCTTACCACCTCTGTCCCTTTTCTCTTGGCATCGGGCATTTCTCTCCATTGTGCACTGCTGCATGACTCACAGTTCTGTCATCTGTCTCGCAAGCAGTGCCTAGCTCTGCTGTGTTTTGCCCCTCCCATCTACATCTTGATTTCTTCCACATCTACTTTCCCAGTCTCGGCCTTTTTCTTCATAACTCTAAAGCACCTCTAATTACCACCATAGCTACTGGATGAAGAGATTGACATCAGCTGTTATTACAGAGCAGCAGTTAGCTGCTGATATAATGGCAGAAGTCTTTTTTCAGTTTTTGGGCTACTTGAGTCTTGAAAACTTAGTAGCAATTTGTAAGAGATCCCCAGGGACACATACAAACAGATTTTCGGAAGTCAACCATCAGACTGAATTTGAAATTGCCAGACCTTCAGAGTGGAGGTCAGACAAATATTTGATAGAGAGTAGATCTCCTCCATTAACAGCTTAAAAGTACCTGTAATGAACTACAAATATTTTTGCAACAATGGCCATTCACGTGATAAGAGGGCAAACACGTGAAAACAAATGACAAAGGACGGTGAAAGAAAGAACCATTTTTCACAGCCTGTAACAGATTTTTTTCTTCATGTTCATTTTTATTACCCTTGGGTTTGCAATTCAACTACTATAAGCTTATTCTTAAATATGTTTACTTTTAGTTTTCATGCCTTGCTATACTTGATGGCAATTCATAATCCTTACTGTATGCAAAGCTTACTTAGCAGCCTTGAAATTAGTATTTAACCAGATTCTGTAAGCCATCCAAATAATGCTTACCTAGCTAAACTAAGAAAACATTTAATAACATTTATTAAAAACCAAGTAATTAAACATTTAGGCCCTGGAAGCATATCTTCAGGACAGATGTTTTCAGCAGGTTTGAAGGACTAAAACCTTGCAGCAGAAAACATTCACTTAATACAGGAAAGTAATTCTTTTGGCTTTTAAACTTCCTTTATTAAAATACTTATTTGCTGATAGTATTGTAAAGCAAAATTCTTCAGTCCTCTCTTCCTTCCTTTATAGATTGCAGAGTTTAATGGAGATTATCACAGTGCTTGCTCCCCTCTCTGGAAACTCAGTTGAATCCAATGACTTAAGGCTTGCAATCATTTTTTGAACTCCTCTCCTATGAAGTGTTCACTGATTTTTCCAAAATAAACTGTAATTCCTATGCATATCAAATGTTTGCTTAGCTACTAACAGTAGGCTTTCCTCTTCCGTGACATTGCCTATCCTGAAATCCACCTAGAAAAGCAGAGACGTGGAATAATAACATTGCTAAATAAATAAAATCTCAAATATGAGGTAATTTAAGTAGTTCTTAATGAAAAGCCCAACCTAAGAACAAAACAGTGTATAGATTCTTTTCTCTTTCTGAATTCTTGTGGTCTACTGATAGAAGGCAGTGAATCTTTAAACTGATTTATACAGAGCAAGTGAGGTTTAGATATATATGGTCAGTGAGTCTTTCTTGCACAAGACGTCCTTCTCCCAGGTAGTGTGATGAATTACATAAGGTTAACTCCAGGAGAGGAAGAGATTGCCAGTTCTTAAAGACTATCAATCACCTTTACAGCAAGCAAAGCATTATATTTTTCCCACTATCCCAAAAAAACAAGTTAAACATTTTTGAAAGACCATAAAGAAGAACTGTGCTTACAATTCATTCAGAAATGTATATTATTTTCTGACATTTTTATTATGTTATAAAAATACTGTTTAAATGTGATGTTCTTTATTTTTTCAATTGCTATATTAAATTCCAAAATTAAAGTGGTGAAGAGAACATTTTCAAACAGTGTATTTTTCACTTCTAGAATGTACTACTCTGCGGAATGTGATAAAAGGTCTTACACAAACTCTTGAAAACCAGTGTAACATAAAAGGTAAAAAGAAAAATGTTCTTACATACACTGCACAGTAATACAGTATGAACAGGGTTTTTAATTTTTTCTTTATATTCTGTGTGTTTTTTAGAGAGAAGCTCACTATATTTTTATACATATCATATGTCAACATATTTTTATACTGCAGTCTAGTTATGAAATTTAATTATATACCCATTCTGTATTCAAGGTACCTCAGCATAAGAGTTAATAAAACTCTAAAAATTGGAAGTAGATGCTGTTTTTAATAATCGGAATGAATTTTGCTAATCAAGAAAGCATGAAGTTCTTTTCCTAAATTCTGTTACTGAGATACTGCTTTTCAATTTGTATATTTGCTATCACTAGCGACAAGCTCTAAAGGAGCCCACACAAGTTGAGTAACTTCTGGTTTTGAGAAACAAGCACTTAAAAGGTTACATCTCCTAATTTGAAAGTATTATTGATATGTTTATTAACAATCTTTCATTTTCTCAGCAAGTTAACTTTGTATCTAAATTTTCTTGAATGCGCTGGTAAACAATTGCTAAAGATCGTTCAAAGCAGTTCAGTGTAGTAATACCATATATATATTACAATTATATCAACGCATTTTCTTCAAAAAAAAATTTATAGACATTGCACATCTCTGTAAGTGAGGATTATCGCATCTAGAAAATGTCAGGTCTCTTTAGAGTCCAGACAAGTTAAAAAAATGTAATTAATCTTCTTTCATGCTTCCGTGCGTCAGCATTTACCGTTTAGCGTATTGTTCTTTTCTGTTGTCGCTGTTTAGATGAAAATGACAGGCTGAAGGCAGACATTCATGTCTTGGAAGATAAATTAAAGGCTTCTGAACAGGTTTGTCAGAATTAGCATTCTTTAATAGGAGGAAGAATAACAGTTCTGTCTCTGTTGAAGCAGTTCTTACATCTTTTTATTCTTGAGTTTGCTAATAATCACGTTACTATTTCATTTTTCCTAAAGTTTATCCTGTGTAAAAAGAAAAAAGCTGTTCCAATGACAGTAAGAGAGTGTTTTACAAGAACTAAAAAGTCAAAGCTATACAGTGCTGAGAACTCTGGCTCAATCTGAGATATGCTCATTTTTTAACAATATTTAGTTTTAAAATCTACTTCTTACACATAGTTTTTTGATAGTCAAGATACCAACTCTACTGCCAGGGACTCAAATACCACCTGAATTATCTCTTTAGTTTCTTTGGGAGTAAATGCGGTAAAGAGGATAGGTCCATGTATCTCAAAATAAATTCCATTGCTGTCCCTATACTTTGTATCTACCATCTTATTCTTGGAAAGGAGGTAACATAAACAGCGGTAGCCACAAGTTGCATCAGTTCTCTGTGCTTTGTCTGCACATCTGCTACCTGTATAGAGTTAGGTTTATCTGTCAATTTTCTTTGCCTATGTTTATAGTAGCAAAGAGTCTATATTAATCTTTAATACTAATAGAGCTCCTGACAGTTTGAGAAGACGTAATGTGTATGTATGTTGCATGTATGTGTCTGTGTATATATATATATATATATGTATACATATACTGAATGTTCCTAGTGATGTTCTGAAGGCACTTAGTTGATTATCCTGTACTTGCTCTTACCACCAGATAGTACTGCCTTTGTAGTGCCTCTGAGCATTGCTCTAGTTCGTGTCTATCTACAACAGAAGGTTCTGATGAGATCTTGGGAGTAAGCACCTCTGCATTGGCCTCTCAAGCAAATTACTTGATAGTTCTGGAGTATTTCTCATTGACGTAAATTAAAAAGAAGTATGCTCAGACTATTACCTTGAATGTCAGGGCCGCTAGCATTAATACCACTGATGTTTCCACTGCTGCCAGTCTAAAGCTGTGGAATCCTTGGCATAAGCAATATTAGCAATCTGAGATACTTTAAATACAACTTTTTGTTGCACAATTCTACAACCAGAAGTCTATACAAGTAAAACTGTAGTTATTTGACCAACTGAAGAATCATACCAGATCCTGCACTGAGGAAAAGAATACTACCTCTCCATTTGCCTCTTCTCCTAATACAAGCAGTTTATAATTTTATTTTAACAGAGAGATGAAATCTGCTGCATCTTTTATCTGTAGATTTTCATTGGGTTAAGTAAGAAGTAGTTGGATATTTTAGTATTGAACAGGTGCAACATAAAACAAGTACAGAATTACAGAATTAAAAATAACTGAATTATTCTGTATATTTTGCCATGAACAACGTGCTTTGCAGAAGGCTTTTTAAGTACAGAAACCTGAAAATATTTATAAAGCTTTTTATATTCACAGGAATATAAAGATCAGATTGAGAAACTCACAATAGAAATTCAAAACAAAGAGGAAGACCACAAATTAGAAATAGCACAGTTGAACTGCAACGTGAGAAAAAAAAGTAAGTCAGCTGGATAAACCATGTCATAGCCTGTAAGAGCTGTACTTCATCTAGCGTAAGTGCAAAAAATAGTTCAACTTCCTCATGGAAACATGACTGGAAAACAGTTTTTACTTAGAGTCCAGGTGTCGTACTGACAGAACAAAAAGACATGATAGCTAGAAGTGGGTACTGTCAAACTGAATTTTATCTTAACTGAATAGACAATGGCAATGAGGTATTATTCTGCTCACCAGATGAGCAGAAGTTCCGAATCAAGTAGAACAGACACTGGGAACTTGTACATAAAAATCTGAAGGAGTTAAATTTTGGGTTAAGTACTGACTGGAGAATTGCTTTGAACTTGCTGAAAATTGATTTAGGTAGGCTCCTAGGAGGGTGTCTCAGCTATACCTGAGAAGAGCAGGACTTTTAATGCTCCAAAAGGAAACACCTGATTGTAGTATTGATTACTTTTCATTACTGACAGAGGCTTGAGAAGTAGGATTTTTTTAGTTAGTCACTTATCCATAAAAAAGCAAAACAAATTCTTCGTAAAATGTGATGCTGCTTTAATGAAGCTCAATCTCACTATGGTTCCAGATAGATAGCTTTAAAGTATATTTTTTGTTTGACAGAAATTGTCCTGACCTGCTGCTGAAGAAAGCTCTGCTATTTGGGAAATGCTCTGTTTTTGTTTTATTTTGTTTTTCCATTTAACCATATTATGTAATTAATTTAATCAACATATTTGGTGTTGCTGTGATATTAGCTGAAGCAAAAGAGATGGAGTATAAGGAACAGATAGAGAAAAAGGAACTGGAAATATTGGAGCTAACTAGACAGCTGAGAACTCAAGATGAAGAGAAGCAGAATGAAATAATTAAACTGCAGATAGAGGTATGTGTTCTGCTGAAAAAAGCTCAGTTAGGCATTGAGTAAACTTAGAAGACTGCAGTGAAAAATGCTGTAATTAGTGCATAACAAAGTAATGTGATGGAACCTAAGCATCTTAAAAAGTGATCTTTAGAAGAATGAGTGGCATTGCTCTCTCTTTCATTATGGGATCTAAGTAGGTTCTGCTCAGAAACCTACACTTCTCTCTACTGTATATGGAGGCTGAGCTTTGTAGTGTTCTTCCTTTAAATTATTTTGAAAGTGAAGGTAATTTTTCACCTATAAAGAAATTAAAACAATGTTTTCTATTTGTTTTTATTCTTTTATGATTGTTTCTGAATGCTTGAAGATTTTTACTTTTTAGCATTACCTTTCTATAAACTTCCGAGAGGTTTCAGATGTGGAATTCAACACACGTTTCACAGCTCAGCGCTCACTACAGAGGAGTCAAGGAAATAGCTCAAATCTTTCATGTACTCAGTAAGAAACAAGCTGTGAAAATGTTTGGGCTGAGATATCTGCAGTACGTGAGGGAAGGTTTAAGAGGCTTTTAGCATCCTTTCCATTTTCTCCTCCTGCATACATGAGACTGTGGTGCCAAAGTACTTTCAATGTTTCATTTTAGTAGTGTTCTTTCTATCTAGCACTTCAGAAATATTTACGTGTAATGTAGTGGGATCAGAATATTTGTACCATTTGCTTCTTGTAATATTTTGAAGCATTATTAAGAAATATAAACTGTAATTACCTTCATTTCTGATAAACTTAGTTGTCCTAGGACTAAACACTAGATAATCTTGCAACAACTTTCAGATACAACATCCATTAAGGAAAAATAAAATAAATGAACTTCTGCTTGTATTGTTTAACATACTTTTTTTTCCCCCTGATTGGATTGTTAACATTTTCTCTTCCCTGGTTCTTTCAGTTCAACGCTAAATTGGCAAGAGTTCAGGACAAAACAACAAAATCATTTTCAGATGCTTCTGTTTTGCCACAAAGTATCTATCGAAGGGTATGTGCTCCCATAACTCATAACTGCAAATTCTCAAGTATTGTTATAGCCCATTTAAAACAGCAGGTTTTTTGGCTGTTACTGTGTTTCATTTGCAAGAAAACTTTATTTGGGAAAAGAAGTTCTGTAACTTACAGCATCTAGTCAGTGTGTCTCTTCAACACATCTCTCCCACCTCTAGGTGACCGTGTCCTTTTGCAGTGATGCTGGTACTGGTAATGTTCAGCTTAACACCTTTGAGATGAGTAACAACAGAAGACCACATGTGAAGTGGTTTTACTACAGAATTGTTAACTTTGATATCTGAGATAGAAATAAATTCCATGACAATTTTTGCATGCATTGGTAGCTTTGCGGACTGGGGACTTTCTAATGTCATAGGAACAGCATTTGGAGGATGTCATCTCTTTTAATACTGTGATAAAAGATACCAAGAAAAAAAACATTCTTATTAAAATATTTCTTGTTAGCAATAGCATACTGTACTGGTGCATAATCCCACCTGATAATTATGAGCAAAACCTTTACTTGCATTTTTACAGAAACTACAGCACCTCCAGGAGGAGAAAAACAAGGAAATTGAGATCCTCCGAAACACCATAAGAGACTTAGAGCAA
The DNA here is from genome assembly GCA_016647715.1 of Pavo muticus. Taxonomy (NCBI): domain Eukaryota; kingdom Metazoa; phylum Chordata; class Aves; order Galliformes; family Phasianidae; genus Pavo; species Pavo muticus. Next base: position 3,194,283 of record JACDJE010000321.1, read on the forward strand.
CGTCTTAATAAAGGCCAAGATCTGCACTTGAAACGGAGGCGGTTTTGAGGAAACAGCACGAAGCATCTCAGCAGAACATACAAGAAACACTATATTTCAAACTGTGCACTTGAAAGTACAAACAAAATATGAAGAAATGCTGAATATTTTTTATTGAAAAGTCTCTTGTCAAACATTCCAAAGGCATGCATTTTGTTTGTATTCAGTACTACTTTCTTGCTAATCAGCATTCACCACAAAAAGATTCAGTTTTCATAGGAGTCATAATTTCCCTATTCAATCATCATTAATTATGGTGTATGCTTTCAAAGCAGCTCTCCTTTCTTGAATACTCTGCTCATCCAGGAATCCTTTGAACAAAAGAGTTTTTACTCCAACGTGGTTAATCAAAATTAGAAAATGCTAAGCTACATACAAAGAAATTATAAAAATGTCAGTGGTATATTGCCTTACTAATCAATACCGATTGCAGATAACAAATCCCGTACTGTCGTAAGCAAAGAATAGTATTAAGCCAAGGCTGAGTTTGTCCTGTCTCTTTCTTGACAGAGGCACTGATTCTGCACAGAGAGCTGTTAATATTGCTTCTCACTTCAGGCATGAACTTACTGATTGAGTGGGATTTGACAAATTGTAGTAGTGTGCATCAGTGAAACTTGGTACTATATTTAACCCACAAAAGTTACGTATATCATCTGTTACTTTAAAACAGTGCAGTTACTGCTGTAACTTACACTTGAGATAAAGAGTTATTTTGGTCCACTGTTTAGCAATAAGCTTTGCTTGTACATAATTTGTATACCTACTTTAGAAAAAAGCTTCTGAATATATCCCCTCTTAATTGAAAAAAAAAAAAAAGATTAAAATATCTCTTTTGCTTATCTTCTGTTCTTGATTGCAAAATATCCAACAGGAGCCCCTAGGTCATAGTTTATGCTCCTGTCCTCACAAACGCAAGCAGAACGTTAGAAGAGAAACAAGAAAGACAAATTAATCAACCATGCAGACACCTTTCCAGTGTAACTGAAAAACAAACTATGGGTTGATCCAATTCCTTTATAGTACGAAATTTGCATTGATGGAGTTTGACAGGTCTTGCATAATTCCAAGAGCACTGCTCTTTGCAAAATTTTACCTCTACACTCCTGTCATCTCAGTCTAATTTTTGTTTGGGAGCAATAGAAATACATAATCCGATAGTTTTTTCCAGTCCTGCAATTAAGTGAATGTAGGCCATATGACTCCCCTGCATTTTTTAGGTGTTTAGTTTGTTTTTCATGCTCAGTTTCCTGCCCTTTCCTGTCACTGTCAGGTGTCACTAGTTTCACTTCCTCCTGCTGCTGCTGACTCTCAGGCAGCAGTGAGCAGACGTCACTGTCAGGATTCAGTGATGTCCTCGGCTAACAGCTGGCCGTGTCACCTGCACGAATTTGGAAGTGCTCCACGACACTGTCAAGTGACAGAATCTCCTAGCTCTTCAAACAAAAGGTGTCGACAGTGACAGCATCAGCTACTGGTTGTTGAGTCTGACGCTGTCTGCCAATTTCAAGTTAACTGGTTTTTACAGATGGTTTTCCCCTTTTTTCATAGTTTTGTAACACGTGGAAGACTTTCCACACCTTCTCCTGGAGGAAGCATTTCTACCTGTTCGTGGCTACCTATCTGATCGTGTCTGTTGTGGCTAAAAACTCTGTGACGTCGACCGTTGTGAGGGTGACGTCTTTGAGATTCAGAAGGGGCCTGATGGTTCTGGTTTTTTGAATGACGACCACCCTCACGATGGTGGTGGTGGTGTCTGTGCCTGTGCAGCTGGTGGTGATGATGTGAATGCTGACCACTTGGTTCGGGTTCAGGTTCTATCCCTGCTAGGTTCTCATCTTCTTTTTTGGTGATGTTTTCACATGTATTATCAACATCAGGTTCCTGCAAAACAGAAACATTGTATTTAATTAAACTACTTGTAAGATATTAATTAACTAAAGATTTTTGCAATACCTAGAAAACCCATGCAATGAGATACCTAAAATTCTTGTTTATAAATATTTTTTATAAACTAATGCAGTGCTACAAAGTGTGGGCTACACACTTTGTATTTCCTTCCTGAAAATAATAAAGCATTTAGCATTCTAGCTTCCAAAAAAGTCAAGACACAGACCATCCAAAAATTTATTTCTGTAACTTCTCTGCCCTGGAGGTTGGCAGGGAGTGGAAAGCCAAAAATGCTGGCTCCAGGAAGGGAACCTACAGCACCCTCTGAAAGGTCATGCAATTATAAAAGAAAACCTGGGAAGAAACATCTGCTTCCACAGTTTGCCTCTGAGACACAGCAGTCCTCCATAACCCCCAGGTCCCCATCTTAGCTGTCGCTTTTCTTGGCTGTGCTCTTGAGGCACAGATAAGCTTGTCAGTGGATTTCTGAAGATGCTTCAGTAAAGGTAGATAAAGCGGTCAGCAGTGCAGAGTCAGTTTTTTAATTTAAAAATTCAAAGTTTAATTTAAAAAAGAAAAAGAAACAAGATTGAAAATAGCGAAGATTATCCTGGTTAGTCCTCACAGTCACCCAAAAGCCATCTAAAATGACTTCTTAATTTTTTTTTTTTTTAACCTGGCTGGCTGTAATTCTGTGAAATACAGAGCAAGCAATATTTTCTATCACATACTTGTTCTGTGTCTAATAAATGTTCTATTTCAGTGCCAAAAAAGCTGTGTTCATCAGACCACGTGATTCCAGCTGTGATTATTTGTGTAAGCACTGGAGGCTGAAAAGTGAACAAGGTATATAGGTGCTCTGCACCTCCAGTACAGCATGTGAGGTGTGTAGCATTTAAACATTTTGCACTGTCCTCCTTAAAGCTATCCGGCGGGGGAGAGGGGGGAAAGAAAAAAAAAGTGATTGTTTCTGAAAGTGCTCCTTTGCTGAAGAATGATCAGAATGTATCAAAAAGAATCTTGTTTTACAACACTACTGGTAACTAGACAGGACTCCTAATGTACATTTCTGGGAATTATAATCAAAGTAATTGATAATAAAAAGTATTCTTATTCTAGGATCCCACATCTAACCTGCCTGAGGCCTATGTTAAGCTGGAAAGCTGTTTGATGGGAGCTCAAATAATGATTCTTCTTGATGAAATTCATCACTACCTATCTGCATTGCATGGTAATCCTTAAAGTAGTTCTGATGTCTAGTTACATGTAAAATACAGCTCCTCTTCTTCTTTTGTGGTAACAATCATCCCCTTGTACGACCATTTTTTAAAGAAACTTTTGTATACTGCTTCTAATTACAAACTAAAAGGAACTGTACCTCAAACAGTTGGCTCAGATTCATCTCCACAGTAAAAAAAAAAGTGCCTACCTCTCCCCAGAAACTAAAGTAGCTAAATTCTCACTAACTGTATGTAATTCCACAAACAGAATTAGCATCCAAAATTATGTCTAGATTTCTGAAAATGTTTTTCAGGAATTTAAACAGTCCGTCTATTCTAAATTAGATCAATTTTCAAAAATGCTAACATATTCTCTGTCACGACCCACGAAACGCATACATTCAAAGTTGTCTTTTTTGATTAATCATGCTGGCAAAGATTCTTAAGTATCAGTTTTTTTCCCCCCAGTATATAAAGAATCAAACAAGAAAATACCGTGTAAGAGCAGTTTCCACACTTGTTTTCACAGTATGCAATCTTAATAGCTTCTTCTACATATGGGAAAGACAGGAAGGAATAGGGAAGACCCAGGTGATACACTAGACGACCACATCTATGGAGAGAAAGAACTTCGAGGTGACATACAGATAAAACTTAACATCTCATCTTAGTATACCTTATTTTACTTACACCAGTTCACCAATGCTGTGCAGTCCCATGGATAGTGTTTTTTTTCCAAGGAGCTCACAAGTAAAAAGCAATTGCCATCTCACAAACATCTGTCTGTTCAGCTGCTTTAGTATATGCAGTCTGCTTTCTAATGGATGCAATCATTCTGCTGGCAGGAACTTCTAGTTTATCTGCCCTTAGATTGCCACAGGTATACAACAGCAATACCTGTACTCCTAATGAGGAGGGCAGTTTGCATAGGTGTACAAATCACTGCATGATCTTTGTATCCAAAGAATCATAGAACCACAGGATATCCCAAGTCAGAAGGGACCGACAAGGATCATTGAGGCCAACTGCTGGCTCCACACAGGAACACCCAAAATTCAAACCCGACGTCTGAGAGTATTGTCCAAATGATTATTGAATTCTGGCAGCACAGGGTGATGATCACTGCCATGGGGAGCTTGTTCTGTATCCAACCAACCTCTGCTGAAGAGCCTTTCCCTAATCTCCAGTCTGATAGAAAGAATGTCTGAATGCAGCCTAAGGTGATTTTTGATTGGAATGTCCATTATGAACCATCTACATTAGTAATTTAGTGTGCACTGGGAAGGGGATTTTATGATACATACTTGCATCATGTTTGCACTTTAATATTCTGGTATGTACTTAACCATACAACTGGTACACTAAAAGCAGCTGGCATAAATGTGGAAGCTGTATGCAAGGGCACTTTGATAAGCAGGCATCTGCAATGTCAACAGAAGGCCCTTCAGCCCCACCTTTAAACATCTGCCATAAATATCTAGGACCAGCAACGACTGGGACATAAATTCCTAGAGTCATAAAAGATTACAGCCCAACCGTTGCCAAACCAATTAGTAGTGTAGGTGTACAGTGCAGAACCGTTCAACCTTTCAAATGCTGTGGGCCAGGTGTCAGCTTTGCAGCTACTCCACGGACTACATACAGTCTTGATCTCTTTGTCTGTCATACAGCAGCAACTTTCCATCTTAGGTATGTCTGCTGCCTAATATAGCTGGTTTGTGTAATTATATCATATTACCAAAAAAAAAAAAAGCTAAATAACTTTCTAATTCTACATTACGTTCCATTATGCTCCAGTACAAAGACAGAACATTCTTTACAGTAACATAATAGTAATCAAGATGGGCATTTTAGAAGTGCAAGTTCTCAAACAATTTTCATCACTTCAAAAACAAAAACTGGGATTCCAACTAAACAGTCATTACTGGTTCTACCAAAAGATTCTTGCCCCAGAATCCTGTTATCAAAAAGCAATTTTTTCCACAGTTCTAAGTTTTTTATTCAGCTACAGGACACTTTCAGCAACTTCAGTCAAAATGTCCTGATGAGAACTCACGTAACTTTCTGGGCTTGATACTTCTTTCAAATACATGGACATAACGAAGTTGTTAGAGAATAAAAACAAAGACCATAACCATGGTATCAAATGCAACAGTCCAAAGCCATCATAACTACTTATAAAGATTATATGTACTTATCCCAAACTTACTTAAGCAAAAGCAGACTTCTCTTTTGTAGCTCCCATTTTCCAGTAAAAGCGCACATGCAGCTTGATGACTTTCTTGTGAGGTTATTTTAATGAATTAATACAGAGATCTACAAATCATTACTCTAAATACATGTAAATATTTTCCAGTCTTTCCCTTTAAACACAAACCTGTCATAGATGAGAAAATCATCTTTGTTTCCATTTATAGTCGTCCAGACATCAGCTTGGTGATCATCCTGTTGGTAGACAGTAACATGATCTGAAACACTTTCCTGCAATAGGTGAAACTTCTCCTGGGAATGAGGACTCTGATGGTTGACAACCACATATGAGATATTGACCAGCCCTTCATTCTCTAACTTCACTCGCAGGTCCTCCAATCTAGAGGGGAATGTGAAAAAAGACAACCACAAATCAGCAGGCAATTGTAAGAGTTTTCTTCCTTTGCAATATGAAAACAAGCTATTTGCCACATTCCTCAAAAGTTAACATGCTCCACGTTGCACACCTTACAGTGAGTGTTTTCTCCTCTAAGCAACAGTCCAATACTATTAAAACATTCTTGCTCTTCGCCATAAGTATCAGCTCTGTCACAACTGAAAATGTTGAAGTTCTTTTCCAACATAAAGGAATGTATGATTCTGTTTTGCCATCAAGTCAGACCCTACAAAAGCTCACATGCCTCAGTTCCTATCCTCGTAACTAGAATACAGTACTAAGTAAAGCAGACATCTGTTATCAAACTAAATTCAGTGTTATTTTCATGTCAGATCTTTCACACTCTTCTTGGTCTAACAGAGAGAACTTATGCAATGTTTTTACCTAAATGCTGAGTTTGGAGTCATATAGTTTGTTAAAGAATGCAGAATGGATACATCAGGAAGTTGAATAACAAAGAAAAAACCAAGGCCAGCAGCTCTCCCTCTCATTTTGACTTGTCTACTTTCTGCAGTAGGCAGAAAAGAACATTACAGAAAAGGAACAGCAGCTGGGTCAAAAGAACAGCTACAGAATGTCTTCGTGACCTAGTTGGCCTCAACATAATTCCTACATGATTGCTCTAGAAATAAAAACACTTTCATTTTTTCCACTTTCAGGATGCAGTCTAGAACTTCAAAGAATACAGCCTTTTTAAAATGCATAGAATCAAATCCAACTACTTTGAAAGTCAGCCACAAAGCCAGAACTTTGCCACTATTTCCAAAATCCAGCTCCTGAAAAACTTGCTAAGACTATTGTAGCATGAAGCTTTACAGCCTGGAGTGTGAAACAAACATGTTATTACAGTGATCCTAATCAAGCTGTGAAACCAGCATTATGAATTTTCATGCCAAAGTGATTTCACAACCACTGAGCCAAAGATAAGCACTGCAGGCAATTCATGTTTAGGCCAGCTCAAAATTATTTTCCTGCTGCTGTTACTACCATATTATCTAATTATTTATGCCAAGGTACATTCTAGAAACCGGAGCACTGATGTCCTAGGTCTTGTATGAAAATGTAACAGTGATGACTCCCTTAAATGCTTCATCAATTTTTTGCAAGGTTAGTCATTTCTGCATCTTCTGCATTTTTTTGTGTCCAGAACCCATGGAAAGAGGCACATGAAAGGTACACATCCTGCTTTGTTTTTTCATTTTTATTTTTTAACATAGAAAGGAATGATCATGGGTCTGTCTATTTCAAGTGTTCAAGCCATGCTAGAGAATTATGTTTCTTGGTTTCAGTGCCCTCCTACATTAATTACCTGCCGCTAACTAAAGCATCTGTCTTGAACTGTTCCTGTGTAAACGTTTTCGGTGTGCTTTGGGTTTCATTATCATCAAGATGATTGTACTTTATGTTGTAAATACAATGTGAACAGAAGATCTTTCAGCCAGGGCAAAGCTAAGAGCTGAAGAACTGGAGCTGCTGGGAAATGGCCTGGTCAGTAGGACCAGGTCATGTAGGACGGTGGTAATCTGAGGAACCTATTTCCTTGTTGAGTGCACCCATAGTTGAGTGTGTATATTATCTCAGCTGGCTTTACGAAGTGGCCACTCGTGTTTTAGAAAAAGCTGGGAAGGAGACCAGTGCTCACCTGGAAGCCTGCAGCAGGCACAAGTATCAGCTAGCTTGGAGGAGAGCGACCACTGCCACCGAGCCCCTGGCGTTCAGCATGGGGCTCTCCTCCCCGATGCGCCATTCTGGGGGCTCCTGGCACCGTTGGCTCTCTGCCCCCCCTCCTGGGAGGAGGCAGAGAACCAGGGCCAGCCCCAGCCCTGCCCACATGGCTGGGCCTATCTGAAAAGACAGAAAATAAACAAAATGAGATCAATGCCTGAACAAAGTCCAGACGCTGAAATTCCCACACAAAACATAGCAGGATACTGGCTCCGTTCAGACAAAAAAAAAAAAACAGCAAGAATATATTTGATCCATTATGTTTGCTGCCTGACCATATTTATCTCATTTAGTAGCAGAGTTCCTCTATAATAAATTTATTTTTGTAATAGTTAAAAAAAAACTGGATTTTTTTTTTAATGCTGCTAAACAGATCCATTTCTTCTGTTGTGAAAACAGTGGTGCTGAACCAGTTCACATTGGTAAGAACCTAGGTGCAAATCCAACCACTGACTTCACAGTAATTGCACCAGCAGTGTGTTCAAAGCAGCAAGCGTTACAGAAAAGAATATTAAGGAAAAAGAAAAAAGACAAAGTTTTTTAGAAGGCAGTTTGTAGCACTTGGATGCCACTGAGAAAAGTCTCAAGGCAGGCAGTAGAAACAAGTCTGCAAAAACAGGAAATGAAAATCCAAGCTCCAGGATTTGCCATACCCTATAAAATCCATGGGAATCAAAGCATTCAAGAAATTCTGTAATTACCCTTTCATTCCAACAGCATAAAAACTTTGGCTTAATATGTTCAGACAACTCATTCTTGAGAAATAAAATGTTAACACTGTTCCCAACATGCCCTAGGCTGTGGAACTGTGCAGTTCCAGCGCTCACGTCTGACAGCATATACAGAATGTTACGGAAACAGCAAGTTCTGACACATGACAAGATTGACAAAAACCACGATCTATTAATAAATCTATTAAATAAAGCAGCACACTTTAATTACTGATCTTCCCAGGCAAGAGACAAACGCTGCAAAGCCAGCACAGCTGACAACTCCAGCTGTCCCCGCGCTGCCTTCCGGCAGTTCTACCGCGGTCACCTGGGGCACAGCGCTCTGAAACTCCGTCCCGCACGCACCTGGGAAGCTGCCGGCCTCTACGGGGTCCGCAGAGGCACGAAGCCGGCAGGACCTCGTGCCGCGCTACCGCGCCCCGCAGCAACAGCGCACCGGCGGGAGCTCCGTTTCCCCCGCGCCTCCCAACCTTCCCGCTGCCCTCTCAGCAGCAGCTCCCCTCACCCCGCAGCTGCCGCTCCGCTCTCCCCGCTCCGCTGCCAGCAGAGGGACACGGGCGCAGCGCGGCGCCGCCCTTTATAGGGCCCTTGTTTACGTCGCGGGGCAGCGCGGGGCAAAGTTCACGAAGCTCGTTCTGCGCGACCTTGCAAGCAAAGCAAACCCCTCTGGCAGAAGTTTCCAAAATTCCTCTCGGTTAACTCATTGCAGGTAGAAACCATTTGTCATGCAGACTAGAGAGGTGTTTTCCGTGCAGCGGCTCTGAACGTGGGGCCGCGCGCTTCTGGGCCACCCCGCCTAGCCAAGCAGTGGTACGGGCAGGCAGGGGGGCCGGGGGCTGTGCTGTGGGCACGCGGGTGGCCGCGGCCGGAGAGAGGCACTTCTCCATTTGTAAAACTGCTGAGCTGGCAGCGACTTGTCTCGTGCTTTGTCTCGCTCTGCGCAGGGAATGGCGCGGCGCAGAGCGTGTGCACCGCGGAGCTCCTGGTGCGCGGCTGCTCCTGCTTACGCCAGCTGCGCTGGCACCGGGGGGAAAGCGCCCATTCACCAACGCGTGTTGTGGGTTAAAGCCCTCAAAATACTGTCGGTTCGTGGAATGCATGAGGCTCCACCTACTGCCAGCAGCACGTAGCCCTGTTACGCTGTTAGGCTTTCTTTCCATCTTCACCACAGAGGTACCTGAGAGCATTCACATTATGTTGTTTTCTTCCTCCTTCCTGAGAGAAGGGTTTGCTCATGCATGAACTGCTTCGTTTTTGCAATTTGCATGATTTCCTTTGATGTACACATTTATGTACGTTTATGTAGAAATAAGTGTCTACAAATACAGTGTGCTCACAGAGTTCCTGGTGGTGAGACTTACTTGCTTAGCTCTGTGCCCTGGCCCTGTCTCCTACCCAGGTAAGCACTGTGCTCCTGGCTGCGTCTTGGATGTGAGGAACAGAGATGTCATCCAGAAGTGCTGCGCTCAGGTCAACGGGAAGGGGGGCCAGGACCTGAGGTTTCACTCAGCAGTCTCTGAGGACACAAAGCAGAAAGCAGAGACAGATGTCTGACAGGGATTGATATATATTTCAAGACGGGATATCCTCGCCTTGATTATGTGGTTATGGAGTCAAACTCTTTTCTGCTGGACCAAGCCCTCATTTCTGTGATGGTGTCCTCTACTGTTCCAAACGAGAGGTTATTTGCTGGGCCTCCTGCCTGGGGTTGAGTTACTGATTTTTAGCAGTAATGGAGCCCTGTCATCTGTGCTGGAAGTATTTAGTGTGCATCAGGTCTGTCAATTCCTAATTACAGCCAAAAAGAAGCAGGTACAGCTCTATTAACAGGGAGAGGAATAAAATACAGCTCGGTAGTGACTGAAAATTTGTCTCTTACAAGTTATTGCAAATAGTTGGAAATACTATGCACAATACACCAAGCGTGCTGAGACTCACAGCTCACATGTACTGAAGAATATGGGGTCCATACAAAGCAAAACAAAGCAGCTAGCTTATAGAACAGGTGACTTGCTATGGAAAGCACTCTGAGGATGGAAATGTGCAGTGGTCACTGACGAAAAACTTATATTTGCTCCCAGGTAGTATGCAGAGAACTCACAGACCCTTAGTTGCTTTTCAGAGAGATGAGAAGCGGCAGTTCTGGAGCAACTGTCAGCAGTTCTGTTAGCAACTGCCTCTGTGCTAATTAACTACCATTTATTATGCTACTACTACATTGCATGACATTTATTAAAACAGTTATTAAGACAGAGGCCTTAACTACATTTATAGTTGCATCCTGTAAGCATCTTGCTTTATAACATTCACCCTACCAAAGATCATTGTTCTGACTTGACATTTATTGAGAAAGACAGTTCCCCCATCAAGTGGTAAGGAACGTTACAGTGTTGGCTCTGGACCTAGATGGATCTTATTCAGCTGTTTTGGAAATGTATGATTCCCTAAATATGTTTAACCTTCTGTTTGACATGTTGCCCTCACTGCGTGGAAAATTTATCATTTCCACACTTTTTATAAATAGGATGAAGATGTTAATAGTTGCTAAATTTACAGCATAAAAGCCCAACCATTCTGTTTCTTTTAGCCATCCTGCTTGAATCAGTAGGCTCCTGTAGCCCTTTGTCCGTAGCTTCTAAAGAAATAAATCCTACATTTTAATTCACTTTCCACTGCAAGTGTTATCTTAGTTGTTGAGTAAGGCCCGGTCTCCCTGCAGGAAGCTGTTATTAATTCTAATTTGGTGAAGCCTTCAGTTTCAACAGTAATTATTATAATTATCATCCAGCGTCGACTCACTCTCTTTCTTAGCAGGGGGAAATAATGGTACTGATGGGAATAAGAGCTCCCTTCCCTTCTCATTGAGCATGAATATCCTTCTTTTTTATTTGTTTGTATCAAACTTTTCAAAGCACCACAGCATAGAAATGCCAGTGGAGAGCTACTATTGTAATTAACTGATGTTCATTATTTCTGCAGTCTAGATTGGTAATGCATACATTTCTGAAAAAAATTCTAAATGGACTTGGCATTGTGAGGCTGTTGGTAATTATACTCTGGTAAAGTCTGCAGCAGTGACTTGCAACATGTGCAAATAGTACAGGATGGAAGTAGAACATGGATCCAGCATGAATTCTATCACAAGACCTCAAGGCGTCAGTGTCTGTTTTGCTGCTGGGACTGAAGGATGTCACAATCAGGGAACTCAAAGTCCACTTGCAGATTGTAAGTCTCTGCTGATTTTTCTCTTGTGATTCTCATTTTATAGCAGTGTACGATGTCAGCTCAGTGGAATTACTCATCCTTTATAGAGGAATAAATTAAAACAAAAATAGGCCATTGAGGTTGACTATAATGCTTATATAAACCAAACTTGATTTGTTTATGAGACCTTAAATTCTTGGTTAAATGCTGTAAGTAAGGGTCAATGCAAGTGAAAACAAAGAATATATATTACAGTAAAGTAGATTCAGGAAAATAGTTGGAATTACAAGTTCATTAGTTAAAGTAACTCCAGAAAGAGTTATAGCAGTGCAGTACGTGTCTTGCACCAGAGCAGTGTTAGATAACAAAATGCATACGTGTCAGAATTCAAAGGAAGCTACAAAAGCTGACATCCTCTGATACAGACCTGGAGTTTGCTTCAATGAACTAAGGAACAGCTGATAAAGGCAACTGTCTATTTAAAAACAAAATTAGTCTGAAAAAAGCTCTGATTTTTAGATAGATGTTTTGCTTTTCTGCTTGGAAATTCCATTATAACAATGCAGTATCTTTCTCTTCTTTAACCACTTTGTATCACACTGCAATTAACAAGGAAAATATTTTTCATCAGACATGCCCTCAGTTATAACTATTGCGGAGATTACAAATGTAAACTGACCCTAGTTGCTGAATATCTGTGTATATTCTGAGTTACTTATTGGCTCTGTTTCCTTTCTGCATTTAAAATTTAAAATAGTTTAAAATAGTTAAAACAGCCTACAAGTTCCAGATGTCATCTCAGTGGTTATCATATTATATCATAGAGTTACTGAGTCATTAAGGTTGGAAAAGACCTCTAAGATCATCCAGTCCAACCATCCACCTACCACCAATATTTCCCCACTAAGCTGTGACCCTCAGTACAACATCTAAATGTTTCTTGAACACCTCCAGGGATGGTGACTCCTCCACATCCCTGCGCAGACCATTCCAGCACCTGACCACTCTTTCAAAGAAATTTTTCCTAACGTCCAATCTGAATCTCCCCTGCCACTTGAGGCCATTCCCTCCAGTCCTATTGCTAGCTACACGGGAGAAGAGGCCAACTCCTACCTCACCACAACCTCCCTTCAGGCAGTTGTAGAGAACAATAAGGTCTTCTCTGAGCCTGCTCTTATCCAGACTAATCCTTCAGCCACTCCTCCTAAGGCTTGTGCTCCAGATCCCTCACAGCATTGTTGCACTTCTCTGGACATGACCTGGACATGTCTTTCTTGTAGTGAGGGGCCCAAAACTGAACACAGTACTCAAGATGCAGGCTCACTGGTGCTGAGTACGGAGGCATGATCACCTCCCCACTCCTGCTGACTTCACTATTTCTAACATAAGCCAGGATGCCATTGGCCTTCTTGGCCACCTGGGCTAACTGGTGGCTTGTGTTTACCTGAGCATTAACCAGCACTCCCGGGTCCTTTTCCTCCACACAGTCTTCCAGACACTCTGCCCCAAGCCTGTAGCATTGCATGGGGTTGTTGTGGCCAAATTGCAGGACACAGCACTTGTTCTCTTTCTACTTCATCCCACTGGCCTCAGCCCAGCTATCTAGCCTGTCCAGATCCCTCCGTAGGGCCTTCCTACCTCCAGGCAGATCAACACTTCCTCCACTTCCTCCCAGCTTGGTGTCATTTGCAAGCTTCCTGAAGGTGCACTCAATGCCCTCATCCAGGTCATCAATAAAAATATTGAACAGAGCTGGCATCAGTACTGATCCCTGAGGAACACCACTCATGATCGGTCACCAGCTGGATTTAACTCATTCACCACCACTTTCTGGGCCTGGCCATCCAGCCAGTTCTTTACTCAAGAAAGAGTATATCTGTCCAAGCCACAGGCTGCCAGCTTCTCTAGTAGAATACTGTGGGAGAGTGTCAAAGGCTTTGCTGAAGTCTAGGTAGACTACACCACAAGCAACTTTAGGATTTCCAGCACTGATTCTGTGCTTAACTAAAGCAATTAGTGGTACTGACAATGTATGTGAAGAAAGATAAACAAACTTCTTGATTTTGCTGTATTTAGGTAGTTCTCTTCACCTGAACAGATCAAGTCTTAAAGAGGGTGTAACTGCAGTCATAGCTTTAGAAGTATAATTGGTAATACTTATATCTCCTGTTACAGACTTCATACCTCAGGAGATGTGGAGGAAAATTATTCATCTGCTAAACCCACAGCATGTCATTGCAGGTGACAGTAAAGGTCTTTCACCAGAATTACCTGTAAAAACAAGTTTTTGTTAATGATTTGTAACAGGTCATCCAAGCATAGTTCAGTGCACTGAACTCTAGCCAGATAATGGAAATTGTGACAGCACAATGCATGAGATTCAATGACAACACACTGTGAACCTTACAGGAAATTTAAGGTTGTTTTTTGCCTACTGGTTGTAAAATACATGAAAACTGAATGGATAAGTGTGTCCAGCCAATGAATGAGAGGGATCCTGAATGCAAAAGTTCCTTTTCAAGTATTGTTGAGTTGTGATGAAAAACTGATGACATATTTTTAGTCAAAAAATTTTTTATGCATTTATGATACCTTATTTTCCTGAAATACAGTAGTGACTGCCAACAGCATGGTCTGCAACAGATGTTAAGAGAGCTTAGGGATAGATTCGGATGGCTGAGTACAATATGATCATCTTACATGAAATAGAGTTGGCAAGCTAAAATGGTTATGGCTTCAAATCTGCCTTTGCAGATTGATTGCTGGTGATAATACTTTTCTGATAGCACAGACCTGGAATGCTGAACTGTAAAAAATTCTTGTGTGTCCTTCTGAGAGCAAGAGTATGCAAGTGTGTCATCAGCACAAGTAATGAACATGTAGTTGCCTAAATCAGCCCTTCATGGGAACTGCTGAAACAGTTTGCAGATAAAATGCAAAAACAGAGAGATCCAAGTGTTGGTCTTCACTTAACAGAGTATGCTTTACTTCTCTGGCACACAGGATGCTGAGATTGGTAGCCATCTAATTCCACCATGAGTAAAAACTAGTTTCACAAAAAAAGGCGGGGG
>JACDJE010000321.1:3221768-3280963 GCA_016647715.1 Pavo muticus
CGATTAATGAAAAATAAGAAAAGTACAAACCACCTCCTTGCTGGCATAAGCACAGTGTGTTTGTACTGAAAAAAAAAAAATTAATTTGTAGTATTTTGGTCCTACACTGGTAACTTCAGCAATATTTCTATTTCACCAACAAGATACTAGAGGTACAGTGCTGCCACCAAAAATTAGGTTTAAAATGCTTTAAAGTGAAAATTTGAATGTGGGAGACATCAACATTCCTAATATAATGGAACACACCTGAAAAGATAGGCTGTGGCTTTCTGATAGAATGAAATTTCTAGATCAAGACAATGGTTAGCCTGAACAGGCTAACTGAGAACGTATATATAATGACATTTGCAAAGCCAGTAGGTAATAACACGAGCAAATAAAAGGGACATACAGAATCACAGAATGGCCCGGGTTGGAAGGGACCTCAAGGATCATGAATCTCCAACCCCCCTGCCACAGGCGGGGCCACCAACCTCCCCATTTAATACTAGACCAGGCTGTCCAGGGCCCCATCCAACCTGGCCTTGAACACCTCCAGGGACGAGGCATCCACAGCCTCTCTGGGCAGCCTGTTCCAGCACCTCATCATTCTCATAGTAAAGAACTTCCCTCTGACACCCAACCTAAATCTTCCCTCCCTCAACTTAAAACCATTTTCCCTTGTCCTGCTGTTATCTACCCTTCCAAAGAGTTGACTCCCCTCTTGTTTATATGCTCCCTTTAGGTATTGAAAGGCTGCAATTAGGTCACTCTGCAGCCTTCGTTTCTCCAGGCTGAACAAGCCCAGCTCCCTCAGCCTGTCTCCATAGGGGAGGTGCTCCAGCCCCCTGATCATCTTTCTGGCTCTCCTCTGGACCCTCTCCAACAGCTCTCTGTCTTTCTTGTACTGGGGGCTCCAGACCTGGACACAGTACTCCAGATGGGGCCTCACAAGAGCAGAGAGGGACAATCACCTCCTTCTCCCTGCTGGCCACCCCTCTGCTGATGGAGCCCAGGATACCATTTGCTTTCTGAGCTGCAAGAGCACACTGCTGGCTCATGTTAAGTTTTTCATCCATCAGGACCCCCAGGTCCTTCTCTGCAGGGCTACTCTCAAGGACTGCTCCTTCCAGTCTATATAAATGCCTTGGATTCCTCTGGCCCAAGTGCAAAACCTTGCACTTTGTTGAACCTCATTAGGTTCACCTGGGCCCACCCTTCAAGTCTGTTGAGGTCCCTCTGAATGGCATCCCTTCCTTCCACTGTGTCAGCTGCACCACTCAGCTTGCTGTCATCAGCAAACTCGCTGAGGGTGACCTCAATGTTTTTTACATTACAAACAATCCATATTGATAAAGCTGACACTGTGCACAGACGCCTGGGACTTCATGTACTAAAAAAGACTGTCTTGAACTAGTTGGCTGCTGCCAACGCTTTGTTTGACAGCAGCATTTCTATGCCCAGTGCTGCGGTAACTTCTGCTGGAGAAATACAGTAAAGCAAATCATGTGGATTTGGCACTAGGGAGAAGCACTGGAGACGTTAGTAAAACAAGTTTGTAGAGTGGAGCTCTGTGGGCAAGCTTGTCAGAGCATGTAGCTACTGCAGCTCTGACAGACCAAAAGGCAGTCGGAGGGATGAACAATGCGTCTGCTCTGAGGAGTTGCGTTCTTATCCTGCTGTGCGCAGAGGAACACGCTGCCTGCGGCGCAGTGGCAGCAGAGCCAACCCGGCTGCGACGCGGCTTGGGGAGCACGCCGGGCCTGTCGCGGCTCAACAGCACTGCCGCAACTTCCCCACTGCGTGTGTTTCGAACACGGATACAGAATACCCGTCCGGCGAGCCCCTTCTGGTGTCACAGTGACCGCCGGGGGTGGGCTGGGTGCGACGCGGCAGGGCGCGCAGGTGCCACGGCCGGCGGCAGGTGGCTCTTCGCCGACGCCGTGCTGTGCGGGAGCAGAGGTGAGGGCCGGGCGGGGTGCAAGGAAAGGCTCTTCGGCACTGAACAGCTGCCCGGGGCACGCAGAGTACAACACACTCAGACCGGTTTGGGGCGGTGCTGCGTGGGACCAGACACGCACCCCGCTGGCTCCGTGCAGCTCGGGCCGCACTCGCCCCCGTCCCCGTCGTTCACACGCGCGCGAGTGCGAGCCCTGGCGGCCAGGCTGCGGCACGCCGCGACGCCCCAGGGCGGCACAGCCCGCACTACAGCTCCCAGCACGCCCCGGGCCGCCCCGCTCCCGCCGCCTCTGCCCGCCGCCCGCGCCGCTGTGTTACAGGTGACGCAGCTCCCACTTCCGCCGCGCGAGGCAGGCCGGGAATGCGAGTCGCGATTGGCCGGCGCCCGCCCCGCTTTGCAGCGTGCCGGGCAGCAGGAAGCGAGAACAGCGCGAGCGCGGCGGGGCGGAGGGCTCCTGGCGGTGAGTACCAGGCGGAACCTTCACCTCGCCCCGCGGGGCGCGCGCGGCGTCGGGCCGCGGCCTGTCCGCGATCCGAAAAAAGATCGATTTAATGCGCGCTTTGATGACGTAATAAGGACTAACGAGGCGGCGGCGCCGCCGGGCGCGCCGCTCGGCCGGACACTGGCTCGGGCCCCACCATGGGAGCGTCCGCGGGACATTCGCGCTATCCGCGGCCGCCCGGGACGCTCCTGGGGCGCCCGTGCCCGGCGGGCCCTCGGCCCTGGCTAGGCCTTCCGGCTTCTCCCGCTCTGCGGACTGGGCGGGCGCTGATTGGCTCTCCCGTGAGAGGCGGGCGTCGGTGCCGCACTACTATTGGTGGAGATTCGCGATGAGTGGCAGCGGCTCCCGCCAATAGGAGCGCGATGGCGGTGCTCCCGGAGCGCGGATTGCAACCTGGGGGTGGGGTTGGCTGCAGCTGAGGGGCGGGCTGCGGCCTGAGGCACATCCGTGTCTCAGGCGGGGCGCGGGCTGCCGGGCGCCATTGTTGTTGCTGGGGAGAAGTGTTGGGCCGCGTGCGCGGCTGTCGTTCGAATGGGTCTCGGGCGGCGCGCCTGTCACGCCTAAGTATCGAATTCGTTGAGGTAGATCTGTAGGGACAGATCTGCACGTTGTCGGGTCAGACGCATCCCGTTCCACAGGCAGTTTCACAAAGGAATAAGAAATACAGCCGCTGGCTGAGCTCTCCCGGAAGAGCTCGGTATAAAAACGAGCGGTCGGGCTTCCAGCGCTGGAATGAGGGCTCACGTGTAACCCCTGTGGTGCTTCCTCCCTTCCTGCTCCGGAACAGTGATGTTCATGTTCTCAGTAAACGTTACTGTAATGAAGGCCTTTTTTTTTTTTTTTTTTTTTTTTTTTTTTTTTCTCCCTTTCCCCTGCAATATTACTGAGCTTTGCACTAACTGTGGGCTTTAAGTTACCCATAAATTGTGCAGTCCTGTGTCCTCTCCCTTTTTTTTTCTTTTTTCCTTTTTAAGTCTTCTGAGAAAGACTGAAGCTTTGAAAAAAAAAATAGAAATCAGTTTGGTAGGGAGCTGTTGATTATTTTTTTGAGGTCAGTTTGGGGTGGTTTATTTTTCTTTTTTTAACATACCCCTATGAACATGAAGGTTAATTTCAAATTACATTTGGGTGGGTGGAAATCATGGTATTTGAGGGCCAGAAGTTTGTTTGGCTTTACTTTTAGGATGTTATTTTGTGTCCAGTTCTGGGCTCCACTCTTGGTAAAAGACAGCGATCTCATAGAAGGAGTCCAGCAGCAGGCTGCAAAGGTGATAAAGGGCTTGGAGCATCTCCTGTGTGAGGAAAGGCTGAGTGACCTGGGTCTGTTCAGCCTGGGGAAAAGAAGGCTGAGAAGGGATCTGATTAATATTTATAAATATCCACAAGGAGGTGGGAGGCAAAGGGTTGAGGCCAGTCCCTTCTCCTGTGTAGCGGCAGGACAAGGAGTAATGGCCTAAAACTTGAACACAGGAAGTTCCATACTAATGTGCAAAAGAACTTATTTGCGGTAAGGGTGACAGAGCACTGGAACAGGCTCCCCAGAGAGGCTGTGGAGTCTCCTTTTATGAAGGTATTCAAGACCTGGCTGGATGCGTACCTGTGTTACCTACTGTAGGGCACCTGCTTTAGCAGGGGGCCTGGACTCAAGGGTCCCTTAAGGTCCCTTCCAAACCCTGTAACTCTGTGATGTTTTTAACATCACGTCATCTATCCTTGTATGATTTCCTCCCCCCCCCGGAAAAGCAGGAAGAATTAAGCAGTGAAGTAAATGGCTGACAACTTCCCACATGACACTTCATGTGGAAACCCAGATGACTGCAGCTGTCTGTTTGAGGCTCGTTGGAATAGATGAGTGAAGGCAGCAGCATCCATTCCTTCCACCTCACCGCCTCCCACAGGCTGATCTCCTCCTCCCCTTTAAGAGTCTGATATGTATTTCAGAGCCCACTTGGCAAAGCAGTGGTAGCAAGCAGAACTGGACTTCTCTAAGCAATTGTTGTTTTTGTCCCTTTTCCCCTTCCACCTTAAAATACAAATTTGACGTTTTCCTTTCCTTGATATGTTAGTAGAAAGAAAATAACTTTTGCTGTTGTAGTTATTAGGTAATTCTTTTCCTCTCTTTTTCTGTCAAACCCCTTATACTGGTGTATGCACTCGTTGGAAGCAAAACAGAACTAATGCAGCCACACGAGGGAGTTGGAATGCATGCTGGCGGCAGCACAGGTGCAGTGAGTACACGCAGGACAGGTTTACACTCTGGGCTTTCCAGTTCCAATCATGCACAAAAAACAAATCTGCACTGGGAGAGACAGAGCACCTCTCATATAGTTTCTTCTAGCATCCTGAAAGCAACTGCGTGTTTGTCACACTAAAGAATTCCATTTCTATATTTAGTAATACTAACTGCTCTGCTTTCTTCCTTTGGGCTATACTGAGTGTAGCAGTATAGCAGAGGGGATTTTTCAAAGTGAGTTAGACTCTGAAAACGAACTGAAGTTTCTGTGCTAATGTGACTTTGAAATGTCTTCATTTTTTTCTGAAGCGTTCTCAGCATGAGGACCATATGAGTGTGGGCGCTGAAGATGAGTGCTGCTGCATAAATCTGAAGTCATTTTTCCTGCAGTTAATTTATGAAATGCTTTCCTTGCAGTGCTTGGACTCTCTCCAAAGGTTCTTTTGCGTAAGCAGCAGAGGTGCATCTTTGTGTCTCCACAGGCAGTTTTGCTAAACCTATTCAGGTCTGAGAACCTGCCTTCCACCCCCAGCTATGGTTATTGTATCAGTAAGGGAGGAAGTGCCCCAGGATTACAGCCCACTTACCTCTTTCAAGAGGTTGGCAGCAAATATTTCACCCAGCAGGGGAGAAGCTGTGAGAATGAGACCCTTCTTGTTCTTGAGTGTAGAAACTCTTTAAATCCCTGGCAACTCCGACTTGCATCGAAGTTGGGAAGTGCTGTCTTAGGACTTTCATACTTAAACAAAGTAAACATGTTGTATTCACTAGATGTAGAATGTACCTTAAGTAAGGGAGTGTTAGCAACTGTTCTTTCACCTAATAAATTGATAGAACTGCAGGAAGTGACTGTAAAGATCCTGTCACTGTAGTGATGAGTCGTCATTAAGTAGTTAGCTGTAGACATGATATATCCCTATGTTATTTGCTTTGAGAGAGATGAGTCCTCACTCAATTGGAGAATAAAGAAATGCAGTTTGACTGCTGTTTGATGTATATAAATAAGGCCATACTAAATTAACTCTAATATTTCCTACCTGCCGGTTAAAATGTAGGAAAACTGTCATGGCAGTTTGGTGTATCTCTTGGTTTTGTAGTCCCTGAAAAGTGCCAGTTGGTTCATGTTTGTAAGCTAAGCTGCACTGACTGAGTGGCAAGGTATTCTTACTCTGCTAATGTGTATTTCACAGGCTAGTCCTTCTGCCATGGAAGCTGAGGAAAAAATGGAATGCATCCAGGAATTCCCAGAACACTATAAAGTTATTTTGGATAGGTTGAATGAACAACGTGAGCAGGACCAGTTCACAGACATCACTCTAATTGTGGATGGTATGTATGGGCACGTGGACCGGTTGGTATACAGAGAACTCTGATAGCTGCTGCAACGGTCCTGCGTTTGTCATGGGTCAGCTGTCAAACTGGGCTGCTAACAAATTCTTGCTACTGTAATGGGCTGCGGATTGCTTGCAGATTTTCTTTTAAAGTCTTAGGGTGAACAGAGTCTCCAACAGTCATTAGTAATTGTGCTTCTGCTTTTCCAAATAAGTGGCTGAGTATTTTTAGATAGAATCCCACTTTGTAACTGCTGTACTGTATTTAATGTTATTTAAGTATTTCTAAAATATTCTAAAAATATTTAGCTTAAGCTGACTGTTTGCATGCAGAGAACTTGTACAAATACTATTTAAAAACAGCTTGAAGTAAGATCGCTTCCTTGCTTCTATAGTACCTGCATACTATTTTTAATATGTCTAAAAGAAGGTGGAAGAACTCACTTTTCCTTTCTTGTGTGTCCTAGAGACATAAGTATTAGTCTAAAGGGAAGACAGAGATGTAAGTGCTTATTATCCCATCAGAAGCAGTGGTGTCTGATAGACAGCCTGAGATTTCTTTTTACACTAAACATTTCTTAAAATGGATGAGCACTTCAGGGAAGAAAGCCAGTATCCACTTGGACATCCTCAGCTAAAGAAATACTGCCTGACCCTTGAAAGGGTAACCATAGCTCACTTGAAGAAAAAGGGTCGTATAAAACCTGTCTTAGAAAAAAGAAAGCAAATGAAGAAAAGATTACTCTTTTGCAGTTGCCAGGGTTTCACTGCCAGTGCTTGCACAAAACTTAGCCAGAATGTTTGTTTGTGCTCTAGTATTATAAAAGTCCTGTATATTGGGTTCAAGACTGTTTTCTTGTACATTTGTGCAGTTCTAATCTATATTGCATTTCTTATCTCTATCCCGTGAAGCATTATAAGTGTTCGTGCCTGTGCCGTGGTGATACAGTGATGGGAAGTACACAGCCTGGAAAGCAGAGCAGAACTGCTTCTGTTCTACAGCTGTGTTTATGCTAGCTGAAGTGGTGATAAAATTAGATCACTGTGCAAGAGTGGTAAAAAGCACAGCAAACTTGTATAAAATCTGAGAGCTGAGCCCAAGTCACACATGACTGTGAAAAAGTTTTCACAGGGATTTGCCATAAATATTTGAAAAGAGAAACTCTGGAGGAAGAAAGTACTCCAGATGATTGAATTACAGAACTTCAGCAAGGCCAGTCCAGTGATGTCAGCAAGCATGTGCGTGAAATGAGAGAGGCCAACTGCAGTAGTATCCCATGTTACAAAGAGACACGTTAAATCATAGGATCTTTTGAGTTGGAAGGGACCCTTAAAGGTCATCTAGTCCAAATGCCCTGCAATGAACAGGGTCATCCACAGCTAGATCAGGTTGCGCAGTGCCCCATGCAGACTGACCTTGAATGTCTCCAAGGACTTGGCTTCCACCTCTCTGGCAACCTGTTCCAATGCCTCATCACCCTTATTCTAATAAACATCTTGCTCATATCCAATCTAAACCTCCCTTCTTTTTGTTTGAAACCATTACCTCTTGTCCTGTCACAACAGTCCCTGCTAACAGGTCTGTGCCCTTCCTACTTAACAGCCCCTCTTCAGATACTGAAAAGCCACTCTCACATCTCCTTGGAGCCTTCTCTTCTCCAGGCTGAACAGCCCCAGCTCTCTCAGCCTGTCCTCACAGGAGAGGTGTTTCATCTCAGATCATTTTTGTGGCCCTCCTCTCTATGCGCTCCATCAGGTCCACGTCTCTCCTGTACTGAGAATTCTGCATCTGGACACAGTACTCCAGGTGAGGTCTCACCAGTGCAGAGCAGAGAGGCAGGATCGCTTCCCTCGACCTGCTGGCTGCACTTCTTTTGATGCAGCCCAGGATGTGGTTGGCTTTCTGGGCTGCGAGGGCACATTGCTGGCTCATGTCCAGCTTCCCATCCACTGGTACCCCAAGATCCTTTTCAGCAGGGCTTTGTTCCATCCCCAAGCTTGTACTGATAGTGAAGGTTGCCATGACCTAGGTGCAGGACGTTGCACTTAGATTTACTGAACCTCGTGACGCTCACCTGGGCCCGCTGCTCAGCCTGTCTAGGTCCCTCTGGATAGCATCCCATCTGTAGGTGTATCTACTGCACCCCACAGTTTGGTGTCATCAGCAAACTTGCTGGGAGTGCACTCAATCTCACTGCTGATGAAGATATTTAAAAGCATCAGTCCCAGTACTCTGAGGAGCACTACTTGCCACTGATCTCCATCCAGACATTGAGCCACTGACCACCACTCTCTGGTGTTGCTAGCACTCTCTGTTGCAGCTAGTTCTTTGTTCACTGAACAGTCCACACATCAAATCCATATCTTTGCAGTTTCAAGAGAAGAATGTAAAGGGGGACTGTGCCAAAGGCCTTCCCTTGTCTGCTGATGCATATGGCTGTATGTTGCTAGGGCAGATTTGTAAAATAGATTTTACAGCTGCTTTCTTTTGTTCATCTGCACTTACTCTGCAATATAAATTAGGAAGGTGTTTTCATAAACTTAAATTTTTGTCTCTCTTGGCAGGCCACCATTTCAAAGCTCATAAAGCTGTTCTTGCTGCCTGTAGCCAGTTCTTCTACAGATTCTTCCAAGATTTCACTCAGGAGCCCTTGGTGGAGATTGAAGGTAATCTGATTCATGTAGATAAAAGCTTTCAGCGTTGTGTACTGGAGCTGGTAATGAACGTAGTATCCTTAATACAGGCTGACATGCATGCCTGATGATATCAGTTAATTTTTAAGGTCTCAGCTCATGAGTTGTTTTGAGGTAGCTGTTGCCACTGGAAGAAGCTTCCCCTGAAATACAATTATGAAGATAAAGAACAGTCACAAATTAAATATTTTGGAAGGGAAAGTGAGAGATTCTGAATTGCTGCACTTTTTTTTCCAGTATGTGCCTAATGAGATCTCAGTCCTTGTAATTTTTCAGGACTAGCAGTCTGACCTTTTCCTTGATAAAAGCCACTCTGTTCATGCAGAAAAGGCTCCTAGTGATGGCGAGTGGCAGATGCCTTAGCTGGAGTGCAAGAACAGGACAAACATGGAGCAATACTTCCCTTGTAGGCAGGGGGTGATTTCATGGAGCTGTCAGTATATTTCTAGTAACTTGTTGATCAGAAGTCTTCTGAGAGAGAGATTATATTTTTCTGTATACATGTACACATTTACTTTACATACAGAGCACATTTAATTGCTCTGTATAAAGAGCTCTTTGTTCACATTATTTTTCCCATACTCTTATCTTTGTCATGGCACTATTCTGTAGTTGTTTCAAATTTCCATGTGCAAGATTCACGAGATCGAGGCTTTGGTAATTTGCTTTTCTTTTTTCTTAACAGGTGTAAGTAACATGGCATTTCGTCACCTAATAGAATTCACCTATACAGCAAAACTAATGGTCCAAGGTGAGGAAGAAGCAAATGACGTTTGGAAAGCAGCTGAGTATCTACAGATGTTAGAAGCAATCAAAGCTCTTGAAATCAGGTAAATATGTAAGCCTCTTTCTCTTACAAACACTGAAATGTAGTCTTAAGAATCTTAGTAGAGCCATCTGCTAGTATTTTGAAGTGCTGTTCCTTATCAGGGAACCCTCTAATCTTGTGTGGGGCCCCACTCTCTTCTATTGCAATAACTGGGTCAGAATTGTATACGTAGCTTTGCTTAGTCTGCCCATGTCAATGCATGGTACCATGCATCAGTCTCTCAGATTTCTGGATAATTCCCAGCCTGGTGATTTCCTCACACAAGCTGGCCGCCTGCTCAGAAGGTTCATCAAGCTGGGCACGCTTGCAGCCATGACATCTCCTGCACTCAGGCCCTAGAAGGACTTCCAGATTCTGGAGTTTGCCACAACCGGAGGTCTGGGCAGCTCTGTCTCTCCTTGGGAGAGACCTCTGTCTGGGTGCATGCATCAGCCCAGAGTAGTTGTGGTCCTCAGCCTGTGTTTCTGCCTGAGCTCAGCCATTGCGGCAGGTGGTCACCATGTTTGTTTCAACGGAGCGCAGCTCCCTGCTGCTCTCAGAAGAGAAAGGGAGCGGGCTGCCTGCTGGGCTGTGGCCACCCTTCCTGCGTGAGCTGCCAGCAAACTGCTTTCCCCTGTTTGCCAACTCTGGTAGCCATGCTTCTTGTTGCTTGCCCTGGGATCTCCTCAATTTCAGGGTCCCCCTTCTCACACCATGATCCCCTGCTCTACTGCAGAACACACCTGTACTGGAGCTGACTGTCTAAGAAAATGATGAAGTCTAAGATACATTTGACCTTCTGGGCTGCAAGTGCACACTGCTGGGTCATGTCCAGCTTTTTGTCCACCAGGATCCCAAGTCCTCTGCAGGGCTGCTCTCTATGAGTTCTTGGTTCATGATCCTGGAGCTCCTTGCAGTAATATGCAAAAAAACTTGTTTCCTGGACTTCAGAAATGCATGATAGATTATAAACTTATGTGTTCTGTATTCCTTTATCTGAATATTGTAAGGTATAATTTGATAAGCTGTATCCTGCATTAAGTCATTAGCCACGTATTTCTGACACATGACATGCAGAGATACTGGCGGAAGCCTTATCTATTACTAGAAAAGCTAAAAGCTATAGGGACTAGATTTCATGAAGGGATTCATCAGACTGCAAAGGAAGGTAAAAGCATTGGATTAATCTTATCAGTCTGATTTGAGATAATATCTGACCATTCTCAAACCTGAAAATCTGGAAGTAAAACCTCAGCGCCGTGAGTAATCTTCAGAGTCAGCCTTGGAAACAGTCTAACTCAGTTCTGCCTGAGGTTGTCATGGGATGGTGTCCCTGACATCTTGGAGAAAGAATGTTGTGTGTGTGATGCAGGGACGAGAGGAACAGAGCTGAGCAGTTTGTTTAAGCCCAGAAAATTAAACAGAATATTCTTTCCACATCTCACTGCCTTCTCCATGTTTTTTCCCTCTTCTGTTACCTTGCGTTCTCTCCTGAAGTGCAAGATTTTACAGTAATCATTGTGTGGAGTCACAGTTTTAGTGTTTTCTAACTTTAAAGTGCCACAGGCAATAGCATTCTCTCCAGACCTTAAGAGATTGATAACATAGAAAGCACTTGAATCTTATTTCTGAGTAGAAAAAAGTACAAAATTTGACAGGTTTCTCTGATAACTTATGCCATTAGGCTAACTGGTCTTTCTTACTGATGTGTTTTGCAGTGTTCAAGCAGAGCTCTGTGAAACACTATAGTAACCTTATGTAAAAGAAAGGACTTATATAAAAGAAAGGACTCTTGGAAAGAGTCCAGTGGAGGGCCACAAAGATGGTGAAGGGTCTGGAAGAAAGGCTAAGTGAACTGGGTCTGTTTAGCCTTGAGAAAAGAAGACTGAGAGGGGACCTGATCCAGGTCTATAAATATCTAAGGTGTGGGGGGCAAGGTGACGATGCCAGACTCTTTTCAGCAGTGTGTGGAGACAGGACAAGGGGAAACGGCCAGAAACTGGAGCATAGGAAGTTCTGCACCAATGTGCGCAAGAACTTCTTTACGGTGAGGGTGACGGAGCACTGGAACAGGCTGCCCAGGGAGGTTGTTGAGTCTCCTTCTCTGGAGATATTCAAGACCTGCCTGGACGCCCACCTGTGTGACCTGGTGTAGGGAACCTGCTTTGGCAGGGGGGTTGGACTCGATGATCTCTGGAGTCCCTTCCAACCCCTACGATTCTGTGGTTCTGTGATTCTGTGAAAAGGCTCCACAGCACTAACCTTCTGTTTTGCAGCTCTGAGGAGTACAAAATAAGGAGAAAATTGCTGCTACAACGCGCTCAGGTTATGTGGTCATTCATCACCTGGCTTCATTGAGAAACACCTGGAGAGTGTTTAATGCGGAAGCTTGGTATCAGGCAGGAACTTTTATGTAAGCGCTTGTGGATCTTAACCATGTTTACACATCTGTTTTACAGAAACAAAGAAAATTCGTCAGCCTTAGAAGCAAATCAAACAGAAGGTAAAACTAAACCGAAAAAGAGGAAGATAGCTGAAACATCAAATGTTATCACAGAATCGCTGCCATCTGCAGAATCGGAGCCTGTTGAAATTGAAGTTGAGATTGCCGAGGGAACAATTGAAGTGGAAGAAGATAGCATTGAGACACTTGAGGACGTAGCTTCTGCAGAGCAGTCCATAAAGTACATACAGACAACGGGTACATCCGATGAATCTGCTTTGGCTCTTCTGGCAGATATCACTAGCAAGTATCGTCAGGGAGAGCGAAAATGCCAGATCCAAGAAAAAGTTGACAATGCAGCTGATCCTTCATGCAAACAGGTAGAAGGTATTGAAATTGTGGAACTTCAACTGTCACACGTGAACAATTTATTCCACTGTGAGAAATGTAACCGTTCATTTAAATTGTTTTACCATTTTAAGGAACACATGAAAACACACTCTACTGAGAGTTACAAGTGTGACATATGCAATAAAAGGTACCTACGAGAGAATGCTCTGAAACAGCACCTCACCTGTTACCACCTTGATGAAGGTGGTGCCCCTAAGAAGCAAAGACCTGGCAAAAAAATACATATATGCCAGTACTGTGATAAACAGTTTGACCACTTTGGGCATTTTAAAGAGCACCTCCGGAAACACACAGGTAAGAGCTGTAGTCGTCTACTTGTGGCTTTGGCTCTAGCACTTTGAGCTTTTGCATATTTTGAGGAAGCAGAGAATATGAGGAGGAGGGCACGTGAGTGCTGGAAATACTGGGCTTCTGGTTAACGCTATAATCGAAGAATCGCAGAATTATGATTCTGTGCTGATGGCTTTTTTCTGTTGGTAGGAACTGAGGAATTGAGATTGTTTTAATTATTAAAAATAAACACCTAAAGCAGAAAGACCTAATGAAGCTTCTCGAGTGTATTAAACATTGTCATTAATGACTTTGTGAGGCATGTTTACTTCTTTAAAAGTACTAAACTGAGTAGCTACTTTTATTTTTACAATTATGCTGATACGTTCTTCTGCTCAAACAGTATCTGAACTTTGATCTTGTCAGTGTGAAATGTCCTCTCATTGCAGTTTTGTCCTTGCTCTTGTCATCTGCGATTAGATTTTGTTTGCTAATTAACAGCAGAACATTTCTACTGACTGCAGTAGACTTCTGTTACTGTGAAGTCTACCTTTTTGAAATCTGAATAGCGTCTTCTGGCTGCAGGATGACTCGTGCTCCTCCTTTCTTCCATGTAGCATGGGAGATTAACGTGCTACTTCTTCATCTCATTGAAACATCTGTCTGAATGGATATTAAGCATTAGGCAGATAACTTTTTCAGTGTAAACTACACGATCTTCCAGATGATTTTGTTTAATATCTCAGTAAGAATTTGATGGAGGGCAGCAGCTCTATTCCTTTGCAGTTTGTTGTTGTTAAAGCCTTTTAATTGGAACTTCTTCAAATCTGTGTATGGGACACCTGAATCTTATCTTATATGACACTATATTCTAGTCTATTGTATTCCCAGTAGCTCTTTAAAATTTGCTTTTGTAGAAGGTCCTTGGAAAATCCTTATTCTCTATAAAGTAGGGAGCGTTTCTTCACTAGGACTGAACTTACTACTGGCTCTGTAACAGAAGTATTTTCAGATAGAAGTTTGTGGCAGATTAACAGTGAATTAGATATCTCCTTCATGTGGTAGCTGATGTGGCAGGATTTTGGGACGAAGCAATTCAGCAGGGAACTCAAGCAGTACAGAGAACTTTATCAATGTTTATTGGTACAACTGTAACATAGAATGTAATTACTTCTGGTTTAACGTTCTGGAAGCATTGGCCTGAAGTGGTATAACAAGGTGTGTTTTTAACTCTGGTCTGCTAAGGTTAGTGGGAAAAATCCCGCTGACCCAAAGGCATTCTAAACTGAATGCTGTATAGAATTTGTTGAATGCTATGTAAAATGAAATTAAGTGTTCAGGGAGAAAATGTCCTGTGAACTATCTCATCCTAGTGCTTTTTGAACTGCAGCACCAGCAATAACAGTAAGGTACCAGGTGCAGAAGAAATAGACTGTTTATTAATTTTGTTAATTCTTTTTGATGTAGGAATTTGACACCAGCAAAAGCTGTTCTTTGTCTCAGTAAAAGAAAGTAGAAAGGACAGCCGTGGTGCTTCTCTCTAACACACATGTACGCTGCCTGAAGAATTCTCTTGTCCTCAGGATTGTCCTGCATGTCGTGTGCTTCCATGTGCTTCTGAAAGGGCTGGCAGAGTCATCTCCAGAATTCATAGAGCAGAGATTGTTTTGGTGTGCTGTAATGATTATTTCTTTTTCCTCCCTCCATGAGAATGAATGAGATTTCACTTGCCATTCAGAAGTAACACAGGACAGAAATTCTGCGAGGATGCACATATATGGCGTGTATCAGTTGAAGTCAGTAGCTGTAATTTGACTTCCACAAGACGGGCAGTTTCTTCATACAGAAGTCAGTCCTAGATGGAAGCTGCTGCTCTCAGTATGCTTGTCTATCCCTTAGCTAAAAGGGACAGAAGAGCTTAGATTTGCTCTGATTTTACTGAGAATTCTGTCTGCTGAATATTTCTCAAAGTTATGCACTTGGTTTTCATAGCTTTTTTTTTTTTTTTTTTTTAACTTTTTTGGAGTTTATGAAGTGCTGGTGAGTGGAGATGGAAGCGGAGGAGCTGCGCATGCTGTCTGCCATCCCTCTGTGCTGTACAGCCTGGGTTGTGGTGCTGATTTGCGCTCTGCAGTCACTCACCTTCTTATGGCCTTTGCATATTGGCACTGTTATCACTGAGTTGCCACTCTCGGGTGCATTTGTCAGAATGTGTTGGAGTTTACTGCGGAATTTGAGTAGGAGTAGAATAAGTCTGCCCCTGGCTGGGCAGTGGCTTGCAGCAAGGGGCTATTTAAATGTGGCCAGATCACAGACCAAGTGTAATTCTGTGCTGGGAGTTTTATGCTGTTCTGTCAGCTTGGCTTATCTGTGTGCAGCTCCGGTGCACAGTCTGTGATTTTTGATGGCAGTTGGGCATGCTCTGCATTACCAATGCAGTACACTCCAAAAACACTGCCTTTTGTAATGGATGCAGGGAGTATTCACACCTTTTAACTTTTTTCGTGGCCCCCAGCTGCGTAAGCTAGAATTATTGGCTTCTTGGGGGTTTCTGTTGAAAAGCTACGTAGGCATTTCTATCTGTCTTTATTTCCAAAGATACAGATTTATTGGCTTTCCATCCCAGCCAGTGCTGACTATCTTCCTGAAACTGCAGGCCTTTAAACTTAATTTAGCTAACGTAGATTTTTACATTGTTCACTGAAATGCCTCAGCCTCATTAACTAGTTTTTTTCTTGTAGTTACATTGATGCCAGCTTAATTACCAGACTTTGAGAAGAAACATACTGTTCCTAATTTTTAGTGCTTTCATTTCCTTGAATTTCATTGTGTTTGTGCATGATTAAATTAGCAAGCAGACAGCACTTGTTCTCTGTTACTGCAGTCATAGCAATATGCTGCTTTAGATGGAAAAGAGCAAACTGGACCTGTTCTCAGCTTTCCCTGCTGCTTTTAGCTGGCTTCCCAGCGGAAGACGCTCCTGCTTCTTGATACCAAGTTGGAAACAAAGTGACCAAAGAGAAAGGAATTTTTTACCTTGCTTGTTTCCCTCTATGTCTCCCTCTGATTTCTGTTGGCTTTTTTTTTTTTTTCCCTTTTTGTTTTTAATGCTGATACATTGTTACTTCATGAATGATCTCTGTGGGCTCCAGCATGAGCTGTTACTGTTCTTGCAAATAAAACTTTGTGTTTTTTTTTAATAATTCCTTTAGTATGTTGCTTTGTATAATTTCTAACATTGAGTCCTCACCTGTAAATATTGGTGAAGACAGAAATAGCTGCTATTTCATTAAGGTATTTTGACAGAAAAGCAGTCTGTCTTTCATACAAACCTAAAATATGCTTCAAACAGCATCAGCAATTACGATGGATTGTCTTTTTCTAGATGAGACTCACAATTTCACATTAGGCTTTTGCCCTTTTATTTACATGAGTAAAATTTACTCTTATTCTTTAGAATAGTCCAGCTGGCCAAGTCTTTACAGCATATTTATCAACTTCTGCAAAAGCGAGAGGAGAAAAAGGGAAAGCTGGCAGAAGACTGGTTGTTTTTATGCACTTACAAATCCTCGTGTCTGTCTTTATAGGTGAAAAACCATTTGAATGCCCAAACTGCCATGAACGTTTCGCTAGGAATAGCACGCTCAAATGTCACTTGACAGCCTGTCAGTCTGGAGCTGGAGCTAAAAAGGGAAGGAAGAAGCTGTATGAATGTCAGGTGGGTAATGAGGGTTGCAGAGTGTGAGGCTGGACACCTCCATCCTGTATTGGGAGTGTGGGCATACTAAGCAGGGAAGGCGACGGGAGTAGGCTTATGTCAACAAGGACTGCTTTTATTACAATAAATATAAGAATCACATTCAACCACGACATGCAGATAAATTCTGATATCCAGATAGTTCCATTTAAAATGCAGCATCATTGATACGGAGTTTCATAATATTGTTATTTCTGCAACCTTTTCAGGGTTCTTGATGCACTGAACTGGCCCTTTCCTGCTTCTGTGCACGCTTCACTGAAGTCCAAAATACAAAGTGCTATCCAATTTCCTATTTTATTATTCTTCTGTTTGATACTCAATATATTGACTTTATCTGTAAAGTCATTCCATCTTATGATGACAATCCATAATGTCTTTTAAGCAAATATAAATACTCATTTCTGCAGTGTCTCTTTGTATCGTTTTCAGGCTACTCATCTCCATACCAGCTGAAGGGAGAGAAATGTACTCAAAATGGTGTGTCTGCAGTCTAGGCAATACTCTAGCTGGGCAGGACTAACATGGATGTAGTTTTAAGATATTTTAATCTATAGAGATGTTTTTTTGAAATGACAAAATGTGAGAGTTTAATCTAGCTAGTTAAACCTCACAGTGCTGTGATCAGAACTGGCTAAAAGGCCTGCATTTAGAACTTCACTAACAAGACCTTCTGCCCATAATTCCAGCACCAGACACTTAGTGAGACATGCTTCTGTATGTAAATTTCACATAGAGTTGAAATAAGCAAAATTCCAAGTGCTGTACTGACTGATAAATTTGGTAGCAACTCAGAACGACACACTTTTTCTTAATAATAGCTGTTCTGTTGATCTGAAGCTAGCTTCTGAGATTTTACCTTTGACATGTGTTGGGTTTTTTTTCAGTGTGTGTCTCAAGAAGCTACACTGTGTGAAGCCATGGACTGAAGCAGGCATTATATACTTTGTCATATTTCTGTTGGCACCGTTATACTCACTGTGTCTTTTGTTTCAGGTTTGTAACAGCGTGTTTAACAGCTGGGATCAGTTTAAAGATCACTTGGTAATCCACACTGGCGACAAACCCAACCACTGTACTTTATGTGATTTGTGGTTTATGCAAGGCAGTGAGCTGAGAAGGCACCTAAAAGACACGCATAATATTTCAGAACGACTAGTGACAGAAGAGGTTCTTCCAGTGGAAGCTGTGGAAGGTGAACCAGTAACATCAATGACTATAATAGAACAAGTGGAGCAAGTTCATGTCCTACCAGTAATTCAGGTACAAGTGGATCCTGCACAGGTAACTGTGGAGCAGATGCACCAGGATCTCATACAGGACAATCAAGTGAAAGGCACACAGATGGATGAACTGCAAGAACAGGTGCAAATTAGTTACCTGGAAGTGGAGCACATTCAAACTGAGCAAGGTGCTGAAGTTCATGTGGAGCAGTTGCATGTTGAGCATGTTAATCAAATACAGATGGAAGAAGTACAGGCAGAACTTATAGATGGCACTGACCTCGAACAAGTAGAATATGAGAGTGTTGACCAAGGAGATCCAGGAGAAAAGGAGCCTGGTTGCATAGATGATGCAGGTAAGGAAGTTCGTGAACAGGCTGAAGACTTAAAAACTCATCAGCTAGTGGATATAAAGAGTGAAAAGGTGGACAACTAGGACAATTAACCACACTGTGCAGGTTTAGGATTATAATACCAAATTATTTTTTTGTTAACTTTTACGTTGATTTTTGAACTGTCAGTGGTCGTCTTTCAAATATGCTGTCCTTTGGAAGCTGGACAAGAGGACCAAAGTTGGCTTTCTTCACGTACAACTGAATTTCTGTCGTACATGAAAAGTAACTGTCGTTCATGTGATACCACGGAACAGAAACTACCACAGAAATGGGCAGCTTTGCAAGAATTTTAATAATGAATAGCTTGTATTACTGTTATACCGTCGCTGGTTATATGTAAGAATAACTTCACCTCTTTTCTTGCAGTAGAAGCAAACCGTTGTTATAGATTTGTAGGGTGCCTGTGACAGAAGAATTAGTAAAATCTGGGGACTTCTCATATAAACAATCCATTGGGTACCTGTGAATTCTCTGGGCAGACTGCTTGCCATCCACCTGCAGTGCTGTATCTAACGGCGGTCCCTGCATTTCTTTGTATCAAGCTGGAACTTCTGAACTTTCATTCTGGGCGAAAACCATTTTTGCTGGAGATCTCGGAGCACAAAAATTCTGTGCCTTTTCAACACTGACTGGTGGAATTTCCACAAAGCTCCTGAAGTGTTCAGGAACCTGGTTCAGTAAAAGGCAATGTAGTAGTGTTATAGTGCTTTATATTTTTGCTTGAAATTGTCATCTACTGATTTTTTTGCATTAAACTTACTATGAGGAGTGTTGGGGGAAGAACCAAATAACATGGGGATAATAGAACACTCTAAAAGGGACACATGAAAACAGGAAAAGCTCGTTAGAGACTGTGTTAAACGTGAGCTGGAGGAAACCTACCAGTAGACTTTTATAAATATTCATTTTTGAAAGTGAATATGTTCAAACAAATACAGAGGAGATTTGTCTATATGGTATCGGATTCTTGGTTGCTTGTTTTTTTCGAAATGAAGTTCTGACACTTGTCACAAAGACATTGTGCTAAAATAAAAAGCCATAGGTATGAATGCTAAACTGGGGATCGAAAAGGAGGAGCATAAGCATTTTACTCAATATTACACAATAAAACAGTACCAACCGTGAAACGTTGCACTATTTATCTCATCTGATAAAGCAGGAACAGTGGAGCGACTGGCAATTACGGTGTCAGATCTCAGTGTTATCAATCAATCTCATTATAGTAATGGGCTATTAATTTAATTTTAAAAGTTATGTTTGTTTAGAAAGTATTTGTCTAGATCTGTGTTCAGCCGTGTTAAGGACTCCTAATTCTCAATTACTGCCTTGAGACTAGAGTTCTGTGCTTTGAAGAACTTTCTTTGCAAGGCCTTAAAGTGAAGGGCTTTCAAAGGAAGTTCTCTAATGCACTTAGTAATCCTGTAGCTCTTAGTTAAAATCAAGCTTTTCAATTCTGTCTTCTCCAAAGGCAGGATTATTTCCTGCTTTTGTGCTTTTATTTAGTGTCATTCAGAATGATTGTTGTGTTTTATCTTATCCATTGAGAAACTGTTGCAAAACAAACATGGATCTCAATTAAAATTTCCAACAATTTGATTAATGTAACTTGCATTTCTGTCTTGGCTTGCGGAGTAAACAGCTGAATTTATGCTAAATAATGCTGATCAGAATAAAGCAGTAGTGTCTGGAAAAGAGGGAATGAACAGAAACGCGTGAGGCGTGGCTGGATTGTACAGTGCGAACATGAAAACAGGATGGGGTTAGGAGCAGAACTCTGGATTTATTTGCAATATCCACTAAAAGCCAAAACTATTTGTGAAAGTAGGACAGGGAGAGGAAAAGGACGGATGGGTAGTTTGAGAGCTGCTGAATTATTCAGACACCATGAGAAAGGATTAGCTGCTGTTTTGGAAAGCAGTTTTCCCAAGCTGAAGAAAATTTAATCGGCAGGTTCGTGGGGGTAAAGTCTGATGTCATCCCTGTGCAGAAGAGTCACTGGAGCAGCATTTTGCAGCCTCTGCTCTGGTTTGCCTGCCTGAGCGGAACTTCCAGCCAGCTAATTGTGCGGGATATGGAACTGAGATTCTGTTATTTGTTATTATGTCAGATCTTCGATATTGCATTTATAAAAAATGTTTGACTGTTCGAGGACTGAAGCATCTCCCCAGAGAGACTCTTAGGAAAACACAACAGGCAGTTGGACTTTGTGCTGTTGTTTCTAACAAGTTTGTACTTAAACTAACTCCAGTGTATGCTGCAAATGCTTTTAAGGTGAAAGTAATCTGTTCCTAAAGTACCAGTATTCTGTAGTTTTGGAGCTGCAGTTTTTTGTAGCAGTTATTTTTGTCAGATGGTCACCAGTTGCAGCAGGAGATGCTACAGCTGCTCGCACCGACCGCGGCTCAGCAGCCACGGCTGGGACACGACACGGAGACCGCCTGTGCCCGTATCCTAACGAGGGCTTTGCCCGCACCGCGAGATGCTTGTGCAGATCCCTGCTACGTTTTGCCTGTCAGGTTTTGTATTCTGTTCTGTTTTCCCAACCGGAGCCTTGACATCTATAAAATGTTTCTGCTTGAGCCTGTGTTTTCCTGTCCTTTCAAAGGCTGACAGCCTTTTCTGAGGAAGCGGTTTGTACCACTGAAGGTTGAAGCTGCCGGCTGCGCTACAGCTCTCCGGCACCGCGAGAGCGGGGCCCGAGGCGGGAGGCGTCCCGTCCCCCTCCTTGGCTGCCTCTCACCTCCCCGCCCTGCCGGGGAGCCCTCGGGCCTGGGGGGTGGGAAGGCCGTCCTCGCTGCGAGGGGCGGGCGGGAGGCGGGCAAATGGCGGGCTGCCTGACAGCAGCAAATGGCGGCGGTCCACGGGGCGGGCGCACTGTGCCCGGGGTCGGCGCTCGGGGCGGCGGTGAATGGCGGCGGGCGCTCGGAGCGCCACGCAGCGTCCCTGGCGCGGAGACAGCCCTGCGAGGGCGCACCGCCCCCGCGCCCCGCGCTGGTGCCCGGGTCCCGCGGGTACAGCCGCGCGTTGCCCGCACCCGGCGGCGAGCGGAGCTGCCGGACGAGCCGCGCTGCGCCGCCTGAGGTCGGTGTGCGGTCGCGGAGCCGGGCGGGGCGCGCGGCAACGTGCCAGGCTGCGGGGGCGGCCTTGCGCGCTGCTGCCCCGTGGTTATGGCACAGCCGTGGTGGATGGACGCGCGCGTGCCTCCCGGCCGACAGCCCCGTGCTGTGTCGGCGTGCACCTGCAGCCGCAGTGCTCTCAGTCCAAGAAATCCCGCGTTGTGTTGAGCGTCAGCGCGTGACGCATTGCCTGGAAGATGATGAAAAGTGCGGCAGCGTGCGCTGGGTGGGGGTACTGCCCGTCCGCAGTGCGGCCTGCTCGTATAGTGGCAGAGCGGCTGGCCAGGTGACTGGCAGGCACGGGCGGTGCGTGTCGCTAGGAATTCGTGACAGCAGGTTCCTCTGAAACTTACACCTCCTGCTTACTAACATGGAAATTACAACAGATACAAAGAGCACAACAGTGCTATTTGATAGAGCAAATTCTCAGCTACAAAACGCAGTTTTTAAACAGTCACCACCAGGAGCTGTGCATTTTCACCAGCCATGAACAAGAGCTGCATGGCATGCTCGTAACAGTATCTGCAGCAGCAGCAGAGCTGACCCGCTGTCACTGAAATGCAGCACATGCTGCCTCGCTGCACTCACATCCACTGGTTGGTCTCCATAAGCGGTCAGCGAGTGTCAGTGAACATCACCGGGTGCCATTCTTTCCACAACGGCACATCTTTGCTCCGTACACACTTCCATGTCAGATGCCATTTTGTCAGTGCCCCTCTGCTGCTGTCTGTCACGTGACAACAAAATGTAAGGGGATACTGGTGGGAAGGCTCGGCCTCTACGGCCATACCAACATCTGCCTCTGCTGGCGTGGGCTGACATTATGAAATGGGGCATTACTTTCAGAGCAGCCTTTGTGGTTTTGGGACTGCCCCTATTACAGGTGTGAGCTGGTGCTGAAGCTGGCTCCTGAGGAATAGATTTGCTGACTTTGTATGGCTGTGTGCTTGGATTGCCCCCTCCACAGCTGAGGAGGAAAATACCTGACATAAACATGCTCATTTTCAGGGAGAAAAGGGTGTGTGTGTATAAAAAAGAAAACAATAAAAGCAAATATCGTTCGATCAAAATGGGTCCATGTATCTTTATTCCTACTACATCTCTGCTAATAACATCACCAACGAGAACGCCTTTTTTTCTGTATATTTTGCCACTTTTTAAAAACATTTTTTTCTTGCACTGTGTAATGTTTTCTCACACCTAAAGCAGTTCCACAGGGAGCGTAGTCCTATTGCTGTCAGTGTGACAGAACAGTTTTGTTCCGTTTACTTTTCCTGATCATTAAATGATATCATCCTTCCTCAAGTGTTTTTCATTAACTGATGTCTCTTTTCTAACCTGTGGTATCACGTGTGCCACAAATAATCCTGCATCTGCTGATTTTTGCCCTTCTTACAGTTTCTTATTGGGGATCTTTGAGTTACTGCTTTGTAAATTGCAGCTTTTGAGGTATTTCAGTAAATGTTCTCCAGTTATGAAGTCCTTTGCGTTGTCCTGTGAAAATACTCAGTGACACTGTAAACTCATGCAGCAGATCTCTAACCAGGTCCCACATTGCTGCAAGTAAACATAATTTATTGTAATACTTTTTGATTGTTCTGTTTTGCAAGCAATTAAGTGGCATTGGAAAAGAGTTTGTTCCTTGTACTGTTCCAACATTATGATGAACTGATCAGCTAGCCCTGTGCTAAAAGGATTTTACTTTGGGCCCTGAAGGAACCTCTGTGTTGGATTTTCTGTCCTTCATCACTGTGGGAATCAGAGGCTCTTTTGAGTGGGCACAGTGCAAGTTCCCCCTCTGTGAGACACAGTGTGCTGACCTGAGCAGATGGACTGCACTGCTGTAGTGCTTTGCCTATGGGAAGTGCGAATGACAAGTCATTGCAAGATATATGTTCAAAATGTGCTCTTTGGCAAGGATTTCAGTTGGGTTTCTTTGTTTTGTTTTGTTTTGTTTTTGTTTGTTTGTTTTTGTTTTTGTTTTTTGAAGGTGAAGTTACGCTGGGGTGGGGAAAATAATGAAAGGGAGCAGATTAATTTGAACCCTGCTGACAAGCAGTGGATTATCTCCCTATGGCTGGAGGGAAACACAGCTCTCGCATGGACAGCGCTGGCCTCCAGTGTTATTTCAGTGTGCCCGAAGCCGGCAGCACTGGCTGCTCTCCCAGTTGTGCTGTGAGGTGGGCAGGAGCTGCACTCCTGGGCTCTTCTGTGTGTTGGGGAAGGCATGATGTCCGCAGGTAGTGCCCTGTTCCTCTAGGACTCTTGGCAAATGTTAATCAGAGCAGCCTCTGACTGCTCCTTAAAATAGGTAAATGGCTTTTATTTTCCATTTTCTATCATCTGTACTTTATTATAGTTGCACAGAATGATTCTGCAAGCAGGCAGCAGTAGAACTGGAAGTACTGTCTAGCTCCTTGCTTTCTTTCCTGCAGCATGAAACCAAAAACCTTTCTCTCTTCAGCAGGAAAAACAAGTTACTGAGAAGATAATTTCAAAATAGGCTCAGTGTGTCTCTTGATAAGCTTAAAATATGAGAGGAGTCTACCTAATGTAGGAAGCATGGGATAACACTCACGTTATTACATCTATAACATAAGCACTTATTTGCATACTCCATACCTTTGGAATTGAATAGAAAAATACTAACTTTTTTGAGAAATTTCGGATAACATCCAGGGATGTTTCAGTGCTTCCAGAATTTGTTCATGACCTTACCCAATATCTTTTGAGTATAGTCATGAGTTAGTATTCTAAAGTGTAGAGAGTTAGAGATTACAGCAGCGTGGATCTCTGCAATAAAATAACTGTGCGTATGTCTGTCCTGGTGATAAATCTTGTTAATGCTCATGAAGACAGATCTGCTCAGGGAGGACCAGTTGGATACATTTTCTGCTGGTTGTCATGACAACCATAAATCTGTGCAGCTGTACAGCAGCATGCTAATCCATCAAGTTTAATCCAGTTTCCAAATTAGATCATCAGTACTGAGCTGCTAGATAGATAACAGCTGGTTCCCATGGTCTTCATTCTGTTCTATCAAAACAGCCAGAGTCAAAGCGATGCACATGCAGTCTTCTAGGAAAGATGCAGCTTTAAGACAGGGAGCAATTTGTTGCTGCAACAGAAGGTCTGAGTTGACTCACTGTCCTAAGCCTGAGATTGTCAGATGTTTATAATAAGTATTTGTTCTCTGTCTTAAGTCACGATGTCACTTATGTTTTAGAGATTAGATCAAAAGTCTTTAGTCCTCATTAAGATAAACCAGTTATTATACTGTGCAAAAAGTGCCGATGCTATCATGATTTCTGTTGCAAAATAAAGAAGTATTTACTTTGAAGGAAATGAGAAGACTTGAGTATTCCCTGCGAAGCAAGTAGAACATGCTTGGAAACTGATCTGGCATTGAAGAGTTAAGAGTTACTCCTAGTTTGAATTGATCCTCAGTTACATTAGCCTCATTTGTTATTCTGAAATTACTCCATTGTTAGTTCCAGCATCTTTGCAGCAGTTCACTGTGATATATTTGTGAACTCTTGTCAATGTTTGTGTAAGCTACCATGAAGCCAGGTAACCAGGCACAGCTCATATGCACACGGTGGCTTGGTACAGACACTGCCATTTATGTAAAATGGCAACCCTCTCTTTGACAACAGGTCCATGTGTAATGCTGTTTTCTGTACAGCACCATTAAAATAGTGTTGTTTTTTTCTGAGTTTGGCAGGAAGTTATTGCCCTGGTTCTTGTCCCATCACTACACTCCCTGAAAAAGAGTCCCTCTCCATCTTTCCTGCAGCCCCATTAACTGGAAGGCCACATTGAGGTCTCCCCTGAGCCCTCTTTTCCTCAGGCTGAACAAGCCCATCTCCCTCAGCCTTTCTTCATTGGAGAGGTGCTCTGATCATCTTCATAGCCCTTCTCTGGACCCATTTCAACAGCTCCACATCTTTCTTGTGCTGGATGCCCCAGACCTGGATGCAGTACTGCAGGCAAAGCCTCACAAGGGCAGAATAGAGGGGGACAATCACCTCCCTCTCCCTCCTGGACACCTGTCTTCTGATACAGCCAGGATACAGTTGGCCTTTCAGGCTGCAAGCACACATTGCTTGCTCATGTTCAGCTTTTTGTCCCCCAGAACCCCCAAGTCCTTCTCCACAGTGCTGCTCTCAATCCGTTCTCTACTCACCCTGTATTCATGTCTGGGATTGTTCTGACCACAGTGGAGCACCTCAAGAGATTCACGTAGGCCCACTTCTCAAATCTGTCTAGGACCCTCTGAAGGGAATCCCTTCAGCTGCACCACTGATCCTGATGTTGTCAGCAAACTTGCCAAAGTGCACTCAAGTTAAATAATGCCAGACCGAATACCAGTCCCTGAGGAGCACCACTAGTCTCTGGTCTCCACTTGGGTGGATGGTACAGCTGTAAGGGACAACAACTTTCTGTTTGACTCATTGCTGGCATCTTGTTTACATACAGGTGCATTGCACAGCAACACAACCACATTAAACACAACTACTGCAAATCTTTGTGGCTGTGTTTATTGTATTCTCCTGCTTGGGAGAAGCCAAATTCCCCATGGGCTCCCTTTATCTGTGCTGCTGTGATGAGGGGAGAGCACAGCTGCACTCTTGGCCTTCAGGCCTTCGCAATCGTATTTATCACTGAAATAGTATTTAAGCATGTCACCTAAAGGCCAAGGAGGACACATGGAGAGCTCTCTTTAGGCCAGAGATGTCCATGACATCCTGAAAAATGCTCAGATTTTAGCAGGATCGTATTTAAAAATAAAAAAAAATCAAAGGAAAGCATTTCAGAAGTAGTGTTAATGTAAAGGGTCCACTCTTCTCCAGTATGGAAAGACTGATTTTTATCTTATCTTATTTGAAGTGTAATTGACCAGCTCCATTTGGGGGAGGAGGTTTCTCTTGACAACAGTTCAGTTGTAATCAACTTCTTGCATCAGTAATGATTTTTTTTTCAAAAGTATTATTTTATTTCGAAACCTTCTTCCTTATTCTTTCTTGTTCCCCATCCCCTTGCTCTCCTCTGCCCCGGTCTCCTTTTGGCTACTTAGTGCCACTGGAAGCAGCTGATGTCATGCTAAGTGGAAATAGGAGGTGCACGTTCCCATCAGAATCAGAGTGCTGGAGCAGCAGCGTGAGCTGTGTTTGGCCTGATTCCCAGGTGCAGATTGTATCATCCTCTTTAGTGCTCTTGATCTCCAGTGACCCAGGATTTGATGACCTCCTGAGGATGCATTTGGCAGAAAAAAAGAAAATCTCTGAAGTCAGGAGATACCCAGAATATCTCCTTACGCCTCACATGAAAGTGCAGTCATTGAGTGATACATATTGAATATGTGTCAGAATATAGATTGGTGTTACCAAAACTTTATAATCTCTGTGATCAAAGAAACACATGAGAACTGAGGTGTCATTCGTAACAGTTGTCTCACTGGGTATCTTGTGCGGAGCCATCCCCATGAGCCTTATGCTGAGAACTTTTCTTTATGTGAGACAGTGATAGTCTGGCACATCTGTCCCTTCAAAGAAGTGCTATGGGGATTGTACTGCAATCAGTGGGTGGCAACACGCCCTATCCCACACACATAGAAAAGCTCGCTTTAATTAGTCTTAAGATTTTTCAAGGTGTGCCTATATGGTAGCTGTGTGGTTATGGTATTCTCCTGTGCCACAAAACTCCTGAGCATGAGAACCTCCTAGAGGGTTTCAAACAGGGTTTCATGCACGTGCCATCAGTCTGAGTAGTGCTCCAGTAACAAAGCTGCTTCATAGAAGATCTGGTCAGGTTTCTGTCAGTTTTGTTTTGTTTTAAAAAGAATGGAAGTAGGTTTTGTCCAGATGTGGGATAACATCTTTAAAGAAACTGGATTATTTTTATCAGCTCCTTGTAACAGACATCTGAGGCAGTGTGGGACATCTGCAAAGAATGGGCTGTCTGGGGACACGTTGAAAAACGTTGCTGTCAGTGAAAGCTGAAAGTAGAGCAAACACATCACTAACCTGCCCTGAGCACAGAGCTGCCCTGACAGATGTATTGTTTCAGAAATTGGTTCCTTCAGAGAAAAGCCCATCTTGGCAACATCCTTGTTTTGTTTTCTTGTTGGCTTCTTTCTCTCTTGCTCAGTCTTATCTGAGAACTTTGTCAATAAA
The DNA here is from genome assembly GCA_016647715.1 of Pavo muticus. NCBI lineage: Eukaryota > Metazoa > Chordata > Aves > Galliformes > Phasianidae > Pavo > Pavo muticus. The sequence continues at coordinate 3,249,067 of JACDJE010000321.1, forward strand.
GGTATTATATTGGCTGTTCGAATACCTGAAATGAATTCAGATATGCTGTGCTGCCCACAGAGGCAGCAATGTTTGACTGGAAAGCTCTGTGACTGTTGGCTTTGCAGAGTCGCATGTGAAGTGGAAGCAGCTGTCTCTGACCTCCACTCCATCCTTCGTCCTCTTCAGGCCAGTGAGCAGCCGGCACTGACACCCGTCAGGAGTGGAAAGCTGGGTGTCAGCAGCTGTGGTCAGAGCCTGTGTGGGAAGGAGAATGCCAGCACACCCTGGCTCTCCTGCAGCTTTCCCGAACTTGTGGACTCGCACACTCATGGCTACCAGTGTCTGCGTGACAGGTATGTTGCAAGGTATGGTATGATTTGGGTCAGAGGGTGTCAGATGGAAACACTGCATTCAAGGCTGTGGAAGAAGGAAAAATGAGCCAGAACCCCTGACGCCCCACACTTGTGGCTGGCCTGTATGTCTTTGTTTCACTGCTGCCCATTCCTGTGGGAAACATGCATTTCTCTAATGTGTTTGTCCTCGCAGTGAAAGAGGCTTTCTTCTGTCTTTTTTTCTGTTACTATTCAGGACACAATCAGAGACAAGTGCAGTTATCTGCAAATGTAAAGAGAAATGCTGAGAAAGTCAGGACTAGTTTTGCAGAAAGCACTCAGTGACTGCATCTGTGCTCAGTGGCAGTTTGTCTGGCTGTGTAACTGGCACTCTGTCAGCACCCATCCACACAGAACGGTGCTGCAGAAGAGCCTGGTTTCTGGCTGCTGCAATGTGAAAACGACAACCAATTCCTCACTCATATCATTTTCTACTGAGCTTCAGTGGGTAAATACTGACACAGTGATTAGCTGCAACATTAGTTCTGCAGAAATTTGATCTTTCGGAAGTCCTATATGAGGGCTCCCTGAGTTGGTCAGCTTTTGCACTGGGAGCTCATTTTTAGCTTTGCTCTCTGCTGTCCTCTCAGCTGTGAATATAACATGATGTATGCATGGGATTTCAGTACTTTGAACACGTGATGTCTGCCAAAGCCTCCTGAATTTTAAATCTGATGTGAACTCTCAATTCTGTTTATATTTGGTGGTAAATTTTCTCTCTGCTGTCGTAGCTTTCCTTTGTGTAAAACATTACTGTTGTGCTAATTCAGGGACTGGCAAATGTGTTTCACTACAGAATGGATACGAACATGCTCAAAATAAATTATATTTAATTTGAATCTTGGTGTGCAAATGCCAGGTGACCTGGTGACACTGTTTGAGGAAGAAAAAAAACATGTCTCTTTACATTATTTTCCTGTCTTCCTTCAATTGGTATTCCATAAGCAAAAAGAAAAAAATCTAAGCCACTCTAAAATGATCATTGAAAGAAAACTGCTGGAACTTGAATGCTCATACAGGCTGAAGGAAAAGAACTCAGGTTCATTTGACCATTTAGAAGTCCTGGTATAAATGTTTTGAGTCTGTTTTAATAATGTTTCAGAACTTGCAATTATAGGATCATAGAATCATTAAGGTTGGAAAAGACCTCCAAGTTCATCCAGTCCAACCGTCCACTCACCACCATTATTGCCCACGAAACCATGTCCCTAAGTATCACATCTACACATTTCTTGAACACCTCCAGGGTTGGTGACTATTTATTTAATAGTGTTTGGAAAATATGCATACATATTCAGCAAAATTCTGGAGTTCTCTGTGCAGAGTACAGGGGGACAAGATGTGGGCTTGGTGCTGGCTCTGAGACTGGAGTAGATTTTTAGCACAGTGGTCCCTTCTGGTGTTCAGTACTGTCACAGTCACAGTGATGAATGGCCGTGTCTTTGCTTTTTGCCTTAATGGTACTGCTAGGTTTGAAGAATTTGTGACAAAAATGGACAAAGTTCTTACTGGAACCAGTAAATAGCAGTGAGAAATGTTTGCTCATGTCTGGCCTGTGACTGAGTGGTTATGAGAATAATCTGTTTGCCATTCCGTTGAGCTCTGTGTTGTTACCAGATTAAGTGGTGTGATCAGCTAGGTTTAAGGGCTAATTTTATTAGACAATGCAAGAGGTGTGCGTTTTCTCTGCACTAGCATTGTGGCACTGAGAAATGCTGCTGCCTTGAAGAGACAGAAAAGTAAATATTCTTGATGAGGGTTCGGTCCAAGACAAAACCTTGCAGCAGCCAGAATATGTTGTTGATGTTTACACTAGCAAGCAGGAAAAAAAAACAAACAAAAAAGCAGTTCTGGCTGAAGACAGAGTTGACTGTTGACATGTCGTATGCTGTCAAGCAGATTAGCTTGGTGTTTTGTCTACACTAAGCAGCCTGCTGGAGAGGTGCTCCCAATATACCCCTTCAAGAGTCAGTAGGTGATGTGTGATCCAAATCCAGGAGTTTCTGCTTCCTGAAGGGTTTTGGACTCTTAATGTTTGACCCAGTTATACCCTTGGACCTAGAAACCAGCTCACGGTCCACTGCTGGCTGAAAATACAGCTCTCTATTATTGCAAAGTATAATTAAGATTTTAAATTCAGGGTTTTTTTTCTCAGTATGTATTCCTGTGAATATATAATTCCATGCATATATATATATCATTTAAACAACGTTTCCATTCCTAAGTGTCTTGACAAAAATCAAGATAGATAAATCTGATAGACTTCATTTATTTCCTATTTTATTATAATGATAAAGGAAAAAAAATCTGTTCTGCTCAATCAGCCAGCACCGTTGAAGTAGCAGACTCTTGTAATAGTTTGACTTTGCATATTTTCTTTCTTTTTCTTTTTTTAAAAATAGTTACTAGTGGCTAATTCCACTCCTTGTTTTCCTGTTCTTTTTCTCCCTTTACAATGCAAAACAAAACCAGAGGGTTTTTGTCCCCTTTCATTGGGTTGCACTCAGGCAGCTGCCTTTTCTTGTTTTGATAGAGCGGAAGCTAATTAAGCAGATCCAAGACAGTGAATGAAGTGGTAGAAGCATTCTACCTATTTTAAAGTAGAATGTCATTTCAGAGCCTCAGTCAAATAGGAATATATTCTTCTTCATTTATATTGCTGTGCCTCTATTCTTGGATTCATTTATATATTCTTCTCCACAATTTTCCTGTGGATTTCTTAAGGGAGAGAAGTGAGGGAAGGTGCAGAATTCTTGTGTCTTACCTATATACTTTTGCCAAACCTTGGATTTTGGATCCTATGTTGTGAATGGCAGTTTTGGAAATGTAAATGTCAGGTAGGTGTCTGCACTGGGGGAACAAATGTTTGCAGGAAAGAATTTTGTTTTAAAGCTGCTCTAAATTTGTTCTATGTTATGTTCTGCTTTTGCATATCTTTGTTTGTTTGTTTGTTTGTTTGTTTGTTTTTCACCTTTGAACCTGTGCTGCTTGATAACTGTGGAAGGTAACTTACTTCTCTGTTGCTGGCATTATTCCTAATTCTCGTTTTTACAAGTTTATCAAAATCTGGTCCCCAGACTTGAATGTAGAATATGTATCATCTGTCCTAACTTTTGGAGATGCTTTATAGTCCTCTATGTAGTAAATGTTATGATCTTTTGTATGTCAGTTCAAATGCCATGTGATATGTATTTAGCAGTTCCAGAAGTCTTTTAGAACACCAGACTCTGTGTTGGTGGAGTCAATTAGAAAAACTAAATAGAAATAATTGGTTTCCTAAAGCTGCTGGCTGCTAAGACTTGTGCTACTCTTTCTTACAGAACCAAGTTTATGTAAGTCTTCATTTTGACAAAAATAATAATAATCTGTGTCACAACATAAGTATGCAACTAATCTCAATAAGATTACATAATCAAATTAATTATAACCGAGTTCATTAACATTAATGTTATTTAATTCAAGTCAGGAAAGTTTTGTCTGTTAAATGGAGTGTGAAATGTAGCACAGTCTTGGGGATTTGAGATGTAGAAACTTTTTCACATGGCTCTGACAGGGGTTCAGTGGGAAGCTGTGGATTGCTAGGACATCTGAGGAGATCTTCTTCTGCCTCCTCCCAGCTGGAGGTGTGGGTCTGTGCCTGCCCTCAGGCCCTGGCTTCTCTCCCACTCCCCCAGCAGGACAGGGCAGGTACCTCAAGGTGTGGGTACACACTCCTCTGCACAAACTGCTGGTTTTTGTAATGTTGCTTCAGGAGACAATATAAACTTTTCAGAGCTCAAAAACCAGACAAGCTTAAAAGCAGAACCAAAACAAAAGAGCTTATTTTAGTGTGTGCATGAATGCATGTCTAGGCATTTAGTTGCAACATGGAAACCAAGGTTGCAAAAGAATAAAATCTAGAGTTGTGCTCCATGCTCCATCCAAGGGGATTGGAACTAGATGATCTTTGAGATCCTTTCCAATCCAAAACTTTCTGTGCTTCTATGATCCTGTTTGGTTAACATCCCTTTCCTAGGATCCTTAATGTGCATTATGGCAGCTGGAGCTGAGACAGCAGTTCACTTGGAGGTGGCTGCTCTTGAGCTTTGTTGACTGGATTGAGAATGGTTTTCTAGATCCCAGTTTAAAAACACCCACACTGATTTCAATTCCATTTTCTCCTCTGTGCAAGAGGATCTCTAATGGGCAATGTTTTATTTTTGATGCTTAGAGGTTAGTGGCTAAGGCCTGTAAGATATGAAACAAGATCAAACCACATCCTGCTAAGCTTCTTACTGAGTCTCCAATGCTTTGAATCATAGAATCATAGAATCACCAAGGTTGGAGAAGACCTCCAAGATCATCCAGTCCCACAGTCCACCTACCACCAACATTTCCCCACTAAATCATGTCCCTTAGTACAACATCCAAATGTTTCCTCCAGGGACGGTGACTCCACCACCTCCCTGGGCAGACTGTTCCAGGGCCTGACCACTCTCTTAGACAATAAATTTTTCCTAACTTCCAACCTGGATCTCCCCTGTCTCAGCTTGAGTCCATTCCCTCCAGTCCTCTTGCTAGCTACATGGGAGAAGAGGCCGACTCCCACCTTGCCGCAACGTCCCTTCAGGCAGTTGTAGAGAGCGATAAGGTCTCCCCTGAGCCTCCTCTTCTCCATACCCAGCTCCCTCAACCACTCCTCATAAGACTTGTGCTTCAGACCCCTCATCAGCTTTGTTGCCCTTCTCCGGACACACTCCAGGAATGTCTTTCTTGTAGTTAAGGGCCCAAAACTGAACACTGAGCACAATACTCAAGGTGTGGCCTCACCAAGGCAGAGTACAACTGTGCATTAAGCAGTTTACAAGAGTTTGCTGGAGCTTGTGTGTAACGAAGTATTAAAAATTTTAAATCTAACCATTAATTATTCAAAAAGTACAAATAGTAGTGCAGTAGTGCAGTAGTGCAATGGCCTGCTAATGCCAACTTAGACACATCCCCTGGCTGTTTCAGACACTACTCTGAAATGTGGAATTGTCAGCAAAGAATTTGTATCTGTCCAAATAGTTCCATGGAACGTATCTTCTGCCCACTCGTTTATAATGTACCTTCTGAATGCTTAATCTTCTGCTCAGTACTTTTGAGAAGTGGGTATATATTGAAGCAAGTAAGCTTGATTACTTTAGAAGAGGAAGCCAGAGTTATTTGTATTTATAGGGGCCATCTGATATGTGCACAGGAATGGAAGAAATCTATGGTAGGTAACATAAAATAGAGGATTACCTATTTTCCTCCATATGGAAGCACATTCTATATTTCTCCTTCCTGCAACTTGCTGTAGTACAACTCTGTTGCAGGCTGTCTTCTAAACAATATCTATCTGCTTGAATATACCATCATTTTATTGAAATAAATAAAGGCTGATTTCCACAGTAATCTGAATGGCACTCAAATAATTGGCTTGTGTTGCTATCCCTTTCTTTTTCCAAAGATTTTTTTTTTTCCACTGAAAGCCCGTGAGTCAAATTCATTTTTAATGATGTAATTGAATTAGATGCAAATCTTGCCCTGCAATTTATAAGCCTGATAAAGACTTTTTGTTGCATCAGTTGCCACAGAGAACATGTTTAATTGAAGCTGCTTTTCTCTTGAAAGAACATTTCCGTGACCAATCGAACAATTTGCATTGTACGTCAGGGAAGGAAGTAAAAGAGAATGACCAAGTTAAATTTTACTTCAAAGTACAGTCAGATTTCAAGTTAATTCCTCCCATGTGTTTCAAAGACCTGGGAAATCAATGAGCTCTACATATGCATTGCTTTTTATCTTTGCTTTTAATGCAAATCTTTGAGTTTATTCACAACTCAAAGATTAATTAATTCTGTCCCTGGCTTTTATCATGCAATGCTACAAAGGGATAAAAGAGATTTTTCCCCGTGTTTTATTTTCCGCTTCAGAAGTCTTAATGAATTAGCTCAGTGCAGTTCGTATGGTGCCGATAGCTGTGCATGTGCTTTTTGTTCAGTGTGGTGCAGGCAGCTGGCAGGCTGTGGGCTTGGTGCAGTCAGTGGCTGGGACCAGGGGACACCTGAGGGCTCCCTGCCTCACTGCCCAGCTGTGAGAGCTCTTTCTGGCCCATGATGGTAATGCACGGAAGGTGGAAATGTGAGTCTGCACCACCCCGGTACTGCAGCACCCCAAGATGGAGCCCTGCTGCCGCTGCAATGCAGACACAGCACAGATCCAGCCGTGGGTCTGTGTAGTCCTGCAGGGCCCACCTGATGGCAGCGGTTCAGCAGCTCACAGCCAGCCACCCTGCGGCACTCCTGCACAGCCAGTGGTGATAGGGGTCATGGTGAGATCTTCTGGGTGGGTCTGTAAGCAAGCTGGTCGGTAAGCTCCTTGAGAGAGAGCTCAGGTTCTGCCAAGGAAACATCTGTTTTTCTTTCAGGGTTCATCCCAGGAGTGTGGAGCGGACCCAAAAGATGAGGTTCTCAGTCTTTCTGATGAGCTCAGGGGGGCACTCGACCAGCACAGTGTGCCTACAGGGTGAGAGGGCATGGGGGGAACAGGGGAGGTTCCTCTGAGGGAGAGAGACCATGGAGCACGCAGAGCCTGTGGGCATGTCTGCCTGCAGGACTGGGAGTGCATATGGAATAGACTTATTATGGTATAACAGCAGATGTTTATGTTGTTGTGAAACATTTTATTTAATAAAATCAAGCCTCATGGGAATTGAAAAGATACGCCTGCTCATCACCACAACTTTTCCTGTATCTCAGTAAGAAACAAAGCCAGGATTCCTTCCTCAGCAATTCTTTGCTTACTGCAGTGCTGGCCATCCTTGACAGACACGTTCCCACACATGCTTTATTTTCCTCCATGGGGCTGAGAGCCCCTCTGCGCGGGGCCACCACACCGTGATCTTTTCATAGCAGTACTCATTAGTAATGAGGACCAGAGAGACTGTTTACAGCTCAGGCCACACTGTGCAATGCCTTCCTGATGCTGGGTGGTCTGAATCCCCCAAGGGCCTCCAGCTCTGCGTGAGGTCGTGCTGAGGCAGCTGCCCGTGTCCTGGATGCGTGGCAGTGTTGGTCTGATTCCTGTGTTTGGAAATGATAACTGAAGACACTGATAAAATTGTAAAGTGTTTTCAAATCTTGAGCTGCTATGTCCAAAGAATTATTGCCTGGGTGTACTTTTTCTGTCCCTTTCTTGTTGTTTTTTCTTCTTTTTGCCACTTAGACAAAAGTGTTTTGCAGTGTTTGTAGCTGGTACAGTAGTGCCAGTTCAGAGCACAGCAATATCGACCGAGTTAGGTCTCACCACTGTATTTGCAGAAATACCAAGTAATGCCATTGCTCTCACATCTGTAGCACAAGGGCTGGCACTCAGCATCCCCCAGCCCCCAGCCCCCTGCTTTAGATATGCAGGGCTTAGGCTTGTTAATTTCCTAAGTGCAAAGTGCATTGTCTTCTCCTCTTAGTAACAATTAGGGGGAAAGATGTGGGGTAGAGTAATGTGTTTCTAGGAGGACTTTTTCATTTTTCCTTCTTCTAGGAGGAGTTTTTCCTTTTGGCAGCAGGACTTCTGATTTGCTTGGTTTGGTGTCACCGTGTTGAAGAGGACTTTGTTGTGGTGAAGGAGTCAGCGCAGTACCATCTTTTGTTACCCTTTCCTGCATGCTCTCTTGGTTCTGTGGCCACTGTGCTGCGTTTTGCAGGGAAGACACTGAAGGTGTTAGTGTTCTGTTTCATCCATCAATATTCAGTAGAAAAATAATAATCCACAGTCTTTAATTCGTTGTTAATTTTCCCTTTCCCTTCGCCATCTTGGAGGTAGTCTTGTGTCTGTGTTGTGTCTGAGATGAGCACAGAGGGCACCGGGTTGCTCTGAGCCAGTGTGGTCGACATTCAGCGCAGTTTACAGCAGTGGCTCTGGCAGCTCTGTGCCTGCAGGGTGCTGTGTGCCAGCCCTGGCAGCTGCTGGAGCTGTTCCACACTGCTGGAGGGTCTGCTTCAAAGTAGTCACTTGGTCCTTGGTACGTTTGTGTCTTCCTCATAGCCTAGAACATGCTGAATGAGGGAAGGAACTCACCACAATTCACACTGCAGTCATCGTCTCAAAATACTCTGGTATATATATCACATTAAGTGAAAAGATGAATAGAGCTGCACATTCTGCTGCAAAGGGCCTATCTTCCATTTCAACATAAATAGCTCTTATTTCAGCCTGTTGCAACACGTGTGCATGTACTTTCATATTTTTATAAGTGTTTACATAATTATTTTATATTGCCTTACCCGGGGCTGCTGTACATGCTAATCTACCAGGCTGGAAAAACAGCAGAGCCTCTGGTAGTTGTGTTCGTAAGGTTGAAAAATAAGCTGCCCTGGTCTGGTTTTGGTTAAACTGAGTGCTGTGCTGAGGAGCAGTAGTAATTCTGGGATGTACTGAAACTGATGGCATGTGAACCCAGGCAGAAATAGCCAGTTGTTTGTGGAGGCTCTTCACAGTCAGCACTGAGCACTGTCGGTATTTCTTCCCACCTGAGCTGGGAATGTACAAATCAGAGTTCAGTCTGTAACTGTGCTGTATGGTGCGTTCTGAATCTCTGCTCTCTGGCACTGGCAGAAATAACACTGAGAGTGCTGCTTATTCAAATGTAAAAAAAAAAAAAGTGCTTAGGACAAACCTTGAACAAACTTTTATTTCCTTTGGCCAAAACAGCTGTGCACTGACCAAACATGACTTGAGCAAAAGCACAGAACTGGGCCATGGCATTCCTTGTGTAAATGAACATGCTGTCTGGCTACACAGGAGGCCTGTTATATGGTGTTGGGTCTGTGATACAGCTCTTGTCAACTGTCGTACTGCGCTCTCCCTCTTTTATGAAAGATTGGTCTTCAAAATATAGGAATGTATTGGATTGCTGGCATTTTCTTGACATAACTGAACTTTCAAAGATATAGTAAAGAAGGATCAATATTTTCATGCCATTGACTTAAAAAAAGCCCTGCTACTTTAAATCCTGTTCAGTTCCAGAGGTGGCTTGCATTACATATACCAGGATAGAGACAAGCTGTTCTTCAGGGGAAGTCAAGCAAACTGAGCTAATCCCCTGCTCTAAGGAAGTACTTTCCAAATCTCACTCCCTTCAGAGCACACAGTGGTGGGGCTGAAAAGGGAGCCCTGCTGAATTTACTGCAATATGCAGTATCATCTGTATATAAAGAACAGACTGTTACTTTGAGGACTCGAGCAGCAGGAGACTGTACTATGCGACTTCTTTCACATTCGTTCAAACAGAAACTGTAGCAGTTCATGTCTGCAAACCGAATTTTTGTTGCTTCTCTAAGAGGCAGGCTTAGAAAAAGAGAACAAGCTGCAAAGAACTGTGCTGGTAGCTGTGTTCTAGCTGCTCTTACTTTTCCATGTTTCATCACAGGTCCTTGGGACCAGGCCACTTTCATTTACCTGCCAAGCAGGGACTGTAGGAACCAAAGTCTGCATATCCAGGCATCGCCTTTCTGTTGCTTGTTTTCTTCTTTTACCTTTTGTTACAAATTTCCTCAGATCCGTGATGCAGGGTTTAAAGTGAGCCTTCAGCGAGAGCCTGAGGGCACTTAGCACTTCCTAGAACAGGACTAGAACATCAGTACCTGGAAATATGTGAACAGCAAGGTCAAGCAAGAGCAGTGGTGGGCTGGGACATATCTTAAATGCCTTATGTCTGTTCACTCTGTCTTATATTGCTTCTTGTTGTGTCTATTTATTTAGTTATTTTGCCTGGTTATTTTGTTATAGGAAGTAATAATTTGGCCAAAACATTCTCCAGAGGTTTTTTATATCAGTAGTCAGCCATACTGGAAACAAATAGATACATATGGAAATTGTCCTCCATTGTAATTGGATGAGCCCTGATTTCGTAGTTTCTTCCTTCCCACTTGGAATCACTGTTTTCTTTTACAGACAGTGCCCTTTTAGATGCCGTCAGGGTGGATTTTACTGATTTAGGTTATAGGAAGGAACCTGTGCTAGAAATAGATGGTATATTCTCTGCTAACTCCAAGAATACTGAAATAGCTCATCTTAAAAGATGGGGGAAACCTAGCCAGTTGGCCACAGGCCAGCAGATTGCCAGGCCGACAAGTCGCGGGAGGCGTGGCCGGCAGATTAATGGTTTAAAATCTAATGCTCTAAAAGGAGAAGTTGGGCCAGTAAGCATTTGGCAGGAGCAGATTTGGGAAGAGCTGTGTGCTAATGCCATAGTGCAGTTTTGCTTTTGACCCAGCAGCATCTTTACAAGGCCCTGGTACTCCCGTGTGGTGTTTCTGTTACTGTGGTACTGAACCACAGCCTTCTGTTTGCCCATACCAAATGTATTCAGGAGACAACTGTATAGGTCTGTTTGATAGAAATCCTTCTTGAGACTTCAACCATTTAATTGCAAAGGCCCTGGTTATTTTTGCACAAAAGTGGTCCTTAGTTGTGTGGCTTTAATGCTGAACAGGCTGACATTTGTGAGCCCCAGCTACCCCGAGTGCCCTTTTTCAGCTGTTCTCAGTATTCCAGTCACTGTGGTACTCATTAGACTAGAGGTTTCCAAAGCCTTGTTCTGACAGAGTGTTGTCCGCCATTAAAACTGTGGAACATGGTTGATGTTCATCTAACAATTTTTTTATTACCTAAAATCTTCTTAAAATCATGAAATGAAACAGGTTAAACTAGAAAACAACTATGGGCCAGAATTCAGGTAATCCTGCAAGAAATTGTTCTTTCCACATATGGAGAAGGAGAGCAAATACAGAATGGGAGTTTGGGTTTAGGTGGATCTTGTTTGTTTGTTTACCTTGTATTTTTGCTGAGGATACTCCACATCCTAAGTATTTCTTCCCTGGTATCGAAAAATGGAGACAGAGGCAGCACGCGGTGCTCCTCAGGATGGGGTGACGGGCGGATCCCGCAGGCTTTGCTCTGTTTCCACTCAGTCTTTTCTTCACTTACAGTTTCAGGTTTTGGCCAGGGATGGTTGCAAACGTGCAGTGTTTGTCAGGGGGCTGACTCTACTTAGATCCACAGAACACAATAAGACATATTTGAATACTCTGTCTTAAAGTTTGGGCAATGTTTACAAGTTGTTTACTTTCCACTTCATTTCATTCATTGTTTCTCATGATTTGACAGCATTCCAGATCCAAGACAGATTTGATTATATTGTACTATTATTTTCTATCAGACACAAAAACAGCCTTTTCCTGTGCAGCTGTGTGATTTGCAGAGCTCAAATAGGAGTAAAATCTCTGAAGGAGAGCAAGAGAAGTTCAAAGGCACATCACAGAACAGGCACTCACTGCCTGGCTGTGGTTGCAGCAGTACCAGGGCTGAAGGCACGGCCCACGGGGCAGCCCGGTGAGCAGAGCAGGGGGAATGCTGACCCTGTGGCGTGTGCTCTGAGCAGGAGGAGCAGCCGTGGTGCCCTCAGCCTCTCCTCTTCCTTTTAGTGGGGTTGCTGGGTTTTAGAGGCCACCGTCACACAATGTACTGTTTTAATGATAAGTCATTAGTTATGTATTCAGAGTAAGGACTTCTTTCCACATGCTGCCAAACAAATTGAGTTACACTGGTAAAATGATGCCTGGTGTGCTGTCTCTAAGTGAAATGCTTGGCTGTTACATAATGGTTTTAATGACTTTCTTCATCCGTCTGCTTAGGAACACCATGCGTCTGGCAAAAATTTGAGAAGGCTCAAGGCGTTAAAGAAAGCTCATCTAAATAAAGGCGGGTTAAAGTGACATTGCAGTTACTTAATCCTGTATTGTCCTGCCATGTGACTTCAGTGATACTGAGGCGCTGCGTTTCTTTTGGCTGGTGCACAGATTATGCTTTTCCTGTCATCTTCCAGGAGCAGTTGCTTTGTTGAAGCAGCAATGGGAAGGAAACAGAGGGGCAACAGACTATTTACAGCAAGGCTTCAAGGCGGTCACTTCCAAGGCACAGTGACAAGCTCCCAGGCTGAGGAATGAATCAGAGAAAAACCCTGTGTTCAGCTTTTGGACTGGTACCAGAACCAGGAGCCACGTTCTTAAGGTCAGCTACTCAAAATGAACTGGAAGCATCTGGATTTATGCAGAGCAGTTAATCAGCTACTTGTCTGAATTTTTTCTATCAAGTTAATTTTCAAAGCAGCTAGCTAAGGCCTGAAAAATTGTGTCAAATATTCTGCATTTGTGTCAAATGTACTACATAGAATGTGAGCAACGCATTGTTTTTCTGCATAAAGCTTACTGTTTTAACTGCAGAGTCTCTTTTACCTTGCAGATGAGCATCCTGACACACTAAATCTGTCAGTGAGAAATGGACAAAAATAGAATCAAATTCCATCTCCAAATTTGGACAGAACTGCAATGTGTAAATACAACTTTTGAGGTGAATTCCAAACTCACATTTAGACTTCTTCAGTAAGCTGTTTTGTTGCTGTTTGCACAGTGTCTGTTACGTGCAGGATTGCGTATTAACAGAGAAATATTTCACTTCATTAAACTCCCTGTTGGGACATTTTGTTCAATGGAGAAGTGATTACCTACAGACTATGACAACAGGATTTGTGAATGGAGGAGGTCTTGGAAAGCACCGCTATGCCAGGTGGAATCGTGAGGACAGTGGAGAAGACTATGGGCGTGAGGAGTGCTGTGGAGGAGATGAAGAGGGCAGGCAGCAGAGGCTGACCCCATTTGAGAAACTAATGCAGGATATGTCCCACAATGAAAAAGTGGTGAAAGAATTAACCCTGGGAAAGAGAATTGGCTTCTATCGAGTCAGAGGAGAAATAGGAAGTGGGAATTTCTCGCAAGTGAAACTTGGAATTCATTCTCTAACCAAAGGTAGGCACTGCTGTGTGGGTCACCTGGTTTCTGATCGCCCTAGTTCTGTGTATACACAAATTGACCTCTTTGGTAAGAAAAATGCTTCAATACCAGTTGTATGTGCCTCTTTCGTTCTGTGAATCTGTAAGCAGGTACAAAGATAAATGCGTAGGTTTGGGCTAGCCTTCATCCATGACAAGCAGCCAGACACACTTCATTTAGGTGGCACGTCTCACGCTGCAGCTTATGACTCCCCACACTTTGAAAGATAATGCTGAAAACAGTCCACCTGCTGTCTCTCCTGCCCAGCTCAGGGGCTGCAGGCTCATGGGTGCTGAACTTCCAAGGCAGCCTAGCTAGGCATGGGCCTGCCACAGCTGGAGGGAGCAAGACTTCCTTTGTTTAATGGCTAATTTTAGTAATTTTGGTGGGAAACCTGATGTTGTGTCATGCAGGTGGTTCACTAAGGTAAAAACTGAGACAGGGAATACAAGTGTAGGCTGAGCAGATGCAGGAAAACAAGCTTTGGTACAGCCAAACCTGGGTAGAGAGTTGTGCTGGACTGCCAATTATTTTTCTTTTTGTAAGTACAGAAACACACTGCATATACTGCTCGTATGGAGAGCTAGAAAAGCTAGGTAACTGCAGCAAACACTTTGGCTACAGACATAACTATGAACTTGCTTTCATCTACCCTGTTTCTTCTGCTGTCTCGGACTGTAACAGAAACTGTGCTTGATTTCCTTTGGGGATGGCTACTTTTCCGCATGCCTTTGTACATTACTGTCTTCGGTTTTTCTCCCCATCTCTCCCTTGTAATTCAATTGATTCTCATTCCTTTCACCATCTGAAAGGTGAGAAGACTAGATACTCCCCAAAGCTTTCATTCTTTACTATCTATCTGCTGCTATTTTTGCTGACCACTTCCTTCAGCCCAGAATGCAGAGGTCTGAAAACTCATGTTGAGCCCAGTTACAATGCAGCTTTTGCATTGGTAAGTGAAGAATTGGTGGTATTGTCTGTTCTTGTGTTTTTCTTTTTTCTTTTCCCCAAAATTGAAGTCTTTTCTGCTTCCTTGTTTCAGGAAGGCAGCCCTGTTCTCCTCGGCCCACAGCAAGTTGTTTCTTTTTCTGCTGAGTAATATTTTTCCTTTCAGAGAAAACTGTCTTGTGTTTACCATTGGCAGAAATGCTGCTCCCATACTGGGAACAGGAGGAATGCTAATGGGAAGATAAATTTGAGCCGGATGGAGCTTCTACCTGTTGAAGTTCCTTAGGAGACAGGGTGCTTTAGCATTTGCATAGGGCTGATTGATTGAACACTTTCAGACTTCAGCAAGTACAGTAAATTTGAACAAATTAAATACCAAAACCAGACTTTTTTTTTTCCTTGAAAAGCTTCTTTTTCACCAGAAATCTCTAAAATTATTTTGTTATCGTTGGGAGTTAAAATGTTCATTGGGTAATTTTCTGATGCTAAGTTTGCAACTGTCACAAAGAAGGAAGGCTGAGGGAAAAGCATCACCTTACTTGTTTCTGCTTGTGACTTTGTCTGGCATCATAAAATGTGCAGTTGGGATGGAGGAGAGGAACAAGTGTGGGTGCACTTCCCCTACATAAGCACGCACACATACACACACCTTCTTCCAACAGATATTCATTGCTGTGTTGTTAACGAACTGATGTGTCTGCGCAACGCTAGCAAGTAAAAGTCACTTTTAGGCAGAGATGTAAATAAAAAGGCCTCCCTTGGGGCAGGGGAAGGTATGCGTATATGTTGCATATATTCATCTCTTCAGTTATTGTTGTAGGTTCTAAGCATTGTTTTTCTGCTGACATTTCACCTTACTTGAAAAAGGGAAGAATTTCGTTCTTCACCAGGATCAGTTTCTGTAATGATTCTGTAATCAGGTGTGTGCTGTTCTGTAGCCCTTGTGCTCCGTTGTAGCAGAACACCCAAAAAAGGTTCGCAAGAGGCTGATAAGGGCAAAAAAACAGTAGCATCGAAATGGATAAAGAACCCTGCTTCTCTCACAAAGAGAGCCTTGGTTGTTCAGCAGTTGCAGGAAAATCTTTGGTGGTGTGATGTGTATTGGGTTATTCGGACACACTGCCCCAGCTCAGTTTTGGTTTTATTTCCTTTTGCCAACGTAGCATATGTTACTTCTTCCTGAAATAATTTCTCAACCATTTCTTAACTTCTCTTACTCACTATGACTTCAGATAGCTCTTTTCAAACCTCAACGTACGGTCAGTCAAAATCTTTTTAATAATTAATTTCAGTATTTTGGTGAATAAATTTCCTGATGAAAATGACCTGTTTAGAACTGCTGCCATACAAGGGAAATACAGCGTTTAGAAACCAGGCTCTTTTTTTTTTTTTTCTTTTCTGAAACAGTTTTGAAAGAAAACAAAGGCCTTTTCTTATGCTGTAGGTCAGCTGGTCTTCTATGTACTGCATGCACATACAACTGCAGAAATGCGGATTTTAATGAGCTCGGTCCTGACACATGGTGCTGTGTGAATAACATCGGGCCTTTCAGTTCTAAACCCCTTTTGTTTGTTTGCTTCCTTTCCTTTTAAAAATTTATTGAGAAAGTAGACAACATAGCAGAGGGATGGGAACAGATGAACTTTAAGGTCCCTTCCAGCCCAAGACATTCTGTGACTCTATTTCTCCTATAAGTTGCTTTTTGTTGGTGTTTTTTTTTTCTTTTTTTTGCTTGTTCAAAGCCCAAATGCTCCCAACTTTTATAAATCAAGATGTAACAACGCAGTAACATAGCTAAGATTGTGAGAATTGTTTTCCCTGTAGCATCTAAACATCTAGCTGTGCAAACCTCCGGCGAGCTAACGCTCGTTATTCTTGGTTCAGGGGGTCAATATACAACCAACGTGACAAGGGTTTTACAGTCTTTCACCTCTAGGTCAGCAGTCAGAGCTCTGCCAGGATCTGCCACGTGCTGTTCCCATTAAACAGCTCGTTCCCTTCTGATTCACCATGCCAGGTGTCCGTACCGTGCAGTAGGTGCAATCATTCCTAACAGCCTCAGTAGGCAGCACAAAGCAGGGAAGTCTGCCCTCTCCTCAGTTCAGACTTTGTCTGAAAGCAGAGGCATGGAAGGGATAAGTCAGCAGCTCTCAGAATCTCACTTCCCCAGAGTATCTGCTGCACTGTAGTAGAGGAATCAATTTATGCATTTATGTTATTAAGAAATGTAAATATACCAAACACGGAGTTTTCTTAACTCCGTGTTAAATGCATATATATCAATATAAATGCATATATATCAGTAACACTTCAGGCGTATTGAAACACAAAATTTGAGGTAAATAACTTTATAATAGTATAAATGAAAGGACCTTGAAAGTTCTTCTACCAAATGTAAAACCATAATGGCCTTGTCATGCTTCTCTTAAAGTAACAGCTTTTATTTTTTAATAATTTAACCTTGTCTGCTAGAACATGAAGTTTTTCTTAGAAATAAAATGATAAGCATTATGAATTGCTAAGACATCTGTGGAAATAGTTTTTTTTCCGAAGAATAAACAGTTGTTTTAACTACCATGTTCCAGTTCAATTTTGCTGTCTTAGTAAGTTATACAAAGGCACTGTAAGCCTATTTTAACCAGACTAATCCCTCCAATACCAGCTGTATTCAAGACAAACGCCATGACCTACTAGTTTTCATACAGAACCATAAGAGCAGTTCTCAATGAGCTTTTTGAGCTACCCTGTTGACACAGTGAAGCTGCATATGTATATGCAGCTTTGCATTACCAGGACCGTATAAGACTGATTAGCTGTTTTACAGGATCCCTGCAAATTATGCTATGTTGCTGTTTTATTTCCTTCCTTGGTATAAAATCTGTGGTGTGAATTCACAGCCCACTGTGGTACAGACATAAAATTGTACTTTTCCTGTATTCTGTGCAGTACCAAGAGCCACTCATGCATGAACACGTTGGAAAAACTGGCACAGCTATCCTGAGAAAGACAAACCTCTGCAACACTGATTTTGGTAACTGAGAATTTGTGGGGATACGGGATAAGCCATTAGGCAACATTTCTGTAAGTCACATACATGTAAACACATCTGCTATAAGCTTGCAGGGTTATTTTCAAAGTCCTTACACTACCTCCAAGTTAGTCCACCTGCTCTGGAACAAATTACCTAAATTCAACACCTTCATTAGTCTGTGAACACCACCCTGTTGCATGTAATTAATTCATCTGAGCAGCACTGAGCTAGTAACAAAGCCACAGACTTCCTTTAACAAACCTGAGCACACAGACAGGTTGAAAAGGGGGAAAGGTCTGCAGCCCAGGCTTAGGGGCTTTGCAGGAACAGTCTGTATCCTCAGAATGGAGCAGAGCTGCCAGATTTTGTAATGCCAAGACTCCCATTTGCCCTCTTTCTTCTCAACAACGGAGAGCAGGAACACTAGCTTCCACTCAGGACTGGGGCCAGATTTCTGTTTTGAAAGCTACAATGCCCAAGTTAGACACCTAACATAGATAACTGTTGCCATCAGATATGTACTGACATGCTCGACAGCCTAGGAACACGTTACATGATTTGATTAGCATTGTAATACTCTACCAGCCCCTAGCTGTACCAGGGGTGAGTAGGATGCTGGAGACAGTAAGGAACATGGGTGTGTGTGAAAGATGACAGGGCTTAGTAGGCCTCTCTAGCTTATCTTATAGTCATCATTGCAGTTATATAACCATGCATTGTACATAAATAGTATTACTGTTTGCACTTACTGAATTAACATGGAAAAGTATTTTCTTTTCAGAGAAAGTAGCTATTAAGATTTTGGACAAGACAAAACTAGATCAGAAGACTCAACGTTTGCTATCTCGTGAGATATCCAGCATGGAAAAACTCCACCACCCAAATATCATCAGGCTGTATGAAGTGGTGGAGACACTCTCAAAACTGCACCTGGTAATGGAGTATGCAGGAGGTGGGGAACTCTTCACTAAAATCACTACAGAAGGAAAGCTAATAGAAACAGAGTGCAAAATAATCTTCTCCCAGATTGTTTCTGCTGTGAAGCACATGGTAAGTTGCTCTTCCATGGGCATGTTGCTCCTCGTCGCTTTAGCTGATTTTGAGGATGTATCTTGTTTTTCCAATTAGTAAGTTTACTGTTATCAGGATTTCAGGCCCTTATCTCTGAAGAGTGAAACAGCTTGAGAAATGCTGTCTTAAACATACCTAAGAGTGCTTTCACATCCATCTCAACTTACTGTTTCTCTGTTGACATGTTTGGGGAGGAGACTGAATTGAGAGCATGTGGAACCAGCCATTCAGTAACAGCATTCCTCCTGACCACTTTAAGTTGTTGTACAGAACAGGTAGCAAAGCTTCACTTCATCCCTCAGCTATTTCAAAACAGCATCATTCACTCTTTTGCTAGAAGAAAGCAGTCCTGAGAAGAGGTACATTATGTATTGCAGACATCCAGCTTACTCACTAACGAATGTGGGAGACTGGTACCTAAGACAGTTAATTCCTGTTCCTTGCTTAAGTGATGTCAGCACTTAGCAAGTCACTTCCTCTTGTCTAGTCTTCATTACTGCAACTAGACTTAGAATGATGCAATTCCTAGAAACCAAAGCGTTCTAGGCAGAAAAGAGTAATTAACTACTTCCAGTACAACCTCCTCTGAACCTCGCTTAGGAACTACAGCTGCTTAGAACGTTACAAAAGCTATGAGAAGTCTGCTCTGCATTTGACTTAAAACTAGTATTTGTTAAAGTTGGCTCAGAGTGCCCTCCGGTGGCTCATACTCTCCTGCCATCTAATGGGCTCCAGCTCCAACAGGCGGGAAGCTGCAGGCAAGGGTATTTCCAGGTCAGACATCTAGAAGTGCATTGCAAACAGCATCTATGAAAAACGTATTCGTGTATTTTGACAGAACAACCAGATGTCTTTAAATGAATTAGGTTCAACATCTTTTCCACAGGACAAGTATTCAGGATCTACCAGATCTTAAAGACTGCATGTATTTCTTAGTATTAAACCCAGAACTCCGAGCTGACCAGCCTCTTTACTCATGTACTCAGTCTTCTGCAAAAATATTTTATTTTTGCTAATCTATTAAAATCGGGCCACTTATATCCCATCTCACTGCTGTCAGCCCACATGAGGACCAAAGATCCTTGCTTGTTATTGATGACAGGATTTCTCTAGTGTCTCCATGTGCACCCTCTTACTTAAAAAGGTAAGGGTAGAGTGCTCAAACACTTTCATTCTTCCTAGTCGTTTCAAAGATGAAACTAAACCCTTACTTAATCATTATAGTTATATATCTACTCAGCAGGACACATCAGTTTGAGTACTTCCACTTCTGAGGTCAAAAAAAAAAAGGTATATGCTGCAGCCTACTTGATTTCTAAAACTAGAAGACAATACTGAACATCTGCAAGGATGTAAAATATCACCAGGCACAGGTTTGTGATCCTCTTCTCTTGCCAGTATTAGATATTAGGATATGGATCACAAACTAGGACAGTTGCTACAGTTCTCTTACCTGGTATCACGTTCACTTCATGTTACCAGTGAACTAGAAGCTTTCAGTTCATAAGTCTGCATGCTCAGAACAAATGCAAAAATGGCTCTACATACTTTAAAAAAAAATTCTGTTACATCAGTACAGAAATGTAGTCGTTTCAAAAGCAAGAGCTTTGAATCCCGAAAAAATACAAAATACTTAGCATAGGAAGATACACAGTCATGTAGGATTAGCAATAATGCCATCACATCTGCTTAATATAAATACTAATTCCTTGTTGACAAGATGTTGCTATCCTTCAATATATATACATATATATTTATATACACATATGTATATACACACACACACATTTCCGCACCTACTCAGTGATTTTCTTACCAATAGAGAATTAAGATGGACTTGCAACCTTCAGTTTCATAGCAAAGCTTTTTTCTTTGTCTGAGATAAATAATTCCCCTTCCTACATAGTAATTAATCAATGATAAGGAGTAGTTGCTTAAGCACTTGCTAATACCCAACGTTCTTCCTCTTCTATAGCATGACAATAATATCATTCATCGGGACTTGAAAGCAGAAAATGTTTTCTACGCCAGTAACACCTGTGTTAAGGTGGGAGACTTCGGATTCAGCACAATCAGTAGAAGAGATGAAACTTTAAATACTTTCTGTGGGTCTCCTCCTTATGCTGCCCCTGAACTCTTCCGAGATGAAAGCTATGTTGGCGTTTATGTAGATATCTGGGCACTAGGAATATTGTTATACTTTATGATAACGGGGATCATGCCGTTTCGGGCAGATACGGTGGCCAAACTGAAAAAGTGCATTCTTGAAGGGACATACAGCTTGCCTCCCTGCCTCTCAGAAGCTTGCCAGAAACTGATAAAAGGAGTCCTTCAGCCAGTACCAACAGAACGATACTCTGTCAAACTTATTATGAACAGTGAGTGGATGCAGGGGATACAGTACCCAAAACCTTTACAGCCATTTAAACTGGATCCTAAGTATTTATCAGAGATCAGTACACTCAAAGAGGAGGAAATCGAAGTGAAAAACACTCTGAAAGATCTAGGAATCACAGAAGAACACATTCAAAATAACCAGGGAAGAGATGCACGCAGCTCAATAACAGGTGCCTACAGAATTGTTTTACACAAAGTACAAAAGAAAAGGGCCCTTGAATGCGTCCCTATAATGTCCCATCCAGATCCCAAGGAACAAGACATAAAGAAAGGAATCAGCTCTTGTAATGGTATAAAGCACACATCCAAGCTGTGTTCTATTTTGTAAACCGCACTATAGGCTTTATACTCAGCACACTTAAAGGGTTTTATTCACTTTTCACAGGTTTTGGTGTTGCATTTTTTGTAATTTTTAAATAAACCAAATATGCCTCATCTCCTTTCTGTTTTTCAGCTCACATTTGAAGTGCTCAAATGCAGAGCTCTAATGTACTTGTTTGTCCCTTGCTCCAGAAACATGGTATAACTAGTGCAAGAACTCAAGTAAAACAGTAAGAAATTATCAGTGGAAGTGATCTTTTAATAAAGATCAAATGGCATTGCACGTAACACGCTGTGGAGGTCTCTCAGTACAGCCACGTTCACTTCTTGACAAGTTTTACCTCAGCTTGACACGACTATAGCACTGCAAACAGGACAGTTTTTGCAGAGAACTAAGTTCAAACAAAAAACGGACTGCAAATTCTTAAAAACATCTTAAGCAAATTAAACTTGCTAAATTAAAAGAAAAACAGCTCTAATTACATTTTAGCTAAAAAAAGAGCAGTGCTGCTGTTGACCACAGTTCTTGATTTGTCACAATTCAAAGGCAAATTCAGATATACTACTTTAACCCTGCATGCGTGGTTGCAATTTTTAGTGCCTAACCGGCTGGGTTACCAACCATTAATCTTCTGACACCTTCCACTAATCTGCATGACTCTCATAGTCACTACATGCTTGGAATAGAGCTGCACTCCAATAAAGAAACAGATATAAGCATACTCTTAAACTTTGAAATCCCTGCTTTAGCACTACGTATCTCTAAGTAAATTGAGTGTTGTCAATACTAAAGTCTGGTTACAGGCTGTACTAGCCTTCTGTCATACTGCTTTGGCAAGAGGGCTGGTACAAAACTGATTTTGATATTCTTGACCACTACAAGTTGAAAGTTGGATACCCTGACAAAATTCCAGTTTTTCTGAGTGTCACCAAGATGTTGCCACGTCCCACTCTACCTTCATCTTTCACCAGGTAATTTATGCTTCAATCAAACAGCCCAAATGCAGTAGTGGAAAAGTGCAGTAGCTTTCCTCTGAATAGGCACAACTGAAATGCCTATGCTAAGGCAGAGCCTGAACGATTTTAGCTAAGGCAAGTAAATTAATGAAAGGTTTAGAGAGGTACAGCTAGTGCTCTCAAATATAAAAGCAAGATACCTTCTTTATTACGGGGACTGATTAGATGTTTTGTTGACCTTAAAAAGAGCGAGTGATGTAAATAAGCAACAGGATGACTTTGAAAAACCACCCGCGGGAAACCAGGTTCAACCAGACTCAGCTATGCACAAAGCAAGAACCAATCCCCTGTCACAGCTTTTGTGAGAAGGAGATGAAACAATACTACCTTTCAAAATACAGTCATGCGATTAATTTTATTTGATAGGCTGTGAATGAATTTCTCCACTATGAACAGATGCCACCTGAAAACATTTAAGTTATCTCGAAACAAAGCCTTGAAATAATGATTTTCCACAAGCCTCAGCAACTCTTTCCATTTTTTTTGTAATGAAATATTAAAGAGAACGATCCAGGAGGCCCACAAAGACTGTGACCCCAGAACTTCAAGTTTTCATAAGGCCAGCTTCCTCTTTCTTGCCTGTTAAAGAAAAAATGCATCCTGAAAACCCAACAAGTCAGCACTACTCCAGCATGTTTCAAATATCTCAAACTTTATTTTAATAAATGATCTGCCCCACAGTGAGGTCCCTGTGGTTAACTTATTGTGCCAGTAGCAGCTCAATTCTTGGCTTGTCCACTGCCAGCAATGGACTTTTGTTCCATGGCATTTTTATTTTCTGGTGCCTGGACAAGTTTCATGAGGGCAACCTAAACCAAAATACTTGCAAACACTATTTGCATGCATCATTGCTCCATCACTTTCAGCAGAACAAACAGATTATTATCCATCAAATTATAAACATCAATTTTATCAAGGCTTGACTGTACAAATACAGCAAGTTACCAAATCCCAGTAAGTGACAGATATTACAAACACTTTGTTACACAAAAAAAGATTGTGATTTAAACAGATGAATCATTTTTTTGCTACTTTATGAGATACGTAGCTCTGTAGAATTAGCAAAGAAGTAAAGTTCAACAAAACTTCATTCTGTACATTAGCTCAATTAAATATATATTACAAGCTTACAAGGCTCATGTCATAGTTTATTTCTAATCTGGGCTTTAAAAAGCCACCAGAATATAATCCCCATAAGTAATACGTATCTACCACTTGCAAGACGGATAGCTTTTAGCGTGCGTGTTCGGAAAGCAAAGAAAGGAAAGACCCCACTTCTACGACATCCCCAGTAGAGAGAAGAACTTCAAAGTACAATGCCAAATTCAAAGTTAGAAATTGTCTCTTAGAAATGTATTATATAAAGAGTAGCAAGAGGCTGGAGTTCCAGGGTCAGGTCATCCAAAATGATCTTTTTTTCAGTTTACCAATTAAAACAGCTCTAATAACATCTAGGAGTTCTATTTTAAAAGTCTGCTTCCTTAAGTGTTTCTGTTACAGTTTGATAATCCTGAAAAAGTGCCAAATCAGTCAGGTCAAGAAATTTACCCCTTCTTATGAAGAACAACTGTCTGTCTTCCTTGTAATTCCTCTTTCCCTGCAGGCTTCTGTGATTTATAATGCAGGCATAAAACACACAGAATGGATAGTGGGTGGAATTACAAAGTAACTAACACAGTCAGTTACAGACTTTCTTGAGGGTGAAACTATCAGCCTCCTAGTTTTGAACCAGTCATTCTGACAGGGAAAGAGTAATTTTATTCCAGTAATGCTATTTGGTTCTATACCTTTTTTAAAGCAACGGTGTGAGGAGAGGTAGACTGGGAGAAGAAAGGGAAGGTTATAAAGGTATTCAGAAGACTGACTAGTTACTGTCAAGGCACTGAGAACCCTAACATTAAAAGCTCGGACTTTTGCAAGTACAAGTAGAAGTTAACAGTGTAAGGTTTCAAGTCATTTGACATGGGAAAAGCAAGCAGAGATCCATTCTTTTCTATGTACAAAGACCTTGTAATAGACTACAACTACTACTCAGCAATTAAAAAATTCAGACACGTTAAGGAATCCACAAAGCCCCTAGCAAGTCGCTCTATCCCCAGAATATTAATGATTTTAGTGTTCTGAAAATACTATAAATATCAGCACACGGTATTACGACAAATCCTTTCAAGGAGTTTAGACAGTTTTTTCATGCTCCAATTAAGTACCTACTGTATAATGAAACTCCAGTACTACTGTAATCTTTTCACTCTTTCATCCTACCCTCACACCTTTTTCCATTTCCCACCTCACAGAGGTATCTTAATGCTCCCCATTGGAAATGGCAACAGTAACGCCTTCAGATTCTGTTGTTGCAGGGATTCTTGGCACTTTCTTAGCAGGGCTTGGGATGTGCTAAGAGGAAGGGAAAAAAAGCATTAAATACAGTTTTCTAGTTCACATACATTCATACTTCACGGCTAGTCCAACTTCCAAAAAACAGTCATGCTATGCTGGATGGCTTGGTCTTAAGCCATTCAAATCAGTCACGGCTCATGCAAATGAACAAGTGAAAAGAGTCTGCTTCTTCTTGTTTCATTCTTGTGTAGTTTCATTCACTCACGTTAGGAAAAATTAGTTTTTTAAAGTCCGTTGTTCTTTTTTTTTTTCTTTTTTTTTTTTTTTTTTTTTTTTACATTTCTGGTTTCTATGTTACATATTTTAACAAAGCATTTGAAAGAACTTTTAAAACCCCTTCCTCTTCTAACATATGTACACATGCTGTGACAAACATAAAAACCTTTTGTATCAAACTTTAAAAGAGTGCTCAGTGTTCACCTCATGAACAATGCCTGGGTGGACAACTTCAACTCCTGCCTCCAGGGGTCCATCACCCATAACTGGGCGCCGTGCGTATGTTCTTCTGTGCTTTTCATCCACACGCACAAGATACCATGTTCCCTCAAAGAGATCTTCTACTGAACACTGTGGAATATAGTTGGCTGTAAACAAAGAAAAAAAGCCAATGACATATTGTCAGCTGGTTCCTGTTGAGTGTTTTATAGAACAGAGGCCATTAGGTGCTGCATTTTGAAGTAAAAAGGCAGGAAAACCAAGCCTGCATTTTCACTGCAATCACATTAGTAAATACAAACTACTGAAAATACCTTTACAAGGTATACAGGTGTAGAAAAAGTTGGACATCCACTTCATTCTACACCCGAAACATTTAATTATAGCCATGCAAATTTTGCAATAAGTATTTTGCTGAAGGAATAGTAACGTTTTATATTCATAAAGTTCTTACCCAAGTGATGTGTCTCCTGTCTAATCTTCATGTTTTCAGCAAAGACATCAGGTGCAATGCATTTTCTTGAGTCAAGTCTTGCTTTAAGATCAGAAAGGCTGGCAGTTATTTTGTCCAGTGCAGAACCTACAACATAAACCTATAATGTAGGGTAGCACCAGTGCTGAGCACTGCACATTAACACGTTAGCAATGCATGACCATTCAAGATATTTTGCATTATAGAACCTGAACTTCTAGTTAGTTACAAATGTTCCTAACGACTTGAGCAAAACACTTGTAGCATCTGAAAATGCAATCTGTTTGCCTAAGGAGATACCTTAAAGGGAATATTTTATGTTACTGTCATTAAGCACTGTTCAACAGGTTTACTTAGGCTGGTGGGTAATACAGCAAAGCAGTCAGAGGTAAGCTACGCAAAGGAGTTAATTTACACCTCCTTTCACTCACCAGGAGTTGCATCCTGTGTAACTCTGATAGAATACAGCGTAGCAGCAAAACCAGAGCCATATGAGAACACACTAATTCTTTGTCCTGCAAGGTGCTCTGGGGAGTACCTGTAAATCAAACAGTTGGTTAAAGTGAGAGTAAGGCCAAGGTGCCAGTTTTAAAATAACCAGAAAGTACAACTGACTTAGAAAAAGGAGCCAGCAGATTGTATCTACTACAGTACCAAATTCAGGGTGTTACACAAATGAAAGAAAGAGGATTTCAACCTGATGATTTTCAAATCTGCCTAAGCAAAAAGAGCAAAGAAATGCTCAGAATATGATTATATAGAAGGCAGCCAATTTTTGTTCGCTAGTGACGAATACCCTAAAAGGAACCATCACATCTTGGAATGCAAAGTAACAGAAAAGAAAAGAGGATATAAGATTACTGGTTTAGAAAACAATGCTACATGTAAATTAATTTCAGATATTTAAAAAAAAAAAAAAACACAACAAAAAAAGAAACCCTGAAACGGTACTGGGTTGTTTGGAGCAGTGTAGGAAGAAAGGCTAGGAAAAGATACGCCACATTAAGATATGAGATCCTGCTTTGAAAAGCAGTATGCAGTGCTTTTAATCAGCTTCTGACACAGAAATTTTGACTATACTTGTCACTTGAACTAATTGTGTTTACAGAATAATTTTGCAACGCACTTTTGCTAATTAAGGCAGCCTAACAGGAAAATATTTGCTACATGGCACTTTTACAGAGGGTTTTCAAAAACAAAAATGCTTACATACAGAAAGCTAGACTTCGATTTTCCAATTTTATGCTTACTGGGCTAGAAGAGAAGCAAGGCAACCGTAGACTGAAGGCGTGTACATGTTTCCATTCTGATTGGACACAAGTAAAGAAGCTTTGGTTTTCTGATTGAAGAGCTCTGCACTAGCTTTCATAAAGGCTTTTTCCACATCCCTGTCAAAATATGTATCTTCAAGCTTTACATCCCTATTTGGAAAGAAAAAAAAGAAGTGGTCAGAAACCATTATTAAAACAAACAACAGGAAGGAAAAACATCTCTGATGTTTAGCAAGTGAATACCATCTGAATAAAGAAGACAGCAGCCATTCTCACCTGAAAGCTTCCAGACCACTGAAAACACCATTTGCTGTTTCTGCATTCTGGTCACTGAGAAAGTCATTCAGCAATAGTCTTGCCACAGACTTCTGTACCAGTTTACAGTAGGGAGAATGAAAGATCATGAATCCGAAGTCATTCAAGGTGAAACGTCTGTCTGCCCCCTCTGGAAGTGGCAGGAAATTTGTGTTACAGACTATTTTTTGTATTCAACTATGAAAATAAAATAGTTGGATGGCACGATTCAGTCATCTCAATACGTCAACATACAAAAGGCAAAAGTCTAACTCCTGGTGGCAGGCTCATTTAAAATGCTGCCAAAACTTCTGTTTAAAACTCTAATTCTTATTGATCTCATGCACCAACTGCCCTTTGCCCTTTTAGCAGAAAAAGCTATAAGCTTTGCAGAAGCTCAGTTATTTCCACAAAGCATTTTGAAAGTAAGAAATACTCAGCTTCATCTATCTAATCCCAAACCTGTGCTTCTTAATACGGGCGAAGCAACTACTAAACACACTTGAATAAAAACAATAAATATAATTGTTATTATTTAAATATTAACATCAGAAATTATAAGAGGGTTGGGTAAAACAACATGCTCTTAAGCAAGTATTACAACAACAAAAGCCTGCAGAGACTACAGTTTATTGACTACCAAGTCCTCAAGCATATGGGAACAGAAATAATAATTTCTTAAGGATGAAAAGCATGCATTTCAACCACAGCAGAACACACACACAGGGGACACTATACTAGTCAGACAGAATGCTAAGACTCGAAAACATTCTCTACGTAACTGCAATAATGCCTTAAGAGGCGACGTACCTTTTTGCCACTGGGCATGGATTTTATTGCGATACACACTATAGCAGCGGTCTAATGCACTGAGGTAGCACTGTATAGACAGTTTGCCATCAACGACAGGATATTCAGAGACCATGTCTGGTTTATAGAAGTCATAAGCGTGCTGCATGTGGGTTCCACGCAATCCTGACAGAGATAATTTGACAAAGCCAAAAGTTACTTGATTAAACTTTGAGTCAGTTTAAATACATGCCTTAACAAATATGGAAAGCAAGTAACACCTGGCCCTAAACAAACAGGTTTTCTTAGGACTTCAGGCCCTTCTAGGTAATATTTCAGAATTTTTCAGATTTCAGTTGCCTGCTACTCAAGCACAGTACAACTGAGCGTAACAAACAGGTAACAAATCATTTCTTCTTGAAAATAGGGTGCTCTGTTACTCAGCTCTAGCCCATCCTTTGTCAGTTTTAATTGGAGAATCCCCAAGTTAAAAAACAGATAGAAGCACCTTTAATAGGTTCTTGCTGCTTCTTATGTTAGGACTTGGCCACATGAGCAAAACCAAGAGGAGACAAAACGCAATTTCTGACACTAATGGAAGTTAATCCAGCCCTCAAACACCCCAGAAAAAAAACAGGACGGGCTTTAGAATGAATCTGGTATCTGGTTGGAAAAGGGCTTATTTTCCTCACAGGACTAACCTCTCTCAAAAATTAAAGGAGCGTTCGGACCAACTAGCATAGCAACTGCACCAGCTCCACCTGTTGGCCTGGCATTTCCAGTGGCATACACAGCAATGTCTCCAGCAACAACAAGCGCATAGCGTCCTGTAAAAACACAGAAATAACAAAGAGAATTAGCCACAAATCCTTATTTTAACATCCAACAGTGATTTTTAGCCTTTGGTTATAAAGGATATGACTCCAGGATTAAGGGTCTCTTCAATCCCTTCCTCCCTTTCACGTTACTGGCAGGAAAAGTGAAGGAAAACTTAGAGAAAAGATGATTATCTGGTGATTATCCATGTTGTCATCTCTTGTATGTAATTAATTAGTGGCAAACATCCAGAACATTTAAGACTCCAAAAGAATTACAATAGTTTGCCCTCTGGGTTTTATATGGTTAAGCACAGATGCTGTAATCATACGCGGACTACTCAATGGTAGAGAATGATGCAACTCTTAAAGAAAATACCCTGAACTTACCGTCCCAAGAACTGGACTCAATCCAATTAATAGCATTAAAGAGAGCAGCAGTGCCTCCATAGCACGCATTGGTTGTGTCAATTCCTTCTACATCTGTATTACCAGATTCTTCAAATAGCTGCATCAGGACAGTCTTCACCGATTTTGATTTATCAATTATTGTCTCCGTTCCAACTTCCAGTCTCCCAATGCAGTCATAGGAAAGGCTGTTCCTCTCCATAAGCTTCTGAACCACAGTCAAACAGAGGGAATTGATGTCCTCTCGGTCAGAGCAGAAGCCCATCTTTGACTGGCCTAACCCAATGGTGTATTTGCCTGCATCCACACCGTCATACTTCTCCAGCTCTGTCTGGTCAACATACTGAGAGGGAAAATAGATTTCCAGTGCAACAATACCCACATCTTTGGGCCAGCAGCATTCAGTGTTCACTGGAAGAGACCCAGGCATCGTGGCAGATCTACGAGCAAAGAAGAAACAGACAAACAGCTCATTTACCCATACCCATCACCAGCGACATACTTCATACACTCATCCTTCCGTAGGTTTACAGAAAAGGTAAAGTTTTAAGGTAAAGTTTTAGATATTCTGCAAGTTCGTTTGCCAAAGGCAAACCTCGCAGATTTTTGGTCTGAGCATACCGTAAGCGTCACTATAAATTTTATAACGTTTTACGTCATAAAGTTTTTTTTTAAAGGGGAATATAATTTCAGCACTAGAGCTGGATGTACTTTGCCACTGTCATTTCATGGCAGTGAAATACATGATGGAACCGTTTGAGAAACATCAGTCTTGACACACACTATTCTATTCCTTTACACAACTCTCAGTTTTACACAGAAAAGCTACATTGGATTTTTTTTTTTTATTATTTTCAAGCGTTGCTGACCAAGAGCGAGCACATGCAGGAGAGGTGAGCCTTGGAATGGGCCAGAACAGTTCCAAACTGCCTTTATTTTCACTCCGAGCGATCCGTTTTGCTCGCGCGCCGCTGTTCGCACCAGGCCGCCGGGTTTTGCTTTTGTTTTCCCCAGCGCGGCCAGGCAGCGCGGAGCGCCGCAGGAGCTGGCGCCGGGCCCGAGCGGCGGTGACCCCGCGCAGCGCTCTGCCCCGCGGGCACGGAGCCGCGCTGCGAGCCGCTCCCCGGCTGGTACCGCGGCGCCGGGCCCCGCCACGTCCCCATAACGCAACAGATGAGCGCGGCGACTGTCCCACTGACCTCACCGCGCTCCTTCCAGCGCCACGCTCAGCCTGTAACGGAACAGGGCCCCTCTACCCAGAAACGACCGCACATGACGCGCACTATCATAGGCGCAAGGAAAGCACTGAATCCGCGCTCCCACCCGCAGCCAGCGCCGGAGGGACGCGCCGCCCGGAGCTGTTCGCAGCCCGTCCGTCCGGGCGCAGCGCCGACCCCGCGGCCTCAAGGTTACCGGGACCCGGCCGCGGGCAAGGGCCGCCGCCGGGCGGAGAGAGCCGCACCCGCCCGCTCCGCTCTTCCTGTGGACGGGCCGTGCCCTGCAGCGCCGCGCCGCGCCCCGCTCCCCCCCGGCCGAGCCGTCCCCGCCGAGCGGCACGGCCCCGGTACCTACACACTGCGGAAGCCCATGGCCGGCTGCCAGCGCGGGCGCATGCGCGGCTCCCATCAGCTGGAGATGTGCGCACGCGCGGAGCTCCGGCTGCGCGCCCCCTCCGATAGGCCGGGAGCGCGCCGCGCGGGCACGGCGGCGGCACCTGGGAGCCGGCGTGAGGGCGGAGCTGCCCTCGGCTTTCAGCCACCGCCTCGGGAGTTCTCAGAACATGCACTCACCGCTTGGGAGGAGCGGGGCGGATATACGCCGCGTGCTGCGGCCGGAGCTGCAGGGGCGGTGTAACCCCACCCCGTGAGCGGGGCCCGGGGATGCTCAGTGGCAGCCCAGGGCTGCTCGCTGCACAGAGCCGTTGGAAGGCTGGATTTATCAGGCTAGGTTGCAGCCAGAGAGCTGAATGGCTGCGGTTCGCAGGGACTGATGTCTCCAGTGCCTGCTCCCAGCACCCACTTCGGCGCAGGCAGTGGTGAGGCGCTGTGAACAAACTGACACCGCAGACACGAGATCTGTGCTGCCTGGGTGAGGCCGGGCTGAGCCTCGTCCCCAGAGCCAGCAGGAGCCTGTGTACTTCCATGCTCCCTTTCAGCTGGATGGGACCTTCTCAGACCGTTGCATCCAGCTGCCTGACCACCTCAGGGCTCACCCCAGGTCACAACATGCCACTGAGGGCACCGCCCAAATGCCTCTTGTGCACGATGGGCACCAGGCATCACCACCTGCCCAGGCAGCCTGTGACAGGGTTCAGCCACCTCACGGCAAAGAGATGGATCCCAACGCCCAGCACAACCTCCCCAGCAGCTCTGCATCAGTCCCATCCTGCCCTTAGTTCCCAGGGAGATCTTAATTGAAATTATGTTGATAGAGACAGTGATAACAGCATGTAATGGACTGGTTATGTCACAGCCGTACAACAGAGGCTGTGAACCAGGCACATCTTCCTCAGAAGAGTTCGATATACCTGAAGAGTTTACATCACTGGTGGGGGCTGAAGACGACACCGTCCCTATGCTTGCCATTTGCAGACACAGAGACGAGAAGCAGCATTTAATCCCATATAGTTTCTGCAGTTCTCTCATCCAAAGGTTTTTTGCAGAAGAACTAAACAGAGGCTAATGCTGTTGTGTCCTTACAGCAGCTCACCAAACACACCCAACAAAGAAACAGCCAGGGCTACCAGCAGGTACCGCAGTGTAAAAGCCTTGATTTGTATGCTCGCTCTGACCGTGCAAGAAAGTGGGACACAGACATCTTCAGCAAGTCAGTGCTTTTGGGAAAAAAAGTGTACTCGATCTAAGACAAACAGCTTTTTGTCCTCATGGACAAACCTTACACAAAATCTGAGCCACTGACGTTTACTGGAAGTTGAAAAGTACCTCAAAGAACCGTTAAAAAAAAAAA
>JACDJE010000321.1:3281276-3334821 GCA_016647715.1 Pavo muticus
CTCCCCCCCGCCCCCGGCTCTGCCCCAGACGCGCTGCAGCCGGCGTACAGCTCCTGCCCCAGCTACGCTGACCCCAGCCCGGCCCCGCTGAGGGACCGCCGCGCTGCCCAGCGGTTCTCACCTGCACAAGGCGATGGCTTCGGCACCGCTATCGCTGGACGCACACGCAGACACAAGAGGAAAGCGGACACAGGCAGCCGGCACGCGGCGCCTTTAAACCGCCCCGCCGCCCGGGCTCCCGCCCGCGCCCTGAGCGGCAACTCCTCCAACCAATCAGGACTGCCGCCGCACAGGTCCCGCCCTTCGGCCGGCCGGCGGCCGTGGGAGAAGGCGGGGGGAATGGTGTGAGAAAGTGACGCGGCGTGGCCAGAGGGCAGCGCGCCAATGAGAACGCGGCAGAGGCAGCGGGCGCTCAATGGGAGCCGAGCGCAGCGCGCGGGCAGCCAATGGGAGCGCGCTGCCGACCGCGGGTGAGAGTAGGACGGCTGCCGGTCCCCGGCGAGGCGAGGAGCCTGTTGCCTGGCAACGGGGCGAGGCCCGCCAGGCCCGGCGAGAGCGGCTCGCCCGCTCGTGTCGCGTCGTGTCGTGTTTGTCGCGTGTGTCACCTGGGCCTGGCCCCGTGAGGCCGGAGCCGCAGGAAGGCCGCGGAGCTGGGTCTGGGGGCGGCCCCGGGCCTGCCCGCCGCACCCTGAGCCGGTGAGCGTGGAGAGCGCCGAGGCGCCCCTGGGTCCTGAGGCGGCGGTCACAGCCAGCTGATGCACGGGGCTGCGCGGGGGTTTACTTCTGCCTCTCTCTTGCTGCGCAGGTTCTGGAGTGTCCCCGCAGGCCTCCTCCCTGCCTGCTCTGCGAGTACGAATTTTGCAAATGGGAAATGGCTCGATAAAAATCGCATACCAATTTTTAGACCTGGATACGCTGGTTGTAAAACAGTAGAGTACACTCCCTTGGCAGCTGGTGATTGCTGCAGTGAGCAGAAGGCAGTACCTGGCTCACCTGACACACAGGGCATCACCACAGCCGGGTGATTTCTGCCATCACAGCGGCAGGTGGAAGTAGTGTGAAAGGATGGGGAAAGATCACATGGAGACCCTTAGCACCCATCTTGTTTCTTTGATCAGTTTTGGTCCTGTAACTGTTCTGTAATCATCATGTAGAAACAGAGATTTGTCACAGATCATAGTGCAAGAATTGAGAAAGAGTATTGAGAAACTGAGAGTTTTGTTTGCGCTTGTTACTCTGCAGTCTTCTGACAAACTTGTGTCAGTGGGTGTACAAGCCAGTACCATCTGCAAACCTGAAAGAACACGGTGACAAAATGCAAACTTGGTGGGCCATGATGTAATTATGTCATATAAACACACTGTACCTTCCATGCCTACAGACCAAACAGAATTCTTGTCAGAAAGTTCAATGTTTCCTTGTTTGAAATGGGTTGCTAATGGCAGCCTATCATGTACCTCAGTGGCAGAATGTTTCCTCACATGGTACTCTGGAGCCATTCAAGAAGAGATGGAGCAAGACATAGTGTTGGATTGTCAGGATTGTATGTCAGGACTGCAAGCACACCCAGGGGCTTTGCAAACCCTTCCCCACCACCTTAGTTTAGCTGTCTGTGCAAGGCCAACTCCAACACCATGTGCCCTTGTAAGGGACTGCCAAGAGAAGAGATGTGTGGTGGGGAACTGTGAGAAGCCTTCTTAAGTCACCTTTCCCCTTCATTCCAGAGCTGCTACATCCCCTACTGCTCCTGACCCCTTGGTTTGACTTCTGAGCTGGCCCTTAAACCCGCCCCACCACAGCAGACTCATCTGGAAATCTGGACTCCTGGCTGGCCTGCCTGCTGCCACTGGCTCTACTCTGCTCTTCTGTTTGGGTGCTACGAGAGTGTGCCTTTGCTAGCAAGGCCACTGCCCTGCTCCCCTTGTCGCACTCAGCTCCTGGCCCTTCTGCCCTTTAAGGGCAGCCTGTCCCCACTGCTTCCTGACAGCTGAACTGTGCTCGCTTGTAAGCTTGTTGTTGCCTGGGGCTTTCTAAAATTATCATTATTTTTTATTTGATAAATGTTGTATATGCTTTCAAAATGGAAAAAAAAAAGGTTTTTTTTAATTGTTTTTGTGTGTTGTCAACAACATATGCAGATGTAAATAGCAATCTTCTGAATTTTATTAAATCTTTACATATCTGATCAAGAAAAAGTGCCAAAATGGCTAAGCTAGTTTGGTGAGATAATCCATATTACTGCCTTCTTTTCCATGATTCAGGATTATGAATGACTTTCCACCATCTTTTGTATTTACTTTCCATGCTGTGGAAGATGGTATGACATAGACATGCACGACATCATTGCTATTGATCTAAAAGAATGTACTTGCAACAAAAATACAAAATCAACCACCTGAAGCCAACAGGATTATAGCCATGTTCCCCTACTGTGCCTGTAGAAAAGCACATTTCAGGATTACACTCTACAAATGGTGAAAGAAAGCTAAAAGGTAAAAATTTAACAACCAGTTGCTAGATTTTCAGAATTTTAAAACAGAACCTGAAGATGTAATACAGTCCTACTTTTTAAAATAATTATTTTAGGTTAAATTCAGGGACCATGTTTAATCTATACTGGTAAATGTATTTGTCTCCTAAGGATGTTTCTGGAACCAAGTGCAAATTTAAATTTACATCAAGTTCAGATGACTTCCTCCTGCAGACTGGTTTGATGACTAATTTAGTAGCCTTTAGTAGCATTTAATAGCCTGAAATTTACTACTACTACAAATTTATCAGTACAATTTCTTCTATAATTGTTGTCAATAGCATTATTCTTTTTCTTCAGCTTTAAAAGGCTTCAGATCCGATTATCCTGTCATTGGGTGTATGTATGGTAATTCTTTTAAAACATCACTATTATCTCTTTGCAAGAGAGGATCTGCTGTTGCAATGGAATTGACTACAATCATTTTATATGGATTTCTCAAAGAGATTGCAGTAAGAATATGAAAGTTGTTGGTGGATCTTGTTGTGGATCTCTTAGGTAATTAATTGTAGTCTTCTACCAATTTATTCTCCAGACGTGATTGCCAACATTTGCACCCCCGCTTATGAGAATGCAGGTCATTCTCCTTTTATGACTGAAGAAACAGTGATATTTTCAATAGAGACTGTAATAGAGACTGCTTTTGGTACGTTTGGACTAACATGCCAGAACGAATGCTGCACCTTGTCATAGCAGACACAGAACGGGAAACCCAACAAAGGAGGAGTCCATTTACTAAAGATGCTATTACCAAAGAAACCTAGAATAACTCAGAAGAACCATGTAGCAGCAACATGCGAGGGTGTTGGTAGGGAGAGGACAAACGCTTCCTTTTCCTCCCATTCATCATTTGAGTCTATTTTGACTGGAGTTTGGAGTTGAGTCTCTCTTACCATTTCTCACTTATGCAGAAGTGGGATCTCCTAAGGAAGGAAGCATGTGTGTTCTCTGATGATTCTCTTCCTGGTTTTAAGTCAGTGCATCAAATTTCAGGTTCTGGTTTTGTCTCAACAGACCCAACAACTTCTTTACTTCTGTTACTTCTGATAATTCTCAGGCCATCATGCCTGTGGTAGCTTTTTTCCTTAACCTTCCTAGAAAGACAGCCTATTTTGTTAGTTTAATGACTTAAAATAAATGAAACAGCCAGATACTAAGGATGTTTCTTAAAACTTGGAATTTCCAAGAATGTTAAATGAATCATAAGCCCATTTTGAATGGAATTCAATGGAAACTAGGCTTCTAAGTCACTAAAATATTCGGTGCAGTTTTCAGAAGCAACTGGCTGCATCTTTGGGTACCTAAACTCATTGAAAAGATAGCTTAAACCAGCATTTTTGGGAAGACAAAGTCATGTGCTGTAATGACGTGTTCTGCAAAAC
This sequence comes from Pavo muticus, assembly GCA_016647715.1. NCBI lineage: Eukaryota > Metazoa > Chordata > Aves > Galliformes > Phasianidae > Pavo > Pavo muticus. The sequence continues at coordinate 3,285,189 of JACDJE010000321.1, forward strand.
ACAGCGTTGAGATGACTTTACTGAAAAAAAAATATTGATTTTATTTTGTTGCCAAGTACAAAATAGCAAAGGTCAAAAATAACACTCAGGTACAGAGAGTGTGACATCTCCTAAATGAAGGTTTGCTAACTGGAAGATTCTTCTTTGTCATATTTGTGTGTCAGGGTTCAGGGATAAATGAATCTCTACCAGAGAGTGCATCTTTAAAGTGTTGTCTTGGTATTTTATATACCAGTGTTGTGGAAAGTTTTTTACGCTGAATGATTAGTAGAAGTTATTCCTAGTTCAATTTCCAAAAGAATGCACAGGAGCCCATCCAAAATACACTTGTCAGCTTGGAGATGACTTCTATCTTCTCGTAATCTCTCAATTTGATCTACAGTATCCAAGAGAACTTAATATGAGATAAAAATTTTGAAGAACTGAAAGATATAAACAAAATTATCAAAGTCCGTCTTTTAAAGTAGCTTGATAAAGACAAATATTGTAATTGCATTTAAGTTGCAGATCTCTCTGGGTCTTAAAATATCTGTGGCATTGTAGCAATTTCAATTATTAAGAACTACAGAACTACATTTATATCCCCATTTGTTATTTTTCTGAATATGCTGAATATCTCTGATAGAACAGTCTTGGAAATTAGGGTACAGTCAGTACTTTACTCCATACTTAGGTAAACCCCACATGCACTAAAACCGCTGGGTGTGTGATGATACGAGGAGCTGAAACATCATCATCAACCCTCCTGGAAATCTGTTACTCGAGAGAGAGGAATAAGGGTAAAATTTGGAATTATTAGAGCACAAGGAAGAAAAGAAATTGGCGAAACAGTGTAATATATTTGCAGCAATTTAGTACTCATGGCACTCTGCTGACCTGGGCGCATTAGGCTTGGGTTCTAATACACATTTGCTGTGTACATATGACATGCATCTAGTGCAGCATCAGGATGCGCATGAAATGGCTAAATCAAGTGTCATTTCAGTTTGTATCAGCCAGGCCACCCCATCGTGCAGCACAAGGCAGTGGGGACAAAGAGCTCCTGTGTTATGATCAGAAAGTTTGCAGCTCCTACTCCTGGCAGCAGGGTGGAGCTGTGCCAGTACGCAATATTCCCTAGAAGCTGGAAGAAGAGTTGCCTCATCTCTGTTAGGACACTGTTAGCTCATCAGAGATTATAATTATGCTTCTTGTTTTCTCTTATCTGTTTTGGAAGCAGTTCCTTTCATCAGATGTGTATCTGTGGGAATATGCTATTCATTCTCTAGTGACCTTGCTACAGATGTTCATCTTTATTTTATTTAGAGAATTTATGAACAGCTTCTTCTATCTACTGCCATCTGCCAAGCATTCTCCCATGTTTGCAGTATAAAGTTAGATATAAAATGAAAAAAACAAATACTAGAGATAACTCTGAGGAACTAATTTATCAAATGCAGTAAAGAAGAGGGAATGAAATGAACAAAAGCAATAGGGATTATCTTTACTGCATAGCTTTGGATGGTGTTTCCAGTGATAACAATGGCTGAGAGCAGATTGTGTTTAGAATAGGCAAAGGATGTGTTTTTGGCCAACGTGAAGTAGTGTTTGGAAAGGTCTCTGTAAAACTACATAAGAAAAAAGAAATCATAATTAATGACTGAAAGGGTTGAAACAAAAGAGGCAACAGCACAAAGGTATTGCACCAAAAAAAGAAAAAAAAATGCCAGCAGGGACAAAAAGGAACTTAGATAAATGGAGCACTGAGAAGGAATATTGGCATGTTAAGTAAAAATCACAGGGAGATAGCAAGGAAAGCAGAGTTGGAGAGGGGAGGATTTAAGTGTATCCATAGATCTAGGTGGTACAGGAGAGCACTTGCTACAAGACACTTTCAGGAGCACCATGCCATTTTGTTTGTAGTTGGCCCAGCATTGCTCTTGTGTACAAGAGCGCATAGCACATAGATATTTGAAAGGTCATTTTAATGGTATGATCATCCATCCTTGATGCAGTCTGGTACCTTTGTTCACAGTTCTGTATGCCACAGGTACCTTCATTATGGGGCTTGCTTCATGTTACTGTTTATTCTCTTTTTTTTTTTCCAATATTTTTGTTCTTCTCTGTTTTCTTCCATGATGTTTTTTTCTGGGGGTCTTGTGTTTATTCTTCTTCATCCATTTTTTAAGTCTCTTAATCCGCGGGCTTACACAGAACTTTCTGCCTTCTATGTGGAGACTGACAGAGCAAAAATCAGTTGTCAGAGAAAAAATGTAAACAAATCAACAACAACAAAAACCTATCATACTTATCATTCAAATAAGAAATCATCATTAAAATGCTTAATCGTATACTACATCGGTTTGGTTTTGCCTGGTGTCATTTAAGGTAAATGTTGGTATGTAAGGTTTCCACGATTATAGTATCTTCCAAAATCTGAAAAAAAAAATGTTCCTACTTCAGTGGTTCTGAAGAGAACCACAGTGCAAACCAGTCCATTTTCATTGCCAAAAAATAAGTAGAAGACTTTGTTATTACTACTGTGATGATTATCCAGCAAATGTAAACGTCTAGAAATAAATATGTCCAGGATTTATTTCAGATTTATCATTCTTACACAAACCCTGTGATACTGTACGAGCCAAAAAAAAAAAAAAAGTAAATTAATTATAAATAGCTTATGTGTAAACCTGATGTAATTAATTTAGTCAAGAATTGGAAAAATAAAATGGAGGATGAAAGTGCATTAGTTCTTTTTCAGTTCTAAAAATAAAGCAAGTGTCAAAGTTATTGCAGCCTGAATAATAATATTATTGTTGAAATGGAAATTGAATGTGAGGAGTCTTGAGTTCAAATAGCACAAGGGAGGACAAGTCTTAAACCACTCACAATCTTATTTTTCATTAAATTTTTGCTATCCATCAAAGATTCTACTGGTTTTGATGCTGCCTAATAGGTTTTAATTTCATAGTACCCCTTTCACAGTGAAGCACACAAAGCAACTCTTACATAACAGCATGTAGGTGACACAGGCCATCATATTTCTGGATTTCAAATCTCTCCACTCTTCGGAGAATTCCTTTAGGAATTTCTTCTGAAATTTTCGTGCAACAGTTAAAGGCCTCAGGAAATAAAGCTAGAAAGTAATAACAAAGTTAGAAATGGCATAGATACGAAGGGACAACTCATAGCTTGACTTTACATAATCAGAATAGTTGAAGTTGTAAGGGATCTCTTGAGGTCATCTAGCCCAACTTCCCTACTCAAGCAGCAACAGCTAGAGCAGATTGCCCAGGACTGTACCCAGTTGAGTTTTGAGTATCTCCACAGGTGGAGACTCCACAGCCCCTCTGAAAACCTGTCCCAGTCTTTGACTACCCTCACAGTAAAAAAATGTTTTCTTTTGTTAAGATTGAGTTTCATGTGTTTTAATTTGTAACCATTGCCTCTTGTTTTGTCAGTAGAAAAACTTGGCTCCTTTGCCTTCTTTCCCTCTCGTCAGGCATTTGTGCACACTGTTGAGATCCCCCTTTCAGAAATGCTTTCCTGGAGGATTTTTGCCATCACTTTCCCAGGGACTGAGGTGAGTTTGGCGAGCCTGTAATTCCTTGGATCATCATTCTTGGCCTTCTTGAAGAAAGGAAAGATATTTTCTCTCTTCCAGTGTTCAAGAACTTCTAGTCACCATGTCTGTTCAAAGATAATTGACAGTGGCCATGCACCACCATCAGCCAGCTCCCTCAGCACTCACCAGTGATGCAACCTGTCAGTCCACAAGGCCTCATGTCCATTTAAGTGGGCTCCCTAGCCTGATACTCCTCCACTGAGGAGAACTCTTCAGTACTTCTGAGTTTCCTTCTGGCCTCAGAGGCCTGAATTTCTGAAGGCCAGTTTCAATCATAAAAAATGAGGAAAAGAAGGTACTGGGTATCTTGGTCTTTTCCATGTCTTTTAACATCTATAGCCCTGCCTTCATTCAGTAGCAGGCCCATGTTTTCCTTTATCTTTATTTTGCTATTTAAGTACTTGTAGAATTCTTTCTTGTTGCATTTTATAACCCTTGTTAGATTTAGACCCATGCCAGCACTGGCTTTTGGACCCTATTCCTGCATGATCAGACTGTAACTTTACTCCTTCTTCATCATTTGCCCCTGCTTCCTCCCTTTGTACACTTCCTTTTTACACCTGAGTTCACTTAGGACCATTGTGCTCATCCTTGTAGGCCTCTGCGTGGCTTTTGGTTTATTGGGATGGACCTTCTTTTAGCCTGGAGGAGGTGACTCTTGAATATCAACCAGCTCACCTCAACCACTTTTCTCTCTCAGATCATAGTCTGTGGGATTCTTTCAAGCAGATCTCTGTAGAAGAAGACATCTCCTGACTCTTGAAATCTAGGGTTATGGTCCTACTTCTTGTCTCCTCCTCTCCTCCTAGGATTCTGAATCTTGCCATCTCATGGTCAGTGCAGTCTGCCTTCAGTTTTTCTGGCTTTGATGAGTTCTTTCTTCTTTGTAAATATCTGGAACAGCTGAGTTCCTTGGAAATTGTCATCAATGCACTCAGATTACATTGATGTCTCATAGACTGCTTGAGCACTGCTGTCTTGTCTTTCTGGCAGATATCAGGGATGGTTAAAGTCCTCCATCTGGAAAAGGGCCTGTGAACCTGAGGCTTTTTCCAGTTGTTTGAAGAAGACCTCATCTACTTCTTGCTGGCCGGGAGGTCTACAACAGGCGTTCACTACAGTGTCACCCATGTTGGCCTCCCACTAATCCTAACCATAAATTCTCTGTTGGCTTATCATTCATCCTTAGACAGAGCTCTATGCATTCCTGCTACTCTCTCACAGAAAGAGCAACTCCTCCTCCCTACCTTCTGGGAACGGAAGATCACTGACGTTAATGACATGAAGTTTTCAGGAGTGTAACTTAAAAGCTCTGCCTTGTGAGGTTGAATCATCCCCATTATCTTTTGCCTTAGAAATTATTAATGCTGTTGCTGTTTTTTTGTTTATATTTTTCCACCCCAGGGGCTTGTGGGTTCATGACTGAATGCGTCTCTGCTAGGGAGTGATCTGCAGATTTTTTCCTACTTGATAAAGATTACTGTAAAAAAAAAAAAAATCAGATCATAACTCAGTAATTTTTAGTGACAAATACTAACATTTTGGTGTTTGATTTTCTTCTGCACTAGTGCAGAAATATATCTTCTGAAAGGGATTCCCTCCATCATTTCAAGTTTTGAGGGATTTATCTAGGTTGTGACAGTCTTGTGATCAAACCCATGCTCCAAGGTAAGCACAACAAAGACTTCTCTGTCCCAGTCAACGAATCAGTGTGGGTGCAGTGGGGAGTTTGAATTTTTTTTTCCTGGCCTGTAAATCATGTTGTTCCCTAAGTAACCATTTAGCCTTGGAGTGCGAGAGTCATGGAGCAAGAAAAGAAAAAGTAGGAGTATTCCTGTAAACAGGAGATTAAAAATCTCCTCAAAACGTTTCTTGTAATCAAGAAGATTGTGTGCACTGGTTCTTACAAAAACTCTGGATGAGAGCTGGAATAACAGAAGATGCTAGCAGAGGTGCAACACTGAGCTAGAGCAGCTAGCAGTGTAGCAGGAGTCACCAAAGGCCAGCCATGCTATCTGCCACAGCTTTCAGGAAGTTTTGCACTCGGTGCGGTGGATGACAGAGCCCTGGGACGTCGTGGTCACAGAGGAGAGTGAAAGACACCAGCTCTAGCCGTTGCCTCTTCAGCACCCTAGAGAGGAGGACTATAAATAATCATACAGTGCAGAACGATGAACTAAATTTTGTGTGTTACCTGTATTATTTCCCTGATGTCCCTCTCTCTTCTCACTTTAATAGCAGACTGTGAAGCCAATTAATTTGTGTTTGCAAACGGGAATTCAGTTCACAGAACACCACTACATTTAATTTTGGTATGAACATTTGTTGTTGCCAGTGCTTGCAGAAGGGTTATACGGGAAAAAAGCTCAGGAAAGGATAATTGTATCCTGAACACTCTCTGACATCTATTCCTCTGCTTCTGTAGGGTCTAGTAAATTGAGTTGCTTGGCAAGGCCAGCACTGACAGCCTCTTGCAGAGTCATGGAGCACTACAGAAGGTCTGAGGGTGAGACAGCCATCTCCTCACCTCATGCTCAGCTGTTTTCTCTTCTGCATGGCCATCATCTCTTGCCCACATCCGCTTTCTATACTTTGTGTACTTAGAAGTATCACTTGTTTTGTTCCAGAGATCTGGACTGTATTGCACTGGCCTTTGCACACTGTATAACTTAAAATTAAGAAAATATTTTTATATTAATTTCAATTGATATTAATTTTATTATATTAATTTTATATCTGCGTAAACTTGTATGAGGAAAATTAAAGCAAAATTCTCAATGTCTTCAGATGAGCTTGTGAATAGCTCACCGTCCATGACATCGCCCTTTTGCAAGACACCTGGCAATTGCAGAAAGGTGTTTGTAATTGCATCTTTAACAATCACTTATGTAACCAAAGTAGCAATTTTAGAATGAACTCAATTGCCTGATGCTCAGACAATCTTCAATCCTCTAATTAATGCAACTGTGCAAAAAAGCTGTGCCTTTAAACGTGAAAGCACACAGCAGATTGCATGTGAAGCTGGTGAAGACAGTACCAGGAAGCAGAATGAAATTCTGTAGTAAAATGTGAATGGGGGGGCGAGGGGGTGCTTATGTCCACCTCTCACAGAGGCTAAGAACCTGTCAGTAACTTTCTGTGGAGGTATGTGGTTAGGGTTTGTATGGGTGCTTGCCTTGAGGAATTCCAGTCTGCACTGACTTGTTTTTTGACTAAAAAATTAACTATTACTTTTAAATAAAATTTTATATATTTGTTGTTGTTGTTCTGTGCATGATCTGCAGTTACAATATGGCAAATAGAAACTAATATCTATCTCTGAATTGCAGATAAATACACACTATCAGAGCTTTTCCGTCAGGCAACATGTAAACGTCATCTGCAATCTTTTGCTGGCAGAGACACGATCACTTTGAAAATGAGAGTCAGTATGAACAAGGGTACGTTTATGTTCTGCTGAACAGGAAGAACGCTGAGGGCAGTGGCTCAGGGAATTCCCCCGCACACCAGAAGCAGGGACCTGCTCTCCCGCAGTGCTGGCTGCGCTACAGCTCCACCGCCTGGTCCATTATTACTATAACTGTGCTCTCAACCCTAAGTGGAAAGGAAGGAGGTGATAATAAGCAAAGCTAATGAATTCATCCCAACACAATACCAGAAATATGTGTGGGTTTTAGCAATTAGATCAGGCTTGTTAGCTGGTAATTACTTGTCTTCACAGCGGTTAGAAGAAAAGAACTGCAGTTTTCCACCTGGAAGCCGGCCTGGCCTTTTGTTTGCCCTTTCCAACTCCTCAGAGATTTTTCCAGTGCTGCCCATTTCACTTGTCTCTATGCCTCAGCAACACAATCAGAAATCCATAGCTGCTTACCAGAACTGTTTAGACCTCCCATCTGGCATCGAGCCTTCTTACTGCTATTCAGCAGCTTCGGTGTTTGTTCCTTAGGAACACTCACCAGGAAAAAAAAAACTACTGCTTTTTAAATATTTTGTTTCCTATTTTCAGTGGCATCTAAATACTTTGATCTTGCAGAAATGCCCACTGGGGCGAGTTAAGCACCCCAGCTGAGGGCAAGCACAAGTAACTGGAAAACAACTTCGCTCACCCCAACTTCTCTCTCAAGGATGCCTAGGTATGATGTCCTTTTCAGATGGATACTCTGCCACTGTGCCTTATTGAATACATTATCGCTCTTCTTTTCATTATACTGGATTTATTTAACATGCTGTGTATAGCTTTTCCAATTTCAGAAGAAGTGGAAAGAAAGGAAAACTTTGCCTTTCAAGAGAAAATAAGGCGTTCAGCACTTTGAATAGGGAAAAAAAGAGAAAGAAAGAAAGAAAGAAAATAATAGAGAAAATGTCTGAAATTCTGAATTACTTTGAAAAAGTCCTTGCTTTTCAGGGAATGCAGCAGGAGAACTTAATTCCAGCTTCCCACAGTGGTCTGTTTTCTTTCAAGCCTATCAAATCTTGGTAGTGTTACAGTCATTTTCTTAGGGTTGAAAGGATAAAAAGCAGTTGGCAACTACAGATGATTGCTTTCACCTGCTCTTTTAGTGAAGTGTTTCTCCTAAAATGGAAGAGATCCTCAAAATCTGTGATATTCAGTGGGTTTGAACTGATGTGATTCTGTTGATTGCTAGAGAATGAACCACAGAGAAAATGGTGGCTTTGATGGAACACGACCTCCATGTTATCTGCCTTTACACTTCTGTTCATCAGTATCAAGTCTCTGCTGAAAGTTCCTTCCTCCCTCCCTCCTTCCCTCCCATTTACAGAAGATGCCTGATGAAGAACCCTCTTACTAAATCCAGTAGGGGTAGCAAATGGTTATTCTGCTGGCCCTTGGCTGTAGTTTTTCTAGGCAGATAGGTAGAGTTAGATTAATATTTCACTGTGTGTAGACACTGGGAAGGAGAAACACAGCAGTCATTGTCTCAAACAGACTTTTCTGCAGAAAACAGCAGGACATGTCTTTGTCTCATATTTTAGCCGAGGGGAATCAGCTGGAGAAAAAAAAATAAGGAGAGAAAGCCAGGTGGAAATTGAGTGAGTGATGGAGTCACTACATTCCCCTCCCTCATACTTCATCACAAATTTGCTTGGTTTCACTTTTGCTTCCTTTAACCAAGTACAATAGGAAAATGATGGGTTGTAGGTGGGAACAGTAAGACAATCATTTCTGGTCTCTGCTCCTGTGTCCAACCTACTCACTTTAGACCTTCTGCAGCTCTCCTCCTGGCAGGTTTCATGCCAGCAGTTAGTATTTTGGCCAGGCCTTTGGTAGTCAGTCCTGAATCCTGCTGGCAGCACGGATGAGACCACCAGTGGTGCTAGCAGAGCCCTTGATTGTGAGCTGCAGTAACCCATGGGCTGCTGAGTGAGAAGCCATGTATAGACATTCTCCTGTGTAACCAAACAGAGGGTAGGCAGTTCTTGAACTTATGCAGACTAAAGGAGTGCAGCAAAGATGCATATAGGTATTAAGCATGGATTCTTTCAGCATACCATGTGGTCAGACAGAGAGCTTGTCTTGCATGGTGAAATCCATAAACCTGGGGCATTTTCTGTATCTATGCTGAAATGTGAGATCTGCTGCTAATATGCCTCAAATTCATTGTGAATTGATGTAGCTTTGCACTGATGGCACAATTCCTGGAATTATTAGTAGCAGTCATTAGTGTTTCCTAATGGAATTCTTTTGTGGTTACACAGTAGGCTTTGGATATCCACAAAAAAAAATCCACCTCACACTGATTATCTGGATGAATGTCTTGCTTAGTCAGAACATGATAGGTATGAGAACGCTCTAGTGTCTGTAAAGGTTGGAAAAGACCTCTAAGATCATCTAGTCCAACCATCAACCCATCAACCCTTGCCCACTAAACCATGTGCCACATCTACATATTTGCTGAACGCCTCCAGACCCCTTACTGCTGCCACAGTTCACTGCTGCCATCACTCATGTGGTGGTTTGCTCCCCCCACCCCTTCCTTCTTTCTCCCAGCCTCCTCCTTCAACATGGCCTTGTACACAAGGTCTTTCACAGGAAGACAACAAGCAACAGTACTGGTAACACTCTCTAAGACAGATTAACAACCACAAATCTGTCTAAAACTGGAGAGCTGAAAGAAGGGATAGAAGACACCGGGTTCAACATATGAATGCCAGTTGAGCATGCGCCTAAAAACAGTGATTATAAGTCAGTCATCCTACCCCATAACTACTGAGAAGACCAAGAGCTCCTCAAGCTCCTCTGCATGGCATTGGGCTGCATGACAGGATCTCTCCTCAAGCAGGGGCGAATCTCAAGGTTATGCTATGAGGGCTGGCAGTGAGGGTGGTGCACTCAGGGCAAGGGGGCTGCTAATGTATGCCTTCCTGATCTCTATGCTGGCTGGTTGCTTCCTCATGCTCCTGCCCCAGCTCCTGCTCTTCTGCAGGAAGACACTGGGGACCCACGGCATGGCCAGAGCTGATGACAGCCTCTTCTATACCTACATCATGTCCAGCCACAGCCTGCAGGACTAATTCCATGGCAACAAGCCAGCAGGGGGCTAGGTGGCACCAAAGCTCGTCCTGGGATCAGTGCTGGCTGCCTCAGCTCCCACGGTGGGCCTGGAGCCCTGCACAGTGTTACCACAGCAGTCAGAGCCCTCTCCGGATCCCACCTCCAGCAATGAGTTGCACCATTTCCTCAATGCCATCTTCCACTTTCTTTTCAGGGAGCTAAGGGACATGGCTCTCATCAGGAACAGGGTGATTAAGACGGAGTTTGACGAGATGCTCCAGACCAATATGACAGGGAAGGTGCTTAAGGAGGTCAGCCTTAGCAAGATCTGTCTGGGCAATACCTTGCCCATCTTCAAAGCCATCAGGCTCATCTGGCCAGTGGTCTGTAATGAGGAGGGCAGCCCCAAAGTGCTGGGCTTCCAGGTGGACCTGGAATACAATAGGGGCTTCCATTTGTCCATTGATTTTGACCTGGTCTTTGGCAAGTGTTGCTGAGTTATGAATATAGGCTCTGTCCTCAAAAGGAAGAGTGCTATCACACTTACACTTTGCTTTAGCCACTACAAGGCAGATCTTTTAGAGTTCGTTTGCTCATGAAGCTACAAGAAAATGTTCCTCTCATCTTAAACAAACTTCAGGCTGTTTTAAGAGTTCGGTACCTCAAAGAAGGTCTTTTCAGCTTAACTCAAAGCACATCAGTACCTACATTGCTAGGAGGAAGGCTCTGATCCTGGCTGACAGGTGAACAAGGCATAATGTTAGAACCCTTGGCAAACGTAGTGCAGTTGTACTCTGTGAAAATGTGGAGGTTGCTTAACAGCTGGAGGTGAGAGGGGTACTCACATGCTGAAATATGCTTTAACACACCCTTCTTCTATTCTGACAGCACAGGAATGCACAAAGATTAATCATAAAACTGAAAAATGAGACAAGAAAGAGATTCAGATAATAAAAATTATAATATCATAATATATAATTTTGTTGCCTAAAGTAATCCTGTTCTTTCTTGGTCTGCTCTGAGGACTGCAGTTAACACAAGCAGTTTCAAGGCCTGAATGCTGACTGGAGTTTGACTGGTGGGTACATCACACAGGTCATGAATTTCAAATGTGTCTGTCCATCACAATACCATCAGTTTTCAAGCTGTCTGTTCCCACCCAGTTGAACACTGGCAAAGCACTATGGTTTTGAGCCCAAACTGGCGTGGTGAAACAAACACTAGCATTCAGTACCTTACTAGAAGGTGAAATTTCTACCACTCCTGGCAAAAAACCCTGAAATGTGTTGCATATTACAGTGCAAAGAGAAGCTGCCACATGAACAAACATCTGAGTTTTTTTGGCTTTGATTTGTTGGGTTTTTTTTTTCCTATAAAGCAATCTTTAGAACCAGCCTCCCATGCCATACAAACAATCCTTGCTCTGACCTGACCAGCACTGCTGCCTTGGCTGGGACAGCTCCAGCTGACTGCTTAGGGGAGACCTGGACAGTCTTGTTGCGATTCCAACTCTGTAGCATTTAGTACTTCTTTTAGATGCTTTTATTATATAAGAATTACCAAATTTCTCCCTACCTTCAAGATGAACTATATGCAGGAGTTTTCAGAAGGGAACTGTCTTCTCAAACCAAGATCCAAACCAATCACCTTTGAAATAAGTCTCCTGCCCACCCTGCTGCACAGCCCCTCACGCAGTGCTGCTGCTCCACTGCAGGTGTGAGTGTCAGCATTGTAAATCACTGATGCTGACAGCAATGGGTTGAGAGAAGAATACTGAGGGAAGGAGAAAGCAAAATCTTTAAAATGTAATTAAATTACATTAATAAAATAAAAATTTCCTGCCACAATTCTACAAAACAATCAGGATCTCCACTCATTCTGGTACTGCCTGACAGGGCCACAGTCCTGCCTGTGGCAAGTGTGATTTGGCCTCCAGGTTGCCTTCCTGGCCTCAGTTCAACAGCTATCAATGCACAGCCATGAACAAAGACAACTATTCCAGGTCTGTATACATCACCCAAAGTGTGTTTGTGTACCTGCACCATGTCACTGAAATAAATAGATGCACACCAAGCAGCCTCGGCAGCCTGACCCATCTGCCAGCTCTATGCAAGAAGGGTGTGCCTGGGCCCATACACATGCAGCTCTGCCTACTTTTATTGCAGGTTCCGCTGTTTGTAGGTTGCTGTTAAGCATGGAGTGTGTTTGCGTACAGAAAACTAGAGGATGAAGGAATTTTCCCTGTGCCAGATAGCCCAGTGTGAAGGAACATGCTCCAAGAAAACTTTTCCTTTGACCTGTGTATGTGCACTCTGTTGCTATTGTGCAAGACCTGGCTGAGTGGCCAGATCATAAAATGAATGGAAAAAACTCATGCAGCCTGTGCAGGTCAGCAGGTACTGTGGCCATTTTAAAGGATTAAAAAATTAAGGTAGATTTTGTCCATGCATTGTGAACTCAGTAATTCCTGCTCCTAATGCAGCCAGTGGGAATTGAGAAAGGTGCACTGCAAAGACTGAGTCCTCCAGAATGTGAGTTATCTTCTTCAACAACATAGCTTATTTTACTATGGAAAATTACAAACAAAACCTAAGGATTCAAGCATAACACTGCATAATTGTTTTGAAATGTATTTCAATGGAAATACAAGAAGACAAAAGCAAGCATTATGAGATCTCATGAATCCTCGAGAAGCACAGTGAGTGCAACATTGTGAAAGCCCTCTTCTGAGAATAAGAAATAGGTTACATGAAGTTTGCCATAAAAAGGGTTTTGAGATCTTTGTCATCTGTGACAATCAAACTTTAGACAGAAAGGATCAAGGTTTTTTGTAACACATTCCCTCTCAAGAAGTTTGGAGAGGAGAAGATTGCAGCCTAACAAGAGAGATCCCTTTAAACAAACAGTAAAACTTCATTAAGTGTTCCCTCGGAAATCACTGCTCCAAGGTACTACACCTTCAGCAATTAAAGCTCTCAGCTGCAGCGTTCCTGATTGTATTCCCTGCTACAAATCACCCACATGGCTTTTCCTTGTTAAGCCAACAGAGTTCCCACACCTTTAGGGAAACATGAAGGAAACACTCAGGTGAAACCTTGATCTCACTGAAACTAATACCAACAGCTCTCTGCGCGTGGGAGAGCTGGGTTTCACTTTTAGAACTTCTCATGCCACAGACCTGTAAGCTAACATCTCTGATCCCAGACAGAGCTGCAAAGACTGAAGCAGACATAGCTCCAGGCAGACACCCCTTGGGAATACCCTCGTCCTCTTTTAGGAAATTAAATCACAGAAGTAGGTAAGTGCGGTGTTACTTACTCTGGGATGTCAGGCTCACTGCAGCCGCCAGCACAGCCAGGGCAGTGACAAAGCTCACATCCATTCCTCCCGGGGCCATGGGTGCACTGCAGGCAGGTGCAGGTGTTTCAGGAAATGTTCTGTGGCTCCTGTCTGCCAGGGAGCGTGGCTGCCAGGGCCCCACCCTGCAGCAGCTTGATGCTGGCCCTGCTGCGCAGCATGCGGGCTGCTACCTGGAAGCATGGAGCTGCATCCCTGCTGTCTGCAGACCCATGCCTTCCTTGGACCCTCCATGCTCCCCTTGCTAGAGTAGCTCCTCAGCAGCAGAGGACGGAAACGTCTCCAAAACAAACACTTGCAGGATTAAGGCAGAATTAAAACAAACAAACAAACAAACAAAAAACCCACAAAACAAGAAAGCACCTTTGCTGTTAGATACTGTGTCTGTGTAACAGCCATGTATGCAGCACTGTGGACAACTGGCTGCAGCAGAAACAAGCTCAAAAGGTGGGCCTATGTGAATCTGATGAGGTTCAACACAGCTAAGTGCAAGGTGCTGCACCTGGGTCAGGGCAATCCCAGGTATGTGTACAGAGTGGGAGAACCCACTGAGTGCAACTCTGCAGAGGATTCAGGAGTCCTGGTGGATGAAAAGCTGGACATGAGACAGTAGTGTGCTTACAGTTGGAAGGCCAATTGTACCCTCGGCTGAGCAAAAGAGGGGTGCCCAGCAGGGAGAGGCAGGTGATTGTCCCCTTCTGCTTTGCCTTCGCGAGGCCCCACCTGCAGTACTGTGTACTGGCCTGGGGCCCCCAGAGCAAGAAAGTCTTGGAGGTGTTAGATCAAGTCCATAGAAGGCCACAAAGGTGCTCAAAGGCCTGGAGCACTTCTCCTTTGAAGGAAGGTTGAGGGAGTTGGGCTCGTTTAGCTTGGAGAAGGCTCCAGGGAGACCTAACTGTGGCCTTCCAGTACTTAAAGGGAGCATATAGACATGAGGAAAGTCAACATTCTACACAGTCTGATAGTGATAGGACAAGGGGGAATGGTTTTAAACAAAGAGAAGGGAGATTCACCTTAAATGTCAGGGGTAAATTTTTTACTCAGGGCAGTGAGGCCCAGGCACCGGCTGCGCAGAGGAGCCTGATCTCTGGAGGCATTCAAGGCTGAGTTGGATGGAGACGCAGGCAGCCTGAGCTGGCAGGTGGCAGCCCTGCCTGTGGTAGGGAGGTGGAAATAGATGTCCTTTAAGGTCTCTTCCAACACAAGCCATTCTATGATTCAAAGAGGTGCAACTTGGAGAAGCCTTGTGCCAGGCTTGTGTTGGACAGCTGTGCCCTCAGGGTGTGCATTCCCGGGGCTGCACTGTCCATGCCCCAGCCCTTCTGATCCACTGGGGCTCTGGAGTAGTTTGAGGAAAGACAGCAAGAAGGGAACTGCACCTGGTCTACATCCTCCATTCTTTCCTGTCTCTTATCTCTGCAGCCCATTTCAGTAATTTTCTGTGCCTCAGTCTGAGCAAACGCATGGCCTTCTGTGGGGAAAAATAAAGACAGTATTTGGGGGCTGACGCTATCCAGAGTGCTTCCGTGAACAGCATCAAGGGAAGCTTTTCCTGGATCATGCAGGCAATGGGACAGTCGGGGAAAATTTTCTGCTCCACTTGACACAGTTCACAGGTTCCAGTCTTCCAAGGCCCACAGAGATTACGGGCAGCCTCTGAACTGCGTGCTGTGACTGCTGCAGCCACACTGCACTGCTGCCGTGCAGTTCTTCTGGGACCCCCTGGGGCTGCACAGCAAAACCAGCCCAGGAGGCCCTGGGCTCTCGGCCAGACTCACCTTTGCTCTGTCTCACCACAGCAGTGCTTACTGCAGCGGTTCTTAGCTTCCGAAATCCCAGATCACCAGGTATAAGGAACTGCCAACCTCAGAGACTTTAATCTGCACTTGAAACTTCCCAACACCAGTTTCACAATTCAGCCTAATAATAAATTAATATGGTGCAATCAAACTGATGGGCTATCATGGTTTAACTTTGTTGCTCTTGGTTCCTTCTTGATGCTCTTATCTACCGGGGCAAGAGAGCAAGGCGCCTACAGAGCAGTATGCATTCAGATGAGAGCCAGCTACGTTAAGAGGGGAAGATTACATGTGCCACTTGGAGCACAATTTCAAGGAAGTCATTTGTGTTGAAATCAACAAGCTGACTCATTGTCAGCAATTAATTACAGTGAAAAATCTGTTAAAAAACTCAACTGCCACTGCAGAAGCTAAAGTGGCTCACAGTTCATTCATAAACCTGAGCTTAGGTAACGATGAGACTGTTAACAGCATTAATGCACTTCAAGGTAGCACAAAGAGGAACAAGCTGAATAAAAAGAAACACAATGAGACAGGTGTTACTGAGGCAACATGTTAAAGAAACAGCCTCAGCTAGTACTTATTAGCTCCTGTGTTCCAGCTGCTTGGTGCTGCAGAACTGGGCTACATATCTTTGAGGACAGCCAACGCTTTCACTCTGACACATGTTCTGCATGGGATCTCCAGATGCAGCTTTAAAAGCCTGGTGCACATTCACAGAATCTTAGAATCATGTAATTGCTTGAGTTGGAAAGGATCCCAGAGGTAACCTGGTTCCAATCCCTGCTCTGGGCAGGGCTGCCACCCACCAGCTCAGGCTGCCCAGGGCCCCATCCAGCCTGACCTTGAGTATCTCCAGAGACAGGACATCCACAGCTTCTCTGGGCAGCAGTGCAGTGCCTCACTGCTCTCTCAGTGAAACATTTCCCTGACAGCTAACTTAAATCTACCTTTTTCAGTTTAAAGCCATTTCTCTGTGTCCTGTCACCTGCAATGAGATCTCTCCAGAGCCTTCTCCAGGCTGAACAAGCCCAGCTGCAGCATCCTCAATAAAGCTTACCTCTGCAGTCACATCACACAACTTTAGCTTATGTTTTACTTTTGTTCTTGCAGAGTCCACAGTAAAGGTCCAAAATAAAATAAATATCTACTTACTTCACTGGGAATGTACCGCAAGGAAACTGATTATGGAGACTCAAATATGCTTTCCACTTTATGTGCCACTAATTTACAATATTAAACCAAAAGGTAAAAGGTAAACTGAGGAAACAACTGCATTTTATGACATTGGGAAATTCAAAATAGTAATAAAGCCAGAAAACAATAGCAAATATTTTGCAATGACTTCACTTACACAGGCAGCCATCCAGCACACAAATAAATACCAGGTTAGCCAGAAATTCTTTTCCCAGAATTGCATTGACATAGTTGACAGTGACATTAGCTGCAATTATAGCTAAAGTAAAGTGGAGGGGTTTATTGACGTATTGGCCTGGACTGAATTCAAAGCTGAAATGAAAGTGCTAACCCGGAGGCAGAAGGCAGTCATTCTTCTGCCTTCAGAAACAAAACTAATTCTTGGTTTGGTCACTTTTTAGGTTCTAACTTGTATTTGTGAATGAAGCATAATGTCTTACACCTTTCTCCAATTACTCAAGCAATCTGCCCTTCTAGCCCACTTCTTGCCCCCACAGCCTCCATCACAGCAGTGATGGTGTAGCACAGGAAGCAGCACCTTGTGCCCTGCCCCACTGATACAGCCCAGCTCCAACTCCAAAGCCCTCTGCAACACAGGAGGGAAAACCAGGATTCAGCAGCCTTCAGTCTGCCCCTGAACTTCCAGCAGAGGGTCTGATGCCCAATGAAGAGTAAAGCCAGTAACTCAGTTTGTGACATTGGGATAAAGCATGTTAAAACAACTTTGGACCGCAGCTATGTTCAGTAAGATGTAATTCAAACCTTTGTTTTTGGCTTACTGATAGATACTGTGGACTTCTCTCTAACTTCAGAACTCTTTTTTTGTTCTGTGTTACCCAAACCTGCACACAGTGCTCAAGGTGAGGCCGGACCAGTGCAGTGCAGACTGGGACAACCCCCTTCCTCACCTAGCAGCCATGTCTCTTGCTCTAGGTGAATGCTCCAAGATGGTGACACTGCCCTGACCCTGGCCCTCCTTTCTGTGCAGAACTGAGGTGTCCCAGCCTATGCTGTGGTCTGGCACTTGGGGCACTGGCACTACATTAGGCACTATACCTGGAAGTGCCTCTACCGGACTTTGCTCTGTTTTTGTACATTTTCATCCTAGGTCCAGGTCAGTGCCGGGCACCTGCGTGTGGGAAGGAGTGCGATCCCCCTCCTTCCTGACCAAGCCCCCTGCCTGTCGGTGTGGCTGCTGAAGTCATTGCTGACCCTGAACTGTTGTTGAACCCTGATCTCTTGCAGCCACTGTTTGTTCTGGGAAATTAAATTTTCCCTTGTACATCATCATGCTCTGTGTTACCCTTCCAACACACAGTTGGCACTAGGATCTTCCGGTTGCCTCGGTGAGCTTATGCCCATGGTCGCCAGCTCCTGCTTCTCTGAGGAGAGCTCACCTGAAACATATCCTCCCCACACCTTTCTAACTTCCCATTCCTTTTTTCTAGAAGGACACAAAAGAATTTCAGTGTGAAACTCAACTACATGTTACACAGGAACGCATGGGCAGAATTGTAGCTGGGCTTGTGTTGTGATATCAGCTGCCTGCTTCACTGGGAATAGAATCACAGAATTGTTTGAGTTGGAAGGGAGCCTTAACGGTCATCTAGTCCAGCTGCAATGAACAGGGACATCTACAGCTAGATCAGGTTCTCAAAGCCCTGTCCAGCCTGACCTTTAATGTTTCCAGGGACGGGGCAACCACCATCTCTGGCAACCTGTTCCAGTGCCTCATCACCCTTATTGTAATAAACTTCTTCCTTATATCCAATCTAAATCTCCCTTCTTTTAGTTTGAAACCATTTCTCCTTGTACTGTCACAGCACACCCTGCTACAGAGTCTGTCCCCTTCCTTCTTACAGACCTTCTTTAGATGCTCTCAGGTCTCCCCAGAGCATCCTCTTCTCCATGCTGAACAGCCCCAGCTCTCTCAGCCTGTCCTCATAGGGGAAGTATTTCATCCCTTGGATCATTTTTGTGGATCTGATAAATGTTTATAATATCTAAAGGGAGGTGGGAGGCAAATGGATAAGGCCAGGCTCTTCTCAGCAGTGCATAGAGATAGGACAAGGAGTAATAGCCTAAAACTTGAACATAGAAGTTCTGTACTGACATGTGGAAGCATTGGAGAAGGTTGCCCAGAGAGGTGGAGTCTCCTTCTATAGAGATATTGAAGACCTGGCTGGACACCTACCTCTGCAACCTATTGTAGGATACCTGCTTTAGCAGGGGCTTTGGACTGTATCTCCTGAGGTCTCTTCCAACCTTTGAAATTCTGTGATTCTGTGATTCTGTGATTCTTACATCCTTACATCCCCCAGCTTCTACCGATAGTGGGGGTTGCTGTGACCCTGGAGCAAGACTTTGCACTTGGATTTGTTGAACATCATGAGGGTCACCTGGGCCCACTGCTCAGCCTATCTAGGTCTCTCTGGAGACCATGCATAGCTTTTTACAAAGATAAAATACTTCATTAACATGATGGAAGGCAGAGAGGCCAAAATTCTGAACAGTGAAACAATGCATGAGCTAGGTGCCGAGCTTAATATCCTTGTCCACAACACCATGATCTGTGTGGGGCAATTTTTGGCAACTCTCATTCTGTAAGATCTGATAAAATTATATAATCATAGAATCGTTAAGGTTGGAAAAGACCTCTAAGATCATCTGGTCCAACTGTCAGCCCATCACCACCATGACCACTAACCATGTCCCTCAGTGCCTTGGAAACCTCCACGTACAGTGACTCCATCACCTCCCTGGGCAGCCTGTTCTATGAGTTCCATAAGTTTCACAAGTCCAAGGAGCATGGGAATTACCAACATTTTTGGAGGAAAAAAAAGTCTTGTAGGCCTGTTTCTTAAAGTTAAACAAGACCATAAATAAATAAAATAAATAATTTCGTAGAATCATAGAATCATAGAATGGCCTGGGTTGAAAAGGACCTCAAAGATCATCTAGTTTCAACCCCTCTGCTATGTGCAGGGTTGTCAGCCACTAGACCAGGCTGCCCAGAGCTACATCCAGCCTGGCCTTGAATGCCTGCAGGGATGGGGCATCCACAACCTCCTTGGGCAACCTGTTCCAGTGTGTCACCACCGCCTGTGTGAAAAACTTCCTCTTAATATCTAACCTAAACCTCCCCCGTCTGAGTTTAAAACCATTCCCCCTTGTCCTATCACTATCCACTCTCGTAAATAGTCGTTCCCCTTCCTGTTCATATGCTCCCTTCAAGTACTGGAAGGCCACAATGAGGTCTCCCCGGAGCCTTCTCTTCTCCAAGCTAGACAAGCCCAGTTCCCTCAACCTTTCCTCATAGGAGAGGTGTTCCAGCCCTCTGATCATCTTAGTGGCCCTCCTCTGGACCCACTCCAAGAGCTCCACGTCCTTCCTATACTGAGGGCTCCAAGCCTGAATGCAGTACTCCAGATGGGGCCTCACAAGAGCTGAGTAGAGGGGGACAATCACCTCCCTCTCCCTGCTGACCACTCCTCTGTTAATGCAGCCCAGAACACAGTTGGCCTGTCAGGCTGCAAGCGCACATTGCTGGCTCATGTCCAGCTTCTCGTCCACCAGGACCCCCAAGTCCTTCTCTGCAGGGCTGCTCTCAAGGAGATCTTCCCCCAGTTTGTATAAATACCTGGGATTGCCCTGACCCAAGTGCAGCACCCTGCACTTGGCCTTATTGAACCTCGTTAGGTTTTCATGGGCCCACTTCTCCAGCCTGTCCAGGTCCCTCTGGATGGCTTCCCTTCCAACAAATGTATCGAAAGAAAAGCTCAGCTTGATGTCATCTGCAAACTTGCTGAGGGTGCACTCGATGCCATCATCTACGTCATTGATGAAGATGTTGAAATTTTACCTATTACCTACCATATGTAGAACAGACTGTGTAGTTGGTGAGACCACTTGGTAAGGGGCTGTTATTTGTAATTGTTATGCAACAGCCCACACATGTGACGGAAATGTTCCTCCACTACATAATAATGCACCTGCTTCTGTAGCTCTTATTCACTGATACCAGGAAGAGTTTTGTTTGCTGGGTTGGTTTGATTTTTTCAAGGTTTTTTTTTTTTTTTTTTTTTTTTTTTTTTTTTTTTTTTTTTTTTTTTTTTTTTTGTTTTGTTTTGTTTTTAATAATTCCACTTAAAGGAATGCTATCACCACATATTCCTTGTTTGTGCTCCATCCTGTCCTCCCTCGGACATGCTGCTGCAAGTTGCCCTCTGGGGATGGCACCCTGACACGTCCCCCGTGGGTGTGCAGGTGACTGCTCTCCAGAGGACATAACTCACTCCCACTGCCATCGCCTCCGTCACTGCCTGCCCTTACATTATCCAGGGCTTCCTGTCCATTGCGTACCTGGATGGGACAACACTATTGCACATTTGTATTTACTAACATGGGTCAGGAAGGAGATTTACTTTGGCAAGTGAATTTATTACCTTAGTTCCTGGCATAACCAATTTCCTGGCACTGGAAAACTGTTCGCAATAACAGCTCTCTTTTTGTAGTTCTTAAGCCGCAGACTGTTTCATCACTTTGGGCCAGCTAGCAGGAAGTGATTGATAGACCATTTAACCATGCAATTCCCTGCTTGAAACCACCGAGTTTGAAATGAACTCCTTCCTAGAATCATGTTTTTTCTTAGAAAACTGCATTTCATCCCAGCTTTCCCCATCCAGCTCTGCTTCTTCTGCTTTGAAGAATTTATCTTTGAACACACTTATCTGGCCCAGTTTCTCTGTTTTCTTTTTATTTGTTTGTTTGTTTTTAATGATACTAAACCTTTTAATGTATTTTTCAATTTTATTTTTATTTATTTTTTTTATTTGAAGTTTAATTAAGCACCTAGTGAGATTACTAATGCTTGTAAAGCATTGGGAGACAAGGGTGGCTGAGCTAAATGCAGATAACTCATGGAAACAGGAATCCTGAGAGAAGAGAGCGGGTGTCAGGCAAGAAGTTTTACTCTCAGTTTTACTGTGATAAATTAAGAAGGTATGCAACTTCTGATAGCATTAAAATGCTCCTAATGCACGTCCCAGGACACTCCTGTTCAGCTGTTTGTATTTGGAGACCAAGCAGTATCTCACGCAGGAAGCCTGAGTAACGTGAGCCGCTGTCACCCACGGTCTCAAAAGAAGTGCCTGTCAGGGAGCAGACAGGTTGGTAATGCATTTTCTGCTGTATTCACCTACAAACATGGAAAATTTTACTGGAAACTGTTCTCATTACACAGGGAAAATCTATATTTGTTGCTTTTCCAGATGTAATTACGTCAGTGCACCAGATCAGCTAAAACCTGAACTGAAAGCTCAAGCTTTCATCTCCATCAATAAGGTCACTTCTGTCAGGGAAACTGGCATGCTGTCCTTGCACGAGGAAACTCCATTAATGCCAGAGAAACAGCACTCCCAACCTCAACCAGTGCTGCTCCTTCTGAAATGCGTCCCTGTACCACTGTATGGTGCAGCAGCAGCAGCAGGTCACTAACAGGGCACTCTGCTGTCATCGCCTCACTCACCTTCACCTGTGCACTTGAAACCTTTCATCCTTCATGGGAGCACTGTGTGTACACTATGTGGCAATGCAAACACTTGCTAAAGGGCAGTCCTCAGCAAGCTGGAGAGGTAGAACAGACAGATGGAGGAAAAATACAGCAAGGTGACTCTGTCCTCAATATATACATATATTTTTTTAATATCCTGTTCTATCACATCACTGTCTTCCATGGGAGATGCACATATGATCTGCTGCACAATCACTTTGGGCAGATACTCACTGAATACTCAGTAGGTGCTGAGTTTGAGGCATTTTCCACCTTCAACAAAATACCTTTTGTGCACAACTGGTAGGACATTTGTATACAGCTGCTAAAGACAACAAAAAAACCCACATTGTTCAACCTTTTTTGCAGCCATTTGTTCACTGTAAGGATGGGGTATGCCAATGTTCTTGATGACTACAAAGACACTGCATTTTTTTGCCAATCCAGACAACAGGGAACCAAAGAAATGTGCCAGTGTTAATCTCCTTTAAATAAGGCAGTGAGAGTGTCCTTTCCTGTAAAGTGAGTCACAGTCAGACTGGTTTTCTTATCTGAGATGAAATCACAGGGACATCAATCCTCATAGGGAATCTTCCCCTTTTTCCAAAGGACAGGATTTTCTGTATAGCAGATGCCAGTTTTAGCGCTCAGGAAGTGCTGAAGCACATAACCCCACACCACGTACCAAAGCCAGGATTCTCCTTGCTAATGCTGCCCGCTCCTTCTGTGCAGTGGCAGCAGCTGCACAGCCTGCTTACATCTCCTTGACAGTTCCTGAGAATAGGCAGAGTGAGAGTCTGCTGCAGTAGAGGACAGAGTGACCCTGACCACCGTGGATGTTGTAAATAACTGATGGCATTGTTATGTCTGCTGCCTTGGTTTTGTTTCTTTTGGACTGCTCCTATACCAGAACTCACAGCCATCAACCTCTTGGGCTCTCTGTGAGATCTGTTGTGAAGGAACAGACAGAAGATAGAGGAAACCACCCCATGCCTGTTCAGGAATCTTTGCTGAGTGCTTTGCAATTCCTAGGGGGAAAATGACTAAAACTGAAATAGGATCAAACTCTTGGCAACATGAGGAACACTCCAGGTACACTGACAACATTTACTGGGCAAAGAAACAGTGTCTGTGGTGTAAATACCAGCACAGCATATAGTCTGACTTCCGAGCTATCCTTACAGATGCAGGTTGCTTACGCAGATCTACTGCTACAGATGTTTTCTGCCAATTGGTTTTGGTTAAACATATCTATTTTTACAAATGGAAATTGATTTAAAACTTTTGTGGAAAGGAATATAGTGTCATTTCTTTTAATTAGTCCTCAATATTCTGAAGATTTCCTTAAAATTGCATTAAACTTTTTGCTGAGTAGCAGTATCACATACGCAAATGCAAGCATGGCTTATCTTTAATGTTACAAGGTAAAAGCAAAATAAAACAATTCTACAGTGCAACATTCCAATTTACAACTCAGTGTAAATAACACAGAATTTGAGGAATTATAAGAAAGAGCCAAAGATACAAATTCAGTGTTTTGAGGAAAATCTTACTCCTGTTTTTTTTTTTTTTTATAAATGCAAATGGTACTCTACTCTCACAGTACTTCCTTTGTTCCAGCACAAGGTCTGCCTGCAGCAGGAAACAAAACTCAACCTGTGGGCTTGAATCAGAGCCTGTGCTATGTCACAATATCACATATACTCACAATACCAGATTTCTTCTGCTGTGACTAAATTTACATAATTGACATAATTTAGATCAGTTGAACTAGTTAACATGAAATGTACTCTTCAAATGTAATTCATCACCTAGTTCCATTTTTACGGCATCTGATGTAGCACATGCACGTACACACCCAAAATTAACAGCATGCTAACATTTTGGAACATGACGTCCTCAGTACAGGAGAGACATAGACCTGTTGGAGCGTGTCCAGAGGAGGGCCACAAACATAATCCAAGGGATGGAACACCTCTCCTACGAGGACAGGCTGAGAGAGCTGGGGCCGTTCAGCCTGGAGAAGAGAAGGCTGCGAGGTGACCTGAGAGTGGCCTTTCAGAATCTAAAGAGTAGGGTGGAAGAAGGAAGGGGACAGATTCTGTAGCGGGGTCTGTTGTGATAGGACAAGAGGTAATGGTTTCAAACTAAAAGAGGGGGGATTTAAATCGGATATAAGAAAGAGATTTATTGCAATAAGGATGGTGAGGTGCTGGAACAGGTTGCCCAGGGAGGTGGTAGACACCCCGTCCCTGGAGACATTCAAGATCAGGCTAGACAGGGCTCTGAGCACCCT
This sequence comes from Pavo muticus, assembly GCA_016647715.1. Taxonomy (NCBI): domain Eukaryota; kingdom Metazoa; phylum Chordata; class Aves; order Galliformes; family Phasianidae; genus Pavo; species Pavo muticus. Next base: position 3,309,507 of record JACDJE010000321.1, read on the forward strand.
GATCTAGCTGTAGGTGTCCCTGTTCATTGCAGTTGGACTAGATGACCGTTAAAGTTCCCCTTCAACTCGAACAATTCTGTGATCCTGTGATTTCCCTCAGATTGAATTTTAGCCCTTTTCCCTCCATGTCTCTTTCTGGGACTTTATTTCCATCTGCATTTTCCATTTTCCATTCCCAATTTCCATTAGGGATAGCTGATAAAAATAAAATTACTTTAATTCAAACTTAAACAAAGTTTCCTTGGAGCATGGCATCTATGATAAGAATTCACTTATCAGTAACTGATTGAAGGTACATGGTCATTAATACAATGTACTTTACTGCAGAAAAACTGTATCAGCAGTTACGTGTAAATAAAGATTAGATTTTCAACCAGAACACAGCCTGATAAGAAACATGTTCATTTTGTCTGAGTAGGCCACCGGGGAACTAAGAGTCATCTTGTTTCTGGGGCACTGGAGAGAAAAAACATTCAAACATTTTAAACTTGGCATTTGTGATAGATACTCAGTAGAGTGGGAAAAGAAATCAGCACCACCATTTTATTCAACTTTAAAAGTACAATTTAATAACACGTGGAAATAGTTCACAACAAATAGTGCAACAAATGAATGAACAGTAATTTAGTGACATGTATTGCACATCGCATGTGAAATTACTACCTCGAGTTTGTTAAGAATTTTTTGGTCTAATTCACATATTTTTTGTACTTCATACGTATTTGGTTGCAATGCCTGCAGTCAAACACAAATTCATTAAGATACATTTTTAGAGCTGGTTTGTTTTTGCCATGGTTTTGCTACACGTGGTGGGTATCAGTGTTGAGCTGAGAAATCAGTGCAGCTGAAATGCAAAATACATAAGAAAATGTAGAAATCCATTTGTAATAGGGAGGTGCCCTAGGTGACAGGGACTGAAACAAATATTTAACTTCTCCTTTCTGCTCAAAGCTGGCTGCCCACAAACTGCAAGTCAGTTCACCTTAAGAAGCTGTCCACGGCCTGAGATAAAGGCAGGAGACTGACTTGTCTGTCTAGAGCGGAGAGAAACAGGTCACACGTGACAAGTGCTCGCTGCCGTCCTAAACTCATTTCTCTACGTGACACTCATGTATTGCTGTGTAGAAATGGTGTAAGAGCATGATTAGAAAAACTGTTTTGGAATGCAGCTGAAAATAATTGTAAAAAAATCTGCTAGAAATACAGAAAAGCAAAATATGTACTTTTAAAACACTTAAGATCTACATGTCATCAGATCTTTAAGCATAGCAAGAATGATAAATCATTTCAGGTGAGAATCAACCATCTCATACTACAGCACCAGTCAGTATAACTGTAATTTAGAAATGAGAAAGTGTAATTCTCTACTTTGTTCCTATATATACTTCACTTTGCAGCAAAGATGGATAAACTACAAAAATATACAAATGAGACCAGGAATCAGGAACACAGATGATGTTCTACAGTACTGAAGTGATCGTTTCTGGCAGAGAAGATACCCACTGCGAAACACTGGTGTTTCACAACCTGAAGTTTAAAATGCAGGTTAGAAGTAAATGAACATGCAGCATTCCTCCTCCACTAAACCACCACACCTTTGGATAAAGGACAGATGTTCAGTTCCTCCTTTGAGAGCTGTAATGCAAGACACTGCTGACACTGTTTCTGGGAAACTTTCACACGCTATGAGAGATCCACAGTGACAATAATCCCTTAAGGGTTGTCCTGCTTTTTCATTCTTCTTTCCAAGAAACAAACAAACAACAAAGAAACAAAAAACCCACCATCCTTATTAATTGTAGAATAGAGGCTAATCAGGCCCACTGTACAGTCAGACAAGTTTCTGCAAGCATAGATTTCTAGTGTGAAGAACAAACAGGGCAGCAACTGTTTCTGCTGAAAGAAGGCACATTTTAAAATGGTGTAAAACTTTCCATACAAAGCTGAGTGCGCTCCAGAGAGCCTTTAGAACGCTGTAGCCTGATAAGGTCTCTGGTAGTTGGCCATCAGTTCTTTCTTCTCCTTTCTTTAATTTTTAGTACTCTATCCTAATATAAACAAGGTATAATTTAAGTAATGCTAAACATAAACACATCACCTGATCATTGCACCTTTTGATAAGTTCAGCACATGCCAGCCCACCTGTGCTTTTCCACAAAAATATTCCCTTTCACCACCTATTAATCACTAACTAGGATAATTAAGGCCCCATCTCCTTAGTGGGCAATGAAGTTCAGTGAAAACCAAACCAAACCAAGCCCGTTATTAATAAACATTTCTGGAATCATAGAATGACGGAGTAGTTTGGGTTGGAAGGGACCTTAAAGCCCACCCAGCCCCAACCCCTGCCATGAGCAGGGCTGCCTCCCACCAGCTCAGGCTGCCCAGGGCCCCATGCACCCCGGCCTTGAACACCTCCAGGGACGGGGCACCCACAGCTCTCTGGGCAGCAGTGCCAGCACAACAACACCCACATAGCAAAGGATTTCTTCCTTGTTTCTAATCTAAATCTACCTTCTTTCAGCTAAAAACCCTTACTCTTTGTCCTACCACTACACTCACTGGCAAGTCTCTCCCCAACTTTTCTGTACTCCCTTTCAGTACTCGAAGGCTTCAACAAGGACAGCAGTGCTCAGGAGGGGCACAGAGGGCATGGTGTGGCAGTTCATGCAGGAAGGGTGGCCACAGCCCAGCAGGCAGCCCGCTCCCTTTCTCTTCTGAGAGCAGCAGGGAGCTGCACTCCATTGAAACAAACATGGTGACCACCTGCCGCAATGGCTGAGCTCAGGCAGAAACACAGGCTGAGGACCACAACTATTCTGGGCTGATGCATGCACCCAGACAGAGGTCTCTCCCAAGGAGAGACAGAGCTGCCCAGACCTCCAGTTGTGGCAAACTCCAGAATCTGGAAGTCCTTCTAGGGCCTGAGTGCAGGAGATGTCATGGCTGCAAGCGTGCCCAGCTTGATGAACCTTCTGAGCAGGCGGCCAGTTTGTGTGAGGAAATCACCAGGCAGCACAGTGAATCAGAGAGACTGTGTGTGGTATTGTTCAGTGACACAGACAGACAACCCTGTCTTAAGTCCTGCAAAAGGAAGGTAAGCTAGCTTCCAACTTTGAGGAGACAAACTGCAAAAACACAGAAGAGGAAGGAAACTGGAACATCATCTCTGCAGAGAGCAGGAGTCATCGTCTGCCTCTTGTCCCCCAGGTGTCCCTTATGCAACAAAGCTCTGGGGATGGAAAGATGAGAGGCTGTACGTAATGGTTCAGAACTGGAAAAGGACAATCCTGTTAAGTTGGCCCAACCAAAGACACAAGTCAGAACCAGTGACACCAAAGAACAGACCTCCTGGCCTTTCAGTACTTAAAGGGATCCTATAGACAGGAGGTAGGTTGACTTTTAACACAGGAAGATAATGATAAGACAAGGGGGAATGGTTTTAACTAAAATAAGGTAGATTTAGATTAGATGTTAGGGCAAAACTCTTTACTCAGCGTGTGGTGAAGCACTGGCACAGGCTGCCCAGAGAAACTGCAGATGCCCCAACCCTGGAGGCGTGGAAAGCCAAGGTGGATGGGGTGCTGGGAAGCCTGATCTGGTGGGTGGCAATCCTCCCCATAGCAGGGACTGGAACTGCATGATCTCTGAGGTCCCTTCTAATCCAAGCCATCCAACCCCTATGATTCTGCGATACTATACTTCTATGATTGAGGGCTCTCCAAAGAGCCCTGTCTTTAAGCTAAACAGGACAGCTCCCTCAGCCTTTCTTCACAGGAAAAGTGTTTCAGCCCTCTGATCATCTTTGTGACCTTACCCTGGACCTGCTCCAACAGCTCCAAATCTCTCTTGTGCTGAGCGCCCCAGACCTGGATGAAGTACTCCAGGTGAGGCCTCCTGAGGGCAGAGCAGGAGGGGGGCAATCATCTTCCTGCCCCTGCTGGCCACTCCTCTTTTGATGTAGCCCAGGATACTGTTGGCCTTCTAGGCTGCAAAGACACACTGCTGATTCATGTCCAGCTTCTCACCCACCAAGACTCCCAATTCCTTCCAAATAACCTTTTACTTTGAGACATTTTCTGAGAAATTCTGCTAAAGAACACTTCTACTTGGAATAGCTCACAGCGTCAACTTATGGACTTACTACATAATCATAGCTACTGTTATCAACCTGCAACATACTCATATTTTTCTTTAAGAAACTTATTTATGAGGAAATTCCTATTTCACCATAACAACAATGCATTTTATTTTGCAGTAAGGTTGATATTGCACCTACGGGAAAATGCTGTATATTAGTAAAGTAGCAAGGTCTTTCATCAAAATTCGAAGCAATTTTTATTTTCTTGCAACTTCCAGAATCTTCCCTAAAGCTTATGTTTTACTGTAATAAACAAGCTTGCCTTTACATACGCCTTAAATATTTACTTAAATTCCCTACCTCCAATTTAAATATTCATAATTAATATATTTTAAATTAAGCACTTCGGTTGACACACATAATAATGTAACCATTGTCTTCTCCCTTTCTAATCGTCAGCAGCCAGTAAATACTTGCACACTGGGTATCAAGTAGCAACAGTGGAACATAATTTAGTATAAACACTGTATTATAATAGTGTTCAAACTGGTGTAGACCCACAGTTTCATATTTTGAAATACAAATAGCATTTCTTTTAAAACTGCTGAATACCAGAGCCCAGCAGGAAAACAAATAACTTACTTCAAAAGCCTAACTGGTGTTTTTCAGAAGTGTGACGAACTACTAAATTCAAGTACTTAGCATCTATATAGAACTTTACATTTTTAAAGTACTATACAAATGCCATCTAGATGAAATGCAGGCAGACTCCAAATCCAGAATCGTATGGTGATCAGAATGGCACCAGCAAAATATAATGTAATTACTACAGTGATATTAAGTACTTCATTAATCAGTACTTCATTAAAAGCTAGCTATATATGAATAGTAATGGAAGACTAGATAATTTACAAGGGGAATGTACAGATATGAAATGTTAATACCATTTATGGAACAAGTTACTGTGATCACAAGGAACTGACACAGGAGCTTAACTGGCTTCAAATGCCTGACTTGGAATTCACAGGGAACATAAGGAAACCATTCCAGTGACAAGCTCGGCTTGTTTCAAGTGCGTTACAGAAGACTAAGATACATCATCCTTATACGTCAATGTGGATTCCATGTTTTATAGACATTAATTCTCTAGTTCCTGTTAAATACATAATAAAGGAGCATAGATGAGGTAAAGATGCTGTAATTGCCACATAGAGCCAGTATGGCAAAGGAGGAGTTTTTCCAAACGGGCAGATCCAGAGGCCGTGACGAATCCCGTCACGGACGTGATGAGAAGTCCAGGATATAAACAACATCCAAGGAAGAAAGCACCACGAGTCCTTAAGCCTGAAAAGGTGCATAATAAGCTTTAATGTCAGAGCCACAACAGGAATCACAGTAGAACAATGAAGGAGCGGTCTCCGGGGAAGACTCAGAGCAGCCTGCAGAAAAGAAGAACATAATTGGCAACTGCTACAATGATGACAAGAAAGAAAGATTTTAGGTGCGTTTACATGTGTAGCGCCATTTGGCTAAGTGGAAGTGCAAAGAAAAACATATCATTCCTTTCCACTGTGGTCAATCAAAATCAACAACATCAACAGTCAGGTAAGCAACAGCGCTGAGGGTGCTGGGACAAGCTTTTCTCTGTTTTCTGAATCACACATCCTGCTAAGCAGTACTAATGGAAACAGAGGAAGGGAGAGGTATAAGGTATGGTATTTGTCATTTAGTCACAGGGCATACTGGATCCTGTACAGTAGGCTGCACTGATTATATATACTTAAGATAATAAAAAGGAAAACAACCGTACAATATGCTTGAAATATTTAATGTGATCTATTGGTATTTATTTTCAAAAACACATCCTGTGTTACATTTCATTTACTACCTGTAAAGTTCTAGTTTGACTGCATCTAATAGAGACATAATTTCCAATATCATAAAAAATACTGAAGTTACATATATTTTATTTGCCTCGACACAGTATTCTGCACGAGCAGGGAAATGACACAATCAGAATCTATTATGTGAATCATTTCTGATTTTAATTAACAGTTTGTTTAATGTTAATTCAGGTGAAAGCCTGATTTCCGGTTTTAATTAAGATGAATGTCCAGCCAGTGGGAGTACACACTACAGAAGGCATCAAATTTAAGAAATGATAATTATCAATTTAAAATGTACTTGAGAAAATACTATGGATGTACTTACTAGCAACAGTTACAATCACTTCCACAAACTCAAAGGCACCAAAAAAAGTTCTGGATTTCAGAAATGAGTAAGTTGATTCTTTGTGTAAGTACAAGGGAAATAACAGCATTTTACTGAAAGACTGGTAAGATGACAGGATGAAAAACTTCACAAATACAAAGCAGAAGAACAACAAAAAACATCTCAACCTTTTAATTATAAGGGTATAGGCCCCAATTCTTTAAGTTGGTACAATGGGCACATTTTCTACAGATTTATTTTTGTTTCATGTAAGCAGACCGTTAGGGGATTAAAGTGCAACAATCTTGTGATGGGGAAACTGTCACCTATCCTATACAGACAGTCAGATTCTTGTTACTAAAAACCCCAATTTTGTAATTGCAGTACAGTCATTAGGCTACCAAAATGCTGTTGCTGAAGTTCTCAGAGAAGAATAGTCTGTTATCTCTTTCCTTCTTCTTCTATGAAGAAAGACTGAGGGAGCTGAGCTTATTCAGCTTGGAGAAGGCCCTGGGGTGACCTCCCTGCAGCCCTCCAATACTGAAAGGGAGCTTAAAAGCAGGAGGAAGACTGACTTTTTGCATAGGCAGATAGTGATAGGACAAGGCGAAACATTTTAAAACTAAAATAAAAGAGATTTAGGTTAGATGTTAGGAGGAAACTTTACTCCGAAGGAGGTGAGGCACAGCTGCCCAGAGAAGCTGTGGATGCCCCAACCCTGGAGTTGTTCAAAGCCAAGTTGGATGGGGCCCTGGGCAGCCTGAGCTGGTGAGTGGCAGCCATGCCCATGGAAGGGGGGCTGGAACTGGATTTTCTTTAAGGTCCCTTCCAACCCAACCCAAGCCATTTTGTGATTCTATGATTTTACATTAATGTCCTTGACTTGGAAGGCCCAGAAGAGAGAGAGATGTCGTTCGGTTTGGCAATATAAGCTATTATACTTTTTCTCCTACCAGTCAATTTAGTTGGCCAGATATTTAAAAAACATTAGGACATTCCTTTTCTATATTAATGCCCCTGGAAAAGTAGACCATCATGATGTAAGCAGATTGAGGGAGATGCCTGCCATGAGAAAGACTGGGCTGCAGCTGCAAATGGGATCTATTCACAACACAAATGACCTTTTTCATATACCTAACATTCAACTAGTTGCAAAATCTTCCCTGAAGGTCCTGCTCACAGCCCCCACACCCTCTCACAACCACAGTGAGGTAGAGACAGGAGACTCAAAAGCACATGCAGAAGAACCCAGGGAAACTCTACTTTAATGCATATGAGGACAGCAATGAATTATCTAACAACGTGGGCTTCAGCACTCATATTCTGTGATTCTTCACAAGCCTGAGGTCATTAGTATTGAGTCCGTATCTGTAAATTCAATCTTAAATTCACTGTGTGTGTGCAAAGCTTATTCTCCAGAAATGATCCATTGCAGCCCAGACTGAGTCAGCAGTGGCTTAATAAACATCTGTTATATATGCTTGCCAGTACAAAAGCCAGTGTGTCACCAGCTGCATTTTTTACACTTTTACAAGCTGGTAATTTTTAATTAGCAAGCTAGCAATTTCCACACATCTATTCTGCAACATGAGTATTTGGACTACCGTACTGGGGGAGACTTCTCATGCAAGTCATGCCTGTATCACATTTAACCCATCACGTCACCCTAGTTAATCAGCAAAGCTGAACACAATGGCAGGTTCAGTAATTCTCAGACTTTTGTACCTTTGTGTGCAATTATACAGAGTGAAAACCACCTGGAATATGCTGAAGAACAAATCCTAGGTAGCAAAATCTCTGTAGACTTCACACTTATTGCCAGAGACAATGTGGGCAAAAGGTCCTACCAAATGTTAGTTGGTACACAAGTATTTATCGATGTATTGAGTATAAACCATATAAATACCACGGGCGATTATTTAACCTAAATACTCCAGAAAAAATAATGATAAAACAATAGCTGAATAGTTCACCCAACAAGCTGTGTCAGCAGGAACAAGAGGAGGAGGCTGATGGTAGCAACCCACAGCAGATGATAATACTGCCTTGTGCTGCACAGAAGAATTACTTAAAAAACGTAATCAATCATCAGATTTAATTATGATGACTAAGAGCTTTAAGATAAACGGTGCATAATAATGTAAAAGATACTACTGGTATAAATTAGTAATAGTGGTGTGGCTACTTAACTAGATTTCTTAATTTATTAGTTCCTTAGTAATGTGTTGCTTAAGCAATAAACGCTGTAGTCTCATAAATCAGTTACTCTCAATCCAGAAATATGAAGAGCGAGAGTGGGACTGGAACTAACACATGAGTAGTAAAAAGGCATTCCATGAAGCAATGAGCTATACAGGCAACAGCCTGAAATTACGACACAAAACAGAAAGTGGTATGATATTAAGCTGCAGAACAAAAAATCACACATCAAATCAAATCAAGTTTAGCTGGTCAGGCAGAAAAGTTTATGAGGGTGACATTAGATCACTAACTAAAAAGACTGCTGGCAGTATCAGAAGACAAAAAACTTGTAACAGATCTTTTATTTTATTTTTAAAAAGACAGAACTGCAAGTGATAGTAAAAGGGATTAATCTAGGCTACTTGACTCAAATCTATGCTGTTTTTGCAACATTCTGTATATAGTTTGGGACAGGATCCTTAAAGGTAATTTAGGCAGACAGCAATTCAGAGGAGGCCAGATCAATGGCAGAAGGTTTAGAAAACATAAATCCAGGCACATTAGCTTTGTTTTGTGAGTTACTTAGTTAAGAAACCTGTTGCAAAGCACATGTTTTTCAAGCTGTAAGAGTAACGCTGTTAAGGGCCTACAGACTTAAACAGGGTACAGCTTATAGGTAAAACATCCTTCATTAGCCCAATTAACCTATGCAGGAAGGAAGAGACGAGTGGGTCTCTTGCCTTGGTCATCTTGCTTTCTTACTTTCAGCTATGCAAGTGTGGCTACTCAAGGGCTATCCTTCTGCCTGCAGTGCTTCTATTTGTCATTTGTAAAAAAATTTGTAAAAAAATTTTGGAAAGAGCACAGCAACCAGACATCTCTCCCAGAAAGGCCTTAAAAAAACCCAAGACCCAACCATCCAACACTGGTAATTTAAGCTGAATATTAGGAAAAAAAAAATAATCTAGCTGTTTGGAAATTGAAAAAATATAGGAAGAAATTAACTCGTAAGATTTCAGTAATTTACTTTGGGATACACAAATATTCTCCGTCACATTAAGTGTGAGCAGATTTTAACCTGCCTCTCTGAAGGCAGTAAAGAGACAGGTGACCTCTCGGTTCCACGATACGATACCCTGTTTTCTAAACCAGCTCTGGTGCAGAGTGTCACCTAGTGGTCATTATTAAAAGAATACCGGTGCTAATCTCCACTACCAGAAACAGCAGCGTGAATATTTTAAAAAACACTTCTTAATACCTAGTCTAAAATCACACACCACTTGTGTTTATTACCCTAAAATAAGAAATATGCACGAGAATAATTAGATTGAACTGCTGCAATAAAACATTACAGGACTCATTAATCAAATGAACTTTCCTTTTTTTTTTTTTTTTTACATTTTTAAAATTTTGTAGTATTTCCATATACAAAAAGTACAGAAAAGGGGAGAACCAGTGAATACCTAAGAAAGAACAACACTGTGCAACAGTATATGCTGAGGGCCAACAATGCAGACAGCAGCTGCGCAGAAAAGGGCCTGGGGTCCTTGCAGACGCTGAGTTGAACACCAGCAAGTAGTTTGTCCTTATCACAAAGAAAGGAGGGGCATTGCCAGCAAGTCAAGGGAGGTGATGCTTCCCCTCTCTTCAGTACTGCTAAGGCCACCTCTGAAGTTACTGTATCCAGTTCTGGGCTCCCTGGTACAAGGAAAAAGATGGAGCTACGGGAGACAGAGTCCAGTGAAGGGCCACAAAGGTAATAAAGGAAAAATCTCCCTCATGAGGAAAGGCTGAGAGAGCTGGGACTGTTCAGTCTGGAGAAGAAGAGGTTAATGGGAGGCAGATCTCAGCAAGTTCTGTAACTATCTGAAAGAAGGATACATGGAGGATGGAGCCAGTGTCTTTGCAGTGCTGCTCAGTGCCAGGACAAGAGGCAACAGGCACAAACTGGAACACAGGAGGTTCCATCAACGTATCAGGAAGCGCTTCTATGCTGTGCTGGTAACAGACCACTGACACAAGCTGCCCAGAGGCCGTGGAGTCTCTTCCTTGGAGATCTTCAAAAGCCATCTGGACACTGTCCTGGAAACCTGATCTGGAACAGCCCCGATGGAGCAAGGAATAGCTCTGAGGTGGCCACAAAGACCCAAGGGCAGGTTGCCACCTCAGTCATTCTCAGATTCTGTGAGAACACCTTTTTTGTCAAAGAGAAAGGGAGAACTGATCACATTAAAAGGTCTACCACACTCACCAACAAGAAAAAGCCTTTCACTTACAACAAATACTGATACTGTATGCAAACAAAAAAAACCCCACTGTTTTTCCAGTGGAAGTTTTTACATCCCAGCTATAACCAATAATGCTTCTTGCATACATACGTCTCCTACACATTAAACAGAAGAAAAAGTAAACCATTTTGGACTGTTGTTCTTTAATTAAAGGACTGCAAAGAACAGCAGTCTTCCTTCCATCTCTTTCCTTCCTCTCCTGCCTCTACTTGCTGTGTGTCATTTCCTCTGCCATCCGTAAGAATAATTTAATTCTACTCCAAGCAAAGAGGAAGAAAAAAAAGAAGGCAAGACAGTCAAACAACCTTCCTCCTGGCTGACCGGAAAAGTGTTTCCTCTCCTGTGCAAAGTAACATGTATCAATACCAATGCTCGAAACACCAGCTCAGGGTATGAGGACTTGTGCTGCGGAGCACAACCAATTCCTTGTGTCAAACAGCAGAGTGGCATGGCTTCATCTGTGGGGACTACAAGCCTGCTGTGGGCAAGCAGTGTCTTGCTGCGCTAGGAGATCTAGAGGGCAGTGCTGAGAGGCGTGGTCAGAGCAGGCACTGCTGGAGATCCTGGGCTGGGTCAGCATTCGGAGAACATACAGATCACACTGATGTTTTCTTGGAAAGCTGGGAATACATGCCTGAAGCATATAAGATTAGGGAATAGGAACAGGACACACTTAAAACACTGGAGAACAACTGGAAAATCTGGTAATGCCAATTTGGTAATACTAACTCTACTGAGAAACTGTGTCCTAAAAGGCAGTTCTGCAAATGGATGATGGCCACACATATTCACTGGCAGGAATCAATTCATTTTTCTCCTTTTTATTAACAAGTTTGACACTTGCTTGATTCTCTTTTACAACCAACTATATTTAAGGCCAAACTCAGTCTGCCTTTTTGAAGATGAACAGGTCATGTACTGCTGGGTTTGAGAAAAACGTTTAGAGATGGCTAAAACCAAATAAACCACTTCTCAGTATGACTAGTTGAATGAAACAGAATGCAGAATCATAGAATCATTTTTGGAAAGGACTTTCAAAGGTCATCTAGGCCAACTCCCCTGCAAAGAACAGAGACATCCGCAGCTAGACTGGTTCACTGAGAGCACTGCCCAGCCTGACCTTGGATGTCTCCAGGGACGGAGCACCCACCACCTCTTTAGGCAACCTGTTCCAGTGCTTCACAGCCCTCATCATAAAGCATTTTTTTCTATTTAGGGAGTTCCCAGAAGATTCAGAACAAGATGTATACTGGAAGCTCCTATTCCACAGCTAGTAAAGGACAGCTTAGCAGCTGGACAAACTACTTTACGGATTTCTACTTCTTATTGTAAAACAAAATGGAATAATCCACTTTACACACAAAGCATGTATGGCAGCACTTACCTGCTTAACTTGGGTAACAAAACACCTATGTGATACCAATAGGATATTGACATAGAATCATAGAATGGCCTGGGTTGAAAAGGATCTCAAAGATCATCTAGTTTCAACCTCCCTGCTCTGTGCAGGGTCACCAACCATTAGACCAGGCTGCTCAGAGCCGCATCCAGCCTGGCCTTGAATGCCTCCAGGGATGGGGCATCCACAACCTCCTTGGGCAACCTGTTCCAGTGCGTCACCACCCCCTGTGTGAAAAACTTCCTCCTGATATCTAACCTAAACCTCCCCTGTCTGAGTTTAAAACCATTCCCCCTTGTCCTATCACTATCCACTCTCGTAAACAGTCATTCCCCTTCATGTTTATACGCTCCCTTCAAGTACTGGAAGGCCACAGTGAGGTCTCCCCGGAGCCTTCTCTTCTCCAAGCTAGACAAGCCCAGTTCCCTCAACCTTTCCTCATAGAAGACGTGCTCCAGCCCTCTGATCATCTTAGTGGCCCTCCTCTGGACCTCTTCCAAGAGCTCCACCTCCTTCCTGTACTGGGGGCCCCAAGCCTGAATGCATACTCCAGATGGGGCCTCACAAGAGCTGAGTAGAGGGGGACAATCACCTCCCCCTCCCTGCTGACCACTCCTCTGTTAATGCAGCCCAGAACACAGTTAGCCTGTCAGGCTGCAAGCACACACTGCTGGCTCCTGTCCAGCTTCTCATCCACCAGGACCCCCAAGCCCTTCTCCACAGGGCTGCTCTGAAGGAGATATTCCCCCAGTTTGTATAAACACCTGGGACTGCCCCGACCCAAGTGCAGCACCCTGCACTTGGCCTTATTGAACCTCGTTAGGTTTTCATGGGCCCACTTCTCCAGCCTGTCCAGGTCCCTCTGGATGGCTTCCCTTCCTTCCAATGTATCGACTGCACTGCTCAGCTTGGTGTGTTAAACAGGCTTTCAGAACTTGTTTTTTCAGAGGTTTTTAAAGGGCAGAACTTAACTTACCACTGTTTTGTTTAAAAATCAGTATCAATTATATAAAAATATAAACTCCCACATATCTTTTAAAAAATTACCAAACTGTATCATCACTGAAACTTTTTTTTGTTTAGGATACTGTAGAACAATAAAGCAAACAGTGATAAAGAAAATATGCATTCACCAATCCAATCACTTACCTTTAATGACAGCGAGCCAGCAAGTAAGAAGTGGTCCATGTCAATGACAGAGGCAAGGAAACCGGCCAGCGTAACTTCAGTGAAGTCACTTTTCTTCCTGAGTCCAATGACTATGGCCCAGGACCACATTCCCAGTATACCATGCACTGCATTATCAGAGAAGGCTCGGAGCCAGTCATTCTGCTGAATGAAGGAAACCTGCAGAAGTCTGTCTGCTGCCAAGCAGAATATCCCCAAACCTAGGCTAGAAATAACTGAAGCTGCGCTGAAAGTCTGGAGAAGAGCATGGGCCTTTTCAGTCTCAGATGCCATGGCAAAAACCACGTGACAGCACACAAAATGTCATCAGGGTATACACTGTGCATTGTCCTATGCGTATCTTCAGTTCTGTAAATGTCAGAAAGAACACAGTATTAAAGAGAAAAAAAAAATCCATGAGCACAAAGCATTTGTCATCTCAGCTAAAATGAGCATAAGGAAACAAATTCCATGTTCAGGTATAATATTCCTAGAGAATCTTTGGTTTCAGTTAAGTAAATCCATGTGACAGATCTAAATTAAAATGCTTGTCCTGTTCCAACCAGAACATGCACCTTTGTACAAGAGGTAGCTCTAACTCTGCTTTCTGAAATCTTCCATTTCACAAAATTATTTGAGTTGTGTCTATGACATGACAATGAAGATATTTCAAGACTCCTCCTGCTCTTAAATTCAAAGTTACTCACCAAATTGAATACTTTCCACTACAGCAACAGAGATAAAGATTCATTTTTGAGGACTCCTAGGACTGATGCTCAGCAATCTCTAATCCCTCCATGCCACAGGTGTTAAAACTGACTTTCTAAACTAGAATCCTAAACCACTATTTTCATTTACATACTCTGTAAAGATATTTATTATCACCACTGTACCCTTTTCTGAGCTACTTCTTGTTTGTCTTGGAGACTGGCAATTAGAAAAAGCACTAAGAGAACCAGAACAACTAAAATAACTTTATAAAAAAAACTAGTAAAAACTATGATAAACACAAAGGCAGCACTATTCAACCAACCTGAGGTAACTCAAACTGACCTCTTACAAAACAGAACTACATATGCTTTTCAGCATATGTCCGCACATAGGGTGACCAAGCAGCTGCTACTTCCAGGCCTCGCCTACTGTTTCCTACGTTACCTTTATATCAGCTCTTTTGTGAAAGAAGGAAAAAAAAGAAGCAAACTAATCCCAGTAACGTTATTTTTCAAAAGCTGACCATTCTAATGTGAAAATACAGGCATTGCTTGTAGTATTAATAATCACTTAAAAGTCCTTAAATAATATTTATGCTCTGCAATTCTTATGAAACCCTGTTCTGAATTCTACAAGGCGATTTCTCAGAATTCCCTGCCCTTAAATAACTGCTTGACGCCTCACAAGAAATTTCAAGGGGATTCCAAAGTCCAAAAGACCCCTGCCCTGCAAAGACACCAATGCAAGATACCTGGATTATAAAAACAGAGTACTTATTTCTCTGAGAATATTAAACAAAAGAAGCGCTTGGAAAAAAAATATCCCGACATAAAACATACACTCTGTAGCTTTGTTGTGTTAAAAAGGCACTGAAAGGAGATTTTAAAGCACAGCATCAATTCTAACCATCTACTATGCTCTTCTGTATTTTTGCAGCCCTGGAGACTGAGCACAGTTTCAAAGCACACATCCTAAGAGGCTGCTATTCCTGTGCGACACACGGAATCTTGCTCATCTTATTGCTACGCCAGGTAAATTTTTACTCTAAAAAGGCTTTTCCTGAATGCATCAGACCTCCTTTAAAAACGAATTTAAAAATGCATACTTCTAACAATGTCAAAAGACAGCATTTCATGATTTTAAACATATTATTAGTCATAAGCCCCAGAAAACGTAAAACATTTTTTCTGCCTTATTTACATGCCTGTTTATTGTGGAGTTATCCACAAGGCATGACTGACATTGATCTTCACAGAAAAAAAGCGCACCAAGCAATTTCTTTGGAAAAGGTTAAAAAAAGCAAAGAACATATGAATAATACATGGACTTTGCATAACATGTAAAAAAGCGGGTGGAGTTTAGAGCCTGTTAACCGTGACTGTGCTGTGCCTCTTCTGAATAAACGTGCAGACGCAAAATACTTCCTGAAACCTGGAACTGCCATTTTTTGGAGAGGGATTTGTAACATACCGCACATTTCTGAATAAACTCCATTTTAAGAAACAAAGAGCAATAGCCTCAAAAAAGTTCATTCTACATAGCTGCCATGTCAAACTGGATTAACGCTGTCATGACATTTCTCTAAGAAACCAGTCTGGGAGGAACTGTTGCAGCAACATATCCATAAAAATCATGCCAATATTCAGAACCAAACTCACCCTGGGCCTAGGAGAACACATTTTTGCAGTTGCTTATTTCCAGTAGAAAATGTGGTCTGTGCAGTCAGTAGAGCTGAGTTGCTGTATCCAGTTGGGTCCAATGCAGAAAAGACCAAAAACAGTTTCTTCCATGCCTAAGTAAAACAAACCAGGCACTGAAAGCATTGATGCTGCCCAAAGCATTGCAAACTCTATAAAAGAACAACAGTCAAAAATACAAAAACCTTTCCCTTCAGATTACCCATAGCCAAGTATGTCTATAGCAAAACTGCCCTTTCTAAACAGCCTCTACCAGCTCTCACAAATGAGAACGACTGCTCTCTGTGGAAAAAATCAAGCCACATCCTAGGTACAGAAGCAGAAGTATAAATATTCTGCAGGCCGGCAGCAAGATTTGATCAGAAAAAGCAAAATTCTGTTCAATCAAAATTATCTCTGAAATCATATATTTAATATATAACTAGAAATCTTTTCTGTCTGAAGAAAAAATGGTTTTCAGACTTTACAAAACACTGCAATAAAATGCCATAGATTCTTCTGTACTGTAAATCTCAGAAAGCACAGTTAAGGAGTATACATTCTTCTTAAAACAGAAAGCAGGAAATGGAGGCACATTACCAGAATACTTATGAAGCTAACTTCCCAGCTGAAGGCTGGGGGTGGTCAGCACCGTTAGCATGCCGAAAACAGGCTGGGTCTGCATAAAGCACATGCACAGTTGTTGTTACACAGTGCTGTTCAGAGCTGTCACTTCTTGTGACATTCTTATAGATGATAAAGTATTCATCATAACCTCTGCTATACAGCCAAAATGAAATACTGACTGTACATTTGATTTCATTTAAGGAAATTGTAAAAGAAAATAACAAATGCACTGCTGTCACTGTAAATTACCAACAAAGTAGATATTCGTATAAAAGCTGCAAAAAATGCATTCGGGGGAAAATCTGACTCAAAGATGCCTTTCAGCTCATGGTATAAGAGCAGAATACTCCAATAGCCAAAAGCAGCATTCAGAAATACTATCACCAAAATTTTTGCTCCAATTTAGCAAGAAGTTGTTGGATATATGGGTAGGTATAGGACAGGAACGAATAAAACTCTGGTTTTTGTACCAGAAGTCAGAAGACCACAAGAATCTCTTATAATACTACAGTCTCCTTGAAAAAATTATTTGATACTAATTTATATGAAAAACCCCATGACACATAATTACTCTTTAAGACACAAGCTCAAACCGTGAACGCGTTATGTCCTGTAAAAGCAGATGTGAGCACCCGGCAACCGTGACGGCTCAAAGCACAACGCGCGGGGTCCGCTCATCCGACGCACACTGAGCTCACAGGGCTCAGGGAGGCCAAAGAGAAAAGCGTACAAAGCCGTCAGCACACCAAGTGAATTAAAGACATAAAGAAACAACAGCATTTGCACCGCGGGCAGCTCATTCAATTTAACACTAAAACGCACCCCGTCTGCGTAACTGAGCAGAGGGATGAGGAAAAGCATGCGGTACAGGGCAGTGACGGAGAGCAGCAGCAGCTCCTGTCTTTAGCTGAGAGCACTCCGCGTTTCGGCACCGCGCACCGCACCTCGCCCTCCGCCATCCAGAGGTACAGATGCAGCCGTCTGGCAGGGAACAACGGAGTGCCACAGACGCCAGGAGGAACGCGGCACGCCCGCCTTCAAGCGCGGCACCGCGGCGCGGTCCCGGCGGTGGGACCCGGACCGGACGCCCGCAGCACTCCACCGCGGCGAGCCCCGACCGTCGCCCGGCTCCTGTCCGAGCGCTACGGACGCAGCCCCGCCCTCCACCGCCGCACCCGCAACACCGGGCTGCGGGGACCCTCCAGCACAGGGGCACAGCGCGCCCCAGCCTCGCAGCCAGCGGTGAGGGGAGCCCAACGTGCCGCAGAGCCGGCAGCCGGCCCCGCGGGCTCGTGGCTCTGCGCGCAGTGAGGGACGCCCCGTCCCGGCTGCCCCCAGCACCCACCTGAGGAGCGGCAGCCGCCCACAGCTCGCCCGGCCTCAGCTCCCTTCCGCCACACGAAGGGGCACGGAGCTAGACGCCCCACGGCCGCCGGGCGAGGAGGCCTGCGTGGCCGCGGAGCACGCCGGGAGCGCGGTTCGGGAGCGGCCGCTCCCCGCCTCCTGCTCGTGTTTCGCGCGCGGCGGCAGGGTGAGGGGAGCGGGGTTGGAGGGACGGCTTTGCGTATTCGCAATTCCAACTGAGATTAGGTGCAACTCTGCAGGACAAAGCAACAGTGAAAGGCCGATGCTTTATCACTTGGGATGGCGCGCACTGCTGAGCGACTGCGCACAAAGACAGGCTGAGCACTTTTTGAATACGTATTTTATTAGAAAAAAATAAATAAAAAGTTGCCCAAACGGTTCCTACTCTATTCAGTACTTAACTACTTGGTACAAACTTCTGAACAAAAGGATACTTTTACTGTAAAAACTGCCTCTCCTCACCCACCATCATTTGAGCAACTTGTTACACGGTGAAGTTACACGATTCCAGTGGACATTCAATACGCTCCTACACTTAAAACTAGCACTGCCAGACCAGCCCTGCCACATTTACTGTGCCCCATCACTCTGCTCATTCTCACCTATCGACACCACATCACACAAGGCAGGTCAAGCCACACTAAGCTGCCACAGGCCTGTCCTTCCCCGTGACACACCCAAGCCTCTTCAGACAAGCTGGGAGAGTGCCTGGGTAGGCACGCACCGAAGGCCTTCACTTCCCAGCACTAGCAAGAAGAGATTCAATGTCTTGAATTATTCTAGAGGTATTCTGCAGAGCCTCCAAAACGTGTCCTTCGCTGATTTCCTCAGGATCACTCCCACTTTCTGGTTTTTTGACAGATAGATTGTTTTTTGCAGCGGACGTCCTTTCCAGCACATTGCTATTATCCAATAAAACTAGCATTAGTTAGTTAAGAAAAATTCAGTCTTCCACCAATACTGATAAAAAATGCTTCTCTGTATTTTAACCATCATTCTGCATTACAGAGGCTCACATTTTATACCACAGTAGTTACATGAAACTAAAAAACGAGTACACAAAAATGTCTACACCACTTCTAGAGAAGATCATTAAGTAAGGCCTCTGTTTACCTGATAGTTACTTTAAAAATAAAACTTTTGATGTCATACTGGAGTTTCACAGCATTAATTTTCACAGTAGTAAAATAAACCACTGGCATAAAGAGAAGTACACAATGGCTTTCAGCAAATTAACCACAGCATGCTTTTTTGAGCTGGCTGGACAATCCTCAGGTAGCTGATAAAGAGGATGATATCTCACTGCAGTGCACCAAGAGGCAAATGCACCATCCCTCCTTCAAGAACAGATTAGCAGATGATTTTATCCAAATGGATGTAATACCCATTACTGGATTTCCCCCTTTTTGGTTAAAGCTTTTACTTTGGTTTTGTATTGTGTTACTATTTTTGTTTCCAGTGCTGTTGTACAAAAACTGGACAAGATAAATGAGAAATGTGACTTCAAAAGGTAATTTTAGGAAGCAATTAAAGCAAAAAAAGGAGGCGAGAACAGAACAGAGAGCCTCTGATGTTCTAAAAAGGCAGCTCTGAACATAGAGATGAACTTCGTATTAGTATAAACATGAAAATGTTCATAGCTGTCAAAAGGATACAGTTGAATCTCTGTATTTTTTCAAGCTCAGCATCAGCAGACCTGTCCAAGAAAAGAAAGGTTATTATTTACAGTGTTATCTAAAAAGCTTCTCAACCATGTTTTTGTACATCAGATTTTAATAGTTTCTCAGAAATACTGAAAAAATAGAGAATTTCAAGTGAAAAACAAACCACAACAAAAACATATTTTTAATTCCTATCAATCATTAATTAATATTAATCAATAATTCAAAAAATCAGGGCTCAGCTCAATAAACAGCCTCCTTCCTGTATGTATGTACANTTGTGCAACAGTGTGGTCAGATGCCTGGATTTCAGTAATGGAACTTTAACACTAAGCATGAAAGGGACTTGTAAGACTTCCAAGGAAATGAATTATAGTCCTGAAAAAGCTGATAAACACTTTGTTCAGATGACATCAAGATTTAGGAATTACAGTGAGGGAAAAGAAAAGAGCATGGGGAGAAAGATTAAAGCTTTAAAGACTTCTAAATCCTGATAGCAACTATAGCACTTTCAAAGTTTGTAGAGCAGATCTGAAAAGCTTATTTTACAAAAATTCTTATTTAAAAAACAAACAAACAACAAAATCAAAACCACATGGACAAACTCATTTGTAGGAAAACGTAGAATTCAGTAGAATTCAGCTCCCTGCAACATGGGAGTTGCATAGGTCACCAAGACAACCGTTTATAAAATGTGAGGACTTCAGCTTTGAGATGAGTGCTGTAATTTGCAAAGAAATCGAGCACTGCAATTGCCAGTGAAGTCTGTGGCAGCTACAGCTGTTCAGTTAAGCCTCTAAGAAATTAGATCATTTAGAAGCCACAAACATTATTTCAAACTCTTTGTTTTAGGCATACCTACTTTTAGACCTGGAGCTGTACTAGAAAATATGAAGCAAATTTGAAGCCCAGTGTACAAATGGCGGAAATGAACAGAACCTTATATAAAGATAGCACAGCATTTATCAAAGAGTTGCAAAGGAACGAAGTAAGACATTGCATCTTAAAGTTTAATTCCCATGCAAATGAAGATGAAAAGGTGGACTCCCTTCATACCTATAAAAAACACCCTTGTACCATACAATTTGAATTAGCTGAGGGTGTGAATACTTTTCAGAATCTTCATTCTTTTGTCGAAAGAAGTCACAGAAACTCCACCTGTAAAAAAATACAGTAAAAGCTGCAGTAAAATTCTATTTATTTATTTACTTTTTTCTGGTAATAATTTCTGTATCCTAAATAGGAACATTTTTCTAGATCAAAACAGATGCATGCGCATCTATTCAGAAGAAAATAGGCCAAGCACTTTAAATGCCCTCTGGTTCCTTAGTTATGCATGTTAGTTACTAAATTCAATTTCTCCAGCCTACAGTGAAATCTTCAATTATTTTTAGCAGCGCTGACAGAGAATGTATTTCACTGGCTCACTTCAGGATTGAGAATTACCTTCTCAAAAATGAGAAACAGCAAACAAGCAAAAAACCTGTGCTGTTTTCAGTACTCTCATTTTCATTTACAAAGCAGGTCAGAAAATGCATTTTTCCCTCTGGACTAATTACTCTTCAGTCATTACTGAAGGATAAGAATGTTGGTTTGACAGATATCATGTTTTGAGAAGTTCCTAAAAAAAAAAAAGGTACAGCGCTATATTTTTTATTTCTTATAGCTAGAAATCAGTTGTTTTGCTAAAGGTTGAAGTCCATGCTTGTAGAATTGGAAACATATGTTAATAGTTAAGACAAACAGTGTAAGTTACCTATGTAGATGTGGTGCTCTGCAGCTGATGGGCAAAGCTGCAGGCAAATGAGATACTGCTTCGTATGTTTTGGGTTCTGTTAAAACATCTGCTCCTACAGATGCATGGTCATTCTCCTCACATGTCTTCAAGACGTTCGTAACAGTATGTGAGCTGCAGCACTTTAATGCCAATGACAAAGGGTATTTCCATTCTTCTGGGTATGAGGAAACAGACCAGTGCTGTGTAACCCATGTGTATTCAGAAGAACAATTTGTATAAAACAAAGGAACTCCACCTCTGTCCCTCTGGTTGTTTGGTTTGGTTGCTTCTCTGTATTTACCTTCAGCGCAACCATCTTCATTGTTTTTATTATCAGTTCTCATTTGTTTTGATGACATTTCTGGAACAGAATTTTTACTTGATTTTCCGTACTGATCTTCGGTTTTATAGTTGCTGTTCTTTGGAGAGAAGTGTGAGGATGCTGCAAACGGTTGGCTGACTTTACATAAGAACTCCACAGTAAATTCTTGCTGCAATTCTGACAGGTAAAGGTGGGCATAACCATCTACTGATGAGATCTTCACACCGCCATTCCTTATGCATCTTGTCAGGTCAGCAGTCACGGGGTCAGGCCATCTAACTTCTAAGATATCACTGAAAATAATCTGATACAAGATAAAATAATGACATAACTTGCCAGAAATTACAATGGAGGAATTATTCAGTCCTTCTGCAAGCTAACGTATGGCAATAAATCTTACTCTGTATTTACTTGTATACATGAACTCAGAATATCTGTCCTTTGTACCATCTTCCTTCTGTTCCAACAGAGTTCTATCTAGCAAAAAGCTTGTAATTTAATATCTATTCGTACAAACTATAAAGATTCATGACCAATTGACCAGGTACAACTACCCACTGGCAGCAGGTATTTCTATTTCAAACTGCTTCTTAAGGAATACTCAAGTTACAGAGTTATTGCTGAGAGGCGGGTAGGATGAACTTCTGAAGAAGCACTGGAAATATAAAGAAGGTTCTAGAATCCTACAATACAGCATTTGAGAAGCCTCAAAGAAAAATAGCCTCATCTTACTCCGATGATATTCTAGTGCAGCTTGCTGCCTCAGTTACTAGTTTTGTCCAAAATAAACGTGAAACATTTTCACAGTGTATGTCCTTGTGCTATACTTTCTGCAAAGATGAAGCAGATGAGTCTCAAAAATGATTCCAAACAAACAGTGCATCTACCTCAATCCCTGGACCACAGCTTTGTCCAAAGAGGGGATACAGTTAGATACAATTTAGAAAATACAGTAATTACATTCTGAAAACAGAAAATTCTGTCCAGACAGAGTGCTTTTCATATGCAAGTTCTCCCCTAAAAGGACCCATTTTCCTTTGTGTTGTCCTTATGACTGGTCAGTGCACAGAAAACATTTTGCCTGCTCTTATTTGGTAAATCACAGGCTCCTAAACTAAAAAAGAAGCAGAGACCCTCTCAAATAAATTCTGAAAAATACTTCAGCGGAAGAATATTCATGCTCCTAATCATATGTTTTATTCCAATTTAATTAGCTTTGCCTCACTTCACTACCCTGGTTTTGACTGGGACAGAGCTTACCTTTTTCCCAGTAGCTGGTGTGGTGTTGTGTTTTGGATTTAGGATATGAATACAGTTGATCACACCCCAGTGTGTTGCTGTTGAGCAGTGCTTAGGCAGAGCCAAGGACATTTCAGCTTCTCACACTGTCTGGCCAGCGAGGGGCTGGGGGTGTAAAAGGAGCTGGGAGGGAGCCAGAGACAGGGTCCTCTGCTAGGGGACTGGCAGGCATCAGTCAGCAGGCAGCCATCAACTGCATTATGCACCACTTGCTTTGTGCATTTTTTAATCCCCCGCAACCTTTTTCTTTCCTATCAAGCTGTCTTTATCTCAAACAGTGAGTTTTACTTTCCTCCCTCTGCCATTCTCTCCCTCATCTCCTTGTGGGGAGCAGCCAGTAAATGGCTGCATGGTGCTGAGCTGCCAGCAGGGTTAAGCCGCAATACTCAAATCACGTCAGGAGCATACATCAGCTCAGCACTGGGAAAGTACAGAGTCCATTAAACATGAGACATGGCAACATGAGTGCACTAGCAAGGTGAGAAAGTATGCTGAAGGTATTTCGGACACTAATGATGAAAACTGGTCGTAAAGAATTGCAAAAGGATCTGCCCTCAGAAAATCAGGTGATTGCTCAATAAGGCTGCAGACAAAAATTCTATGGAGCTAAATGTAATGCAGTATAAATGAGAAAGCAGTCCTAACTTTACATACAAAACCATGGGCTCTGACCTGACTATTACCACCAGGAATGAGACGTTGCTGTCATGATTGACAGCTACATGAAAGCATACTCTCTGACAGCAGAATACTGACTGCTAGAAATTTCTACAAAAGGAACTAAAGTGTATTTATGGTTAATATGCATGTTCATAATTAAGTGCAGCTCTAAACAGACCTCACAAATGATAGGATACCCCTTGTGAAGCTTCCTAGAGATGTGGATGGTCGTTGTGGCCAAACCCCCCCCTAAGAGAGCTATACTGTTTTGAATTTAAGCACAAGCAAAGTAAAACAATGTAACTGCGGATGCAGCCTAGTGAAAATAGTACTGCCTGTAACAGTCACAGGCCTTTTGCTAACTACACTTCATGCTCACTCTCACAAGGCCTCAGCTGGCCAATTTAGGCCAGTAACTCCTTGTTATGAGATCTTGCCATGAGTACGTGGCAGTTGGTAAATGCTCTCTCCTATTATTCTGTACAGCTTAAGTCTGGGAAACAGCAAAGACCTTGAAGACATGCACTGGTTGAAAACAGAGGTCACAGAACAATAACTGATGATAAATCAGGGGTCACTGAGGCTATCTCATGAACTACAAAAATACTACTCTTGCCTTAAGAAAGACAGCAGATGCTAAACCAAGAGAAAAAAGGCACAGCAACAAATAAGACAGGTGTGGCTCTGGAAAGCTACTCCTCTGCATCTTGAAGAAGGAATAATTAGAAACTGAGCGGAAAGTCAGCCACCTTCTATGAGAAGCTGAGCATGGGGACGGTGGGAGGTCACCCACTGCTGCACACCATGGAGCATCAGTGCGAGCATGGTGCACATCTGGAAGGAGAGGTAAGGACTGATGGGGAATTGCGACAGGATGGTACAGCTGACAGCCTCTCAGAAAATGTATTTCAGTGGATTTTACCTGGACAATTTTTCATGACAGGAAAGTAACAATATATAAGATAGTTCATTCTATCACATGTGAAATATTTGGGGTTTCAGAGCAAGTAAAATCTGTGCTGTTCAGCTATAAAGGATATGCGGGACTATGGGCAAAGGACAAAGTAAAATTTAAATCTGTAACTTAAAATGTCTGTATTGCAACCAAGTTAGCAACGCAAGCAGCAGACCGCACTCCGAGGCCATGAAGGCCCGTACTCATACAGGCCTACAGAGTCAGGCAGGCACCGCCTGTCGCAGCTGGGGAAGGTCTGTGTATAGGCGCTACGCGTGTAGAACTTACTCTTTTTCTTTCTGGGGATATAATATGAGAAGGTAAATACGGCCGAGAAGAAAACGTGTTCCGGAAATCCAAAGCTCGCAGAATTTGCTCCTAGTTAAATAAGAAAACAAATAAAACTGTAGCATCACCTGCTTTCCTATGCAGTCAAAGCCGTTCAGCAGAGCGCAGGCGCTCCTGTTCTGGAGCAAGAGAGAGGAGCAGCGCTCACGGGGCTAGCAGCGCGGCCGCCCTGCGGCAGCGTACGCACCGCAGGAACACGGCCTCCTCGGCGGGCACTCGCTGCCTCCGCAGCCGGCGGACCGCTTTTTTTTTTTTTTACCTGCCTACCCCTCCCAGAGGGCCGGAGGCCCCCGGCCGCCACGTACCCTGTAGGCACTGAGGACGAAGGGGACCCGCTGGCGGGTGCTCTCCACCGGCTGCAGGGGGTGGGCAGCAGCGGGCAGCGCCTCTTCGTACAGGTACTCGGAGCCGCAGGGGGACAGCAGCAGGCGGGCCCCGTCCGCGTAGTGCACCTCCACGGAGTCGTCCCCGTACAGCACCATCAGCCGTTCTGCGGCCATGACCCAGGGCTGCGCGGAGCGGCGGGAGCTGGAGGCGGGCGGCGGGGCGGGCCGCCGAGCAGCGCCCTCCCCACCCCGCACGCCCTG
>JACDJE010000321.1:3338385-3360939 GCA_016647715.1 Pavo muticus
TCATCACAGCCTCCCTTCAGGAAGTTGTAGAGTGCAATGAGGTCTCCCCTGAGCCTCCTCTTCTCCAGACTAAACAATCCCAGCTCCCTCAGCCGCTCCTCATAAGACTTGTGCTCCAGACCCCTCACCAGTTTTGTTGCCCTTCTCTGGACTCGTTCCAGGACCTCAATGTCTTTCTTGTAGTGAGGGGCCCAAAACTGAACACAGTACTCGAGGTGTGGCCTCACCAGTGCTGAGTACAGGGGGATGATTACCTCCCTGCTCCTGCTGGCCACACTATTTCTAATGCAGGCCAGGATGCCATTGGCCCTCTTGGCCACCTGGGCACACTCTTGGTTCATGTTCAGCCAAGTATCAACCAACACCCCCAGGTTCCTTTCCTCTTCACAGCAATCCAACCACTCATCCCCAAGCCTGTAGCGTTGCATGGGGTTATTGTGGCCAAAGTGCAGGACCTGGCACTTAGCCTTATTGAACCTCATCCCATTCACCTCAGCCCAGCGATCCAGCTTATCTAGATTCCTCTGCAGGGCCTCCCTACCCTCAGGCAGATCGACACCACCTCCCAACTTGGTGTCATTGGCACTTACTCAGTGTACACTCAATCCCTTCATCCAAGTCATCAATAAAGATATTAAACAGGATGGGCCCCAGCACCAACCCCTGGGGGACACCTCTTGAAATGGGTCGCCAGCTGGACTTAACTCCATTGACCACCACCCGTTGAGCACGGCCCTCCAGCTTGTTCCTTATCCAATAGAGGGTAAAACTGTCCAAGCCACAGGCAGCCAGTTTCTGCAGAAGGACACTGTGGGAGACCGTGTCATTTGCTGTTTTAATAATTAACTATCTGTGAACACTCCACTTGAAAAATTTGAAGTGCGCTTTTTGCTAAGGATAGAATTTCTTACAGTCTGCTATCACAAACGGGGGGGGAGGGGTGGAAGAAAATCCTGCCATGACCCAATACTGTTTTTTGTGCTGTTTAAGAGTAAATTATTTCTAAAAGTCGGCAGGAATGTTTCCAGATCTGTATCATTTTCAGTTCTTCCTACTTTCATCACCACTGAGTGTAAAGACTTCAGCTCAATCACATCGTACAGTTATTGCTCTTTTGGCAAGCTGAGTATCATATTTATTTTGTTTATATCCTCAGGCACTTTAACATCTTTTTTTGTGGTTAGTCATCTCAGAGTAAAGGAAAAGACGTGGAAGCCAAAAGTCTTAGCAGTCAACTTTGAATTCTACTGTGACATAATTTCCTCTATAGTGCCATTTTACATTTCACCACTCGGTAGTGCACAAGTCAACATAATCTTTTTTACTGCAATATTAAATAAATATAAAATTTTATGAAAAAATATTTAGATTCATATCCACAAAATTGCTCCTCTGAGTAATTTTTTTCACTATCCATTTATGCAATTGTAAATAGTCTAAAATAACAACAACAAAAAAAGGAAAAAAAATACCACTCCTTTCTTTCACCAATTTGAGCAACCTCTTAAAAGGATAAAGTTTCACTTATCTCTTAGGCACGAGCCATGCCCTAAAATATCTTTCCTCCTCAGTTTCTGAGTAAAATATTCACAATACATGGTGGCATCTCCACACAGTTCCTATACCAGCTTGAGAGTAAACCATAGTAGAAAACTGCGCCGAATTATGACTCTCTCAAAAGACCCCAGCTTGTATTGCATAGACATCACATCTTTTTTCTTCTTTTTTTTTTCTTTTTTTTTTCTCATTTGTTTCATAATTACCATTTTTAATGAAGATTTTTAAGAATAGTTATTTCTCTGTCCCTTAAGTCACCTGAATCTTTGTATAGCAAGAGCTGAAATCCCAGACCATATTCAAGGAGATCCCATCCCAAAAAACAGCATGGACTTTATGGTCTGAGTATACAAGAAGCCTTCCTATGCCAGGAATAACCTTCTCATCCAGCAAAACTGGCAGCATTTCTCGCCCATCTGTCTCAGGTACCTAGAGCCAAACAAATACATTAAAAATAGTGAAGAAAGGTCACTTACATCATTAAAGCTGTTTGTATCTTTCCGAGATTTTCATGTTTTACTAGACAGCGTGCATCTCTCTTCATCAGCTAATTGTTTAATGCTTCACCAGTACAAATCAACACAGCATGCTTCTGGTTCCCAAATCTTTTCATCTTTGTTTATAGGATCTGATCACCACCATTCCCTCTAGTAGTCTAGGGTGCTGTACCCCATATAGTCATCTTTGTAACACAAAAAGATTTATACATCTTCAGCTACGTACCATTTTCCAGCAGCAGAGATGATAGTTATGAATTAATGATAGTTTAGTCTTGTAGCAGTACTGAAGCATTCTGAGGAAGAAAAAAACACAACATAAAATATTAAGCATTTTGTTCTTACTGTAGTATGTCCTCCACAGCTGTGACCTTCGTTCTGTAAGCTACGGATGTTCTCTTTGCTATTACGAATTTATTTAATTTTTACACTTACGTCCA
This sequence comes from Pavo muticus, assembly GCA_016647715.1. NCBI lineage: Eukaryota > Metazoa > Chordata > Aves > Galliformes > Phasianidae > Pavo > Pavo muticus. Next base: position 3,340,880 of record JACDJE010000321.1, read on the forward strand.
AGTACATAATACATGTAATTTCAATTACTGTCCTCTCAAAGTCAGAGGAATTAATGTATCAAAAATAAACGAGACAAATAACTTACTTGGTTGCTTCAGTAATAATGGAAGATATAGAGTACTGACTTCCTGGTACATCGGGAGGTAGACTATTTACTGAATACATCTTTTCTTCTCTCTGCAGTAAAGAGCAGAAGGAACATTAGTTATTTATAGAGGCACTGCAGCATGGAAACAGTATTTATAAGCTTGAAAGATAAGAAAAGACCACAACCCAGCGGGATCCTGTAAGTCTAGTTCTGTAAAGAGACACATTCACAGTTTCCATGCACTCAGTAGGGACCAATGACTTCAATCAGACAGGAAGCAGACTATATGTTAATTCCTAAGTAACCAAGTTTTACTACAAGTTACTACAATTCTTCAAAGAATTCAACATTAATCCTTAATCCTTTAAAAATCCTTAATCCTTTAAAAATACAAACACCCAAACCTAAGGACAGAAGAAAAAATATTTAAACATGCATTTATATTTAATAAACAGAGGAAAAAAATCAAAGGATAAAGTTAAGAAAGAGAAGTGGAATAAAAGCCATGCTAAAGAAACTTATCACTGAAAACAATGAAGGATTTCTGCTACTATGCTTATAGAAATTTTTTGGTCATACATAGCATACTTATCAACCCTCTATTTTTTTTTTCTGTTTCCCTCTTCACGTAATTAAAGGTGGCTATATCAGTAAGCATGGCTATTACTGGACACCACATATTATGTTATGGATCAGAAGAGATTAAAGGATTGTTGCATCTCCTTCCCGACTTTCTAATGTTTTCTGGCCCTACTAGGAAAGAGGACCACAGGTCACCACATGTAGACGGACTTACAGGCATCCTCTTCAGTAAAGTTCCACCAGTTCTCCCTTATTTTCCAAGAATTCTCCTTACCATGCTGCTCGGATTTGGATATTGCTCTTAAAATATATATATTTTTTCCAAATAGATCTCACTCAGCAGGATTACAACATTTAAGGGTGGTAGAATGTTAAACCTGTGCCTTCATAAAGATACAGCCTCACCATACAGACTCCTTCATTTGCCCAAACGTTGATTAGAGTTGATCCAGCTGCTAACTGGATTTAAGTACTGCCCATTTTTCTCCAGCTCAGGAACTCCCAATGTGAAAACAGCATTTTGGTACATTCCTATGTATCTTTGCATCTACGTGCAGTAAATTACATTAAGAACTGCATAAGTACCTCAGAGTACCTACTCTGGAAAACAGACAAGTTTTTCCAGAAAACAGTAGACAATCAGGACAGCCATAGAGAGGCAAAACCATTTCTCCAACAATGACCAGCTGGTCTTTGGCAAGGACTGAACAGAACCACAAAGTTTATGACTCCAAATAGTACTCTACTGTAAGAAAGGAAATGCTTAGACTATTTTAATTTTTAAAAGATTAAACTCTTATCAATGTTAGGTTAAAAAGCAAACTCACTGATATTAGTAAAAAGTGGATATTATAGAATCTCATTACAATACTTACTTGAGCTTGTGAAATAAATATTACAATGCTAGATATTTTTCTTATTCTGCCAACAACCTATGAAAATACATTCTGCAACAGAAGAATAATCTAATTCTTTTCACGACAGATTGCTTGATTCATTTATTACAGTAATCATCTGAACAATAGTGTAGAGCTTTCACTATAGACTGCATATCCAAATGTCTTAAAGCAAAGATGCTAAATCGAAGGAATTCAGAACATATTTTTGAACAGTTTTATTTCTACCTTATTTATTCCTTTCTGGATTGCATAATGTACAAAGTAGTTTCCCAAAAAATCTCCTTCTGACTTGAACAGTGATTCATCACCAGGATAAATTTCTGTGATGTTTCTTCTGCCATGGATAAATCTAAGGGAAAAAACTAGGTTTTTAACAAGTACTTAAAATACTCCATCAACAGAAAATGTAGGTTAGTAAACTTCAAAAACATTGTGAACATTTTCCTATTCCTTCCCAAGCAGTAAGGTATACCAATTATTTATATTAGACAGGTGATGAGCATTACCAGGCTCTATTTTCATGGGCTGGAGGTCGGTACAGGATTAGCGTGTTCGAAAAGCTAAACAGAGCTTTTTGGGCTGAGGTATCTCACAGGGGTTCCTCAGTGTCCATGCCACTGACCCAAAAACATAGCAATGCTAAAGAGAGAAAGAAAGTTCTTTCTGTTGGACCAGCTCTAACTAGTGTACACAGGAAAAAGACCTGTGTGACCAAATGCTTTCCAAACAGCCTGAAATCTTCATTTACATTGCACNTCCTGTATGTATGTACAAACATATATATATATATATATATGTTATATGTTTTATCAGCTACTTTATCTGCTCTAATATGCATAACAAGTGCAAATGTAATCAGTTTCAATTATCACATTTGTAACACATGAATATGTTGTATATTATGCCAGTAGTCCTTTGGCCATTAGCATATATTATAAAGGACAAATATGTTCACAAAAGATCCGGATGTCATAGAAAAGTTCTATGTATTACTCTGGACAGCTTGGTGTTCTGTTAAAAGACGTCTAGAATCTCATTTTCACTTTGTAAGATATTACTTTGGTAGCATGATTCTTTCTTTGGCAGAGCGATCACCATTCTGATTTTTAAGTGAGGCAGGAAGACACACCATGGAACTCTATCTAGTTCTATCTAGAACTCAACTTTCTGTACATTTTAAGTATTGAAAGAAAAATACGAAACCACGCAAAATAAATGGATTTACAGTTTTCATTTCTGGTTCTTAGGAAATGCGCTCTATAAAATTCAGAGTTTGTGGTTTTATTGAGTTTTATTTTTAGTGTTATTTATAGTCTTTTATTTAGCATAAAAATGAGTACCAATTTTCTTCAGTTACAGCGCATGTAGTAAATTCAGGAGTCTCCTTGCTTTCGTTCAGACTTCTGCACCATCCTATTACTGTTCTGATGTACCTACGTTAACATGAAATTTGACAAAAAGTAGTTATTTAGATGAGAAATGCAAACTCTACTAATTCAAGCTACATCCCCCCACTCTGCAAAAAGTATTAAGAAATAAACCTGGATTTGAAAGAAAAAGCCATGACTGAAAATATAGCTTTTTCTCTGATTCTTTGCCTTTTTTTAATTTCCTTTTTTTTTTCCCAAGAATGTCCTTAACATTTAAATCTGTGCAGTTACAGAAAATTATAACAAAGCCACCTGATTTGTAATGAGCAGTATACAAATGTTAATTTGTGTGTGGATATCAGCTTGCTAAAATGCAGTGCAGTAAGGTTCTGATGATCCCCATAACGAGGCTGTAAATAGACCAAGTGGATTAGAGAAAGCAGTACGTAGGAGGAGGTCAGTGTCTGTAACAAAGCAAAAACTGGACAAAGTGCTACTCCAGCTCTATATGCCAGCTTCATACAGCACAAAGATTTTTTAATTTTGCTTACCCACTGATTTAAGTGCCAAGTTGTAGCTCTACTTTGAGGCTTTATTTTTTTAGAAGACATTACACTTCTATAGCAGTTATACTGGAATGACCGTATACTGTAATCCTGAGTCATCCGGGTCTCAAATCTTTGCCAGATATGCGTTATTTATCATTACGTATTTGGGCACATTTTCCCCCCATGTATTTCCAGTAACTACCATTTCTTTATATAAAAGGGTTTGTTTAAAACTTTTTAATATTTCACTTTGAATTGTTTAAATTACTTATACCTTTCATAGATTCCAGGGTGCCTTATTTGGATGAGCTGCTGTACTCCATCAGGAGTAGTTAATTTACACCAGCCTACATCTTCATTTACCTTAGGAAAGAAAATAATTATGCTGCAGTCTGAAGAAGTAAAGGACAGTAAAACTATTTCACAGAATCACAGACTCACAAGGTTGGAAACGTCCTGCAAGATCATCTAGTCCAACCGCCTTCCCATTCCTATTAGTACCACAAGCTACTAAACCATATCTCGTAGCTCCTCATCCAGGCGCCTCTTGAACACTGCCAGGGATGGCAACTCCACCACCTCCCTGGGCAGGCCATTCCAGTGCCTGACCACCCTCTGAGAGAAAAAGTTTCTCCTAATGTCCAACCTAAACCTTTGGTACAACTTCTGGCCATTTCCTCGGGTCCTATTATTTGCCTGGGAGAAGAGGCCAGATCCTTTTTCATCACAGCCTCCCTTCAGGAAGTTGTAGAGTGCAATGAGGTCTCCCCTGAGCCTCCTCTTCTCCAGANTGCCTACCCCTCCCAGAGGGCCGGAGGCCCCCGGCCGCCACGTACCCTGTAGGCACTGAGGACGAAGGGGACCCGCTGGCGGGTGCTCTCCACCGGCTGCAGGGGGTGGGCAGCAGCGGGCAGCGCCTCTTCGTACAGGTACTCGGAGCCGCAGGGGGACAGCAGCAGGCGGGCCCCGTCCGCGTAGTGCACCTCCACGGAGTCGTCCCCGTACAGCACCATCAGCCGTTCTGCGGCCATGACCCAGGGCTGCGCGGAGCGGCGGGAGCTGGAGGCGGGCGGCGGGGCGGGCCGCCGAGCAGCGCCCTCCCCACCCCGCACGCCCTGGGGCATCGCGGCCTGCTGCCATGGCGGCTCCGTTGGTGCGCGTGTGCGGAGCAAAGCAGGTCGTTTTAACTGTTGTTTATATTTTCTCACGATTTGCTGCTGCACCGCGTCTGCTGCAGTCTCCCTGTTCGTGTCTTCACTCAGCCTGGGCAGGACAGGACAGCACTAATTCCTCCAAACTTGACTGAGAAGTGCTCAGAAAAGGCATGAATGAGAACAGATAGCTCCAGAAAAGGAAGTTACTACGGTGTAAAGCAGTGGCTTCTGGTTAAAATACGGAAATAAAAATGGATGCCCAGCCTGTGTGGGAGTACAGGAGAGACATAGACCTGTTGAAGCGCATGCAGAGATGGGCTACAAAAATATCCAAGGCATGGAACTCCTCTCCTGTGAGGACGGGCTGAGAGAGCTGGGGCTGTTTAGCCTGCAGAAGAGAAGGCAGTGAGGTGGCCTGAAAGATCTGAAGGGCAGCTGTAAGAAAGAAGGGGACAGACTGTTGGTCTGTTGTGATAGGACAAGGGGAAATGGTTTCAAACTAAAAGAGGGGAGATAGTCGGTTTTAAAACAAACAAGTGTAAAACTTGATAGGACTGGATTATAGTTCAGAAATGCATATTCTACTTCTGGTTAGTCTTTATTCAGGTTTTATCTGTTAAAAATACAAATAATGGTACATCTCTCATATTTTAAAATATTGGAGATTTTATGCTGGCATAGTTTTTTGCTGGCAACTTCAGTACTAAGGTCACAACTCAAAACTTGGTAACTGTGGAAGCAGGCCAAGCAGACTGAAGTAAAAGTGGCATCAGCAATTCAGGAAGCACAAATATGCAGTATCACTCTTGATTTTTGGCTGGAACATCATTTTTCTGTACCTCTATCAACTCGTATGATCTATGACTGAGATGAACTATAATTGTGTCAAAGAGAAGCAAAGTTGCAAATCTGAGCTATTACTAATTGAGTAAGTGAGTTCTGTGTAGGAAGGAGAGAAAGGCAGAACATGATGATATGGAAATACCAGTCCCAAGAGAAATAAAAATAATTAACAATGCAGAGCAAGTGCCAGTGAAGTTCAGTGCCACAATGGATGTCATTTGAAAATAATCCTAACTGTATAATCATTGACACCTGTCCTACTTGATCCAGATTTCTTTCAGTAGTGCTACAATTACACTTAAAAGCAAAATTCAAAGACCTAGTGATCATATTTTCCTAACTAAAAAAAAAGTAGATCACTAGCAAAAGTTCCTAGCAGAAAGAAATTACTGAGAAAGTTTCTGAATATGAAACTTATTCAGCAGCAAATGGCATGCAAAGCGACACATCTTGCAGCCCTGTGTTAAATGACTTTAAGCAATGTGAGATCTAGTATTAAACATTTTCACTGAATCACAAAAATCACTCTTTGTCAAGAGTGGCAAATATTGTGCACTTTCTGTGGTGTGAAGTTAACTGGTTGGTCACAAGAACAATCCAAATTCCAAGAACGTTTCTTGTCAGAACTGTACATAAAAAGTTGGCTTTGCTTCTCCCCTCAAGTTTCCACGCTACCGTTAACTTCGTTGGCTTAGCCACAAAGCCAGTGTGCCACAAAGAAAGCATCTTTTTAAAGAGTTGTTCACCTGCAAGGTGCTGTTCAGGTGCTTATAGATAAAAAGCACTTTTACACAGTGCACTATTAACTTGTAAATGTTAAAGCATAGGTGAAATCATCTTTAAACCCCTGGAAACTCACCTCTGTGATACACAGAAGAGCTACTGGCTGTTAGAAAGTGGTCAGATAAGCAGCAAATGGTGACTGTTGCAATGCAAAACCTGCTTCCTTCTGCACCCTTACATCTCATTCCGTTGTCAGTAATTTGTATTAAACTCCTGTGAGATTTAGGATAAGTAGGAAAGATTGTTGTGTGCTTAAGGCAAACACTATATCGTCTTCCTTACTAAGTAAAGGAGACTTAAAACCAGTTTTTCCTTATTGTAGTAAAGCTGTTCTAAAGCTCTCACAAACCTTGCATACGTAGAATTCTCCACCACCTTGAATGAAAGTCCCAATATTCAGCTCTCATTATTTTCCCTGGAAAAACAGAAAAAGCCTATTTTGTAAGGATTGATCTGGATTGCCTAAAATATACAGTTCCTAATTCACATTTTTGTACAAGATGACTTAGAGTATTTCTTATTTTTATCATTACATGTGAGACGTACATCCTGTCAGGTTGTACAGATAGTGTACGTATTCTAGTTTTCATTAAAAAACGCTGTTCAAGAGGTGCACAGTTAAGATGCAAGGCAGAGTCCCATGAAGAAGCTCTTAATTTACTGTAATGAATTTTGCAAATCTTTCTTCCTTGGTCACGCTACTGAGCATTCCCATTTTCAGAAATACGTTTTCCACAAGAACTCTGCTTGTAAAGTCGTAAGAAGACTGACCTACGTGTGAACTGAATTTTCTTTAAGAGAATTACGCACAATCTGATGTCAGAGAATGTGTGTGTTAAGTATCTTCATCTGAAAATAATTTAATTTACACATTTCTGCTTCTTGGGTTTTCATCTAGAGACTCTGAAATGTTAATATAGGTCTTCTGACCGCTACTGTCCTTCTATAAACTGCGTGTGTCTCATTTGTAAAAGACAGTCCTCTCTGCAGCTGCTACTTTAAAGAAAAAGGACTGTTACGGGTAGGAGAAATATAGAAGAACCAAAAAACTTTTTTTTTTGAAGCAAAAATGCAAAACAGTGAAAATATAACAAAGGAAACAAAGCTAGTTAAATTTTATTTTCCAAAACTCCAACCTAAATGAACGTTTAATAAACACCCAGAAAACAGCGCTCACTGTATTAGCAGACGCACAAGTCATTTAACCAAACGTAGTACAGTGAAATATTAACAGAATTATTTACATGCATATTTACAACATGTTCTTTACAGTAGCTACTTTTTGGGAATTATTTNAAGGGGTTCTACTTAGTCTAACCAGAAACAGATAACAAGAAACAGTACAACTGAGTTTGGCAACAACAGCAACAATGGAATATTATAGACTAACATGATTATATTGAGTCAAAAAAGAGCAGTCAGCTTCAGAATGTTAACACTTATGAAATACATGAACGTACTCAAACTACAAAATTAAGACAACTTATATAAAATAATTAGAAGGATGGAGAAAATTACAAGTGTTGCCAGAAGGTTAGACACGTTAGATACATTCAAAAATATCTCGAGCACTGCACATACTCTTGAGGAGCGTTGGTTAAACTGTAACTATATTCATGTAGTCTTGAAGAACACGGCAAATTATTTAAAGGATAGCTTTTGCTTGTAAAAGTTAGAAATAAGCTTATCTGAACCACAGATCTTGAAAGCACCTGACTTATAAAATACAGCTTAGTTTTTCACAATATCCCCATATTTCATGTTAATGCGTCCAGACCTCACACAAAAGGGCTTGGGTAGAGGAAAGAGGGAAGAAACAAACTAAAAAAAAAGTGTGTGTGTGTATATATACACATATATATGTAGATATCCCCACAAAACAACCCACGAAACACAAAATCTTCACAAACTACTTCTCGTGATTCCATGATTGAGATCTCTAGAGATAATCTGCATTTGGATCATACTCTCCTTAGCAATAAAAAAAGGAACAAAACAAACAAAAGCAACAAAAAAAGGATAGCTTGTATATGATAGAAGGGATGGGAGAGTTCTACTGCATATTAGAACAAGCAAGCAATTAAAAGATCAAATTGTTCTTCTCATTTCTCCGAGGGAAATTTCATGGGACAGTTCCGCTTTAGTTAAAATTTAACTTCCATTATGATATTTTTAAGATGAATTTTTATTGCAGCCAAAACATTGTTCGTATACCTGTACATAAAATAAACTATGATATATACACAACATTTTAAGATACGGGGCATATGATTACAATTTTTGGCAGATTCTGTTTAACAAAAGGGAAACCGTATCTTTAGTTGTTGGAGAAACTCAACTTCCTTATTTTGGTAGAAATGTTTCAATTTATGCATCCCCTTACACTCTAACCATACCTAAACTGCTTTAATAAACATATTTATGTGTAACTTCTCACTGTTTTCTCCCATGCTCTGATTCTAGACAGAATTTTTCATACGCTTCTTCAATTTCTGGATCCATCTCATCATCAATGTCATCAAAACATCTACAAAAAAAACCACAACACCAAAAATAAGTTTAAGTATACACTTTCAGCAACAGTACATTGGTGAAATATCTATACAGACGTCAAGAATAAAACAGACCCTTATAAATAGTTGTTAACTGTAACATTAATTAAAAGTGGATGAAGAGGAAAAAACAACAATGGCATGGAGAGTAAATAAAAGCCTCTAAGCAGCACAGACAGGTGTTTGACACCATTTTAGATCATATCATGTTGCCTACTAGGTTAAGGAGGTATCTTGGATGACAGACAAAGTGGGTCATACAATGTAAAACAACTTCTTTCCAGAATTTCCTAATGAATTTGTGCTAATCTTTTTGAAAAAAGGTTAATTAGCATCATCTTCAGTTAGTCAACATCCTAGTTCAAACACTACATCAACTATCATGTTTGTATGTGAGCTGGGAAAAGTTATTATATGGACAACCTATACACAGATTTGTTGATACACATAAGAAGGCGCTCTTAATTCATCTCTTTTTTGCACTTGTTACAGTACCTTTTATTAAATCATATCCTGCCACTTTCTTTTTAATTCTCCAGGAAAGACCTGTTATATTTAGGCCAGAGAAAGACTGGATTCCATTAATAAAAATCAGTATTGCAGAGAGTGAAGACTACCACAGAGTTTCAAAACAGCACTGAAAAGCGATGGGGATCACTTAACAGCTTTCTTTCTCCCCACAGCTACCAGGAAGACCATGGAACACAACCTCCTGGAAGATATGTGAAGGCATATGCGAGCTGAGGAGGTGATCTGAGACAGCCAGCACAGCTTCACCAAGGGCAGATCATGCCTGATCGACGTGGTGGCCTTCTATGATGTGATGATGGCATCAGCAGACAAAGGAAGGGCAACTGATGTTGCTTCCCTAGACTTCTGCAAGGCATTTGACATGATCCCACAAGATACCCTTATCTCAAAATTGGAAAGATATGGATAGGCTATCCAGTGGAAAACGAATTGCTGGGATGGTCGTAGCCAGAAGGTTGCGGTCAATGGCTCTATGTGCAGGTGGAGGCCAGTAATGAGTGGTCTCCCTCAGGAATCTGCCTTGGGACTGGTGCTGTTCAGCATTTTGATCAGTAACACACACAGTGGGATTCTGTGCAAGTCTGCAGGTGACACCACCTGAGCAGTGTGATTGATATGACAAAAGGAAGAGCTGTCACTCAAAAGGACCTTGACAAGCTTGAGAAGTGGGCCCATGGGGTTCAACACAGCCAAGTGCAAAGTGCTGCACTTGGGTCAGGGCAATCCCAGACATGTAAAGCCTGGAAGAAGAACTAACTGAGAGTAGCCCTGCAGAGAAAGGCTTGGGGGTTCTAGTTTCTACAAGAAAGATACTAAGGCCTGGGAACATGTCCAGAGAAAGGCATCAACACTGTAAAGGGTCTGGAATACAAGTCTTCTGAGGACCAGCTGAAGGAACTGGGATTGTTTAGTCTGGAGGAGGTGCAGGGGAGACCTTATCACTGGAAAGGTGGTTGTAGCAGGGTTGGGGTCAGCCTCTCCTCCCATTTAACTAATAACAGGATGAGAGGTAATGGCCTTCAGTTGCACGAGGGGAAGTTCAGACTGGATATTTGGAAAAGTTTCTTCTCTGAAAGAGTGGTCAGGCATTGGAACAGGCTTCCCAGGAAGCCTTCCCAGCCTTCCCCTGTCCCTGGAGGTTTTCAAAAGCAGGGTAGCTGTCGCCACTGAGGGACATGGTTTAATGGGCATGATGGTGAGGGGATGATGATTGGACCAGATGATCTTAGTGGTCTTTTCCAACCTTAATGGTTCTATGAAAACGATTCTATGAAAAGAGAGGTGAGCAGGGAGAGGGAGGTGATTATCCCCTTCTAATCTGCCCTGTGAGGCCCCACCTGGGGCCCTCAAAACAAGAAGGATGTGGAGCTGTTGGAGCACATCCAGAGGAGGCCACAAAGATGAACAGATTGCTGGAGCACCTCTCCTATGAAAAAAGTTTAGGGAGGTGGACTCGTTCAGCTTGTAGGAGAGGCAGCTTCAGGGAGACCACATTACTCAAAAAAGAGCATATAAACAGGAGGAAGACCAATTTTTTACATGCTTTGATAATGTCAGAACAAGAGGAAATAGTTTTAAACTAAAATGATAGAGATTTACATTAGACAGTACGAGAAAATTCTTTACTTGGAGGGTGGTGAGGCACTGGCATAGGCTGCCCAGAGAAGTTTTGTATGCTCCATCCCTGGAGGAGTTCAAGGCCAGGTTGGTTGGGACCCTGGGCAGCCGGAGGTAGTGGATGGCAACCCTGCCTATGGCAGAGGAGTTGGAACTAGTTCATTTTTAAGGTCCCTTCCGACCCAAGCCACTCTGTGTATGATAGGGTGGGTATGTAAATCTTAAAAAGTCAGCAGCTAATGACTCTCAGCAAGTGTGCAGTTGTTTGAGGTTATCATCTTCTGTGCATGAGTTCCAAACAAGGCAATCACATATCTGTATTGGGGCCAGAAATGTTACGTTTCACACAAAATCATGGTAATTGTCAGCGAAACATACAAAAAAGATTTTTTTCTTGAGCATTGTGCCTTAAATAATCAGTCTTCTTTCTCTTACAGCAGTGTAGATGCACAGAGAGCCCTCTTCCTGGATGAAAGCTGCAAGAAATAGCTGACAGAAGATCAATACTACACATTTGTATAAGCCTTTCTTAAGCTTTCAGCAAAGATGGTTCTGAAGTCAGTTCTCATAAAGCCTGAGTTAGTCTTCCACATGCCACTCTTCAGATATGCTTTTTTTTTTTTTTAAGTGCTATCTGTCTCCATTTTGCATTTAATTTGGTCTTACAAGCACATCAGTTCAAATAGGTATTTTTACTTCAGTATTAGCCTGTTGATTCCTGATGGCATCTCTAATTTATGTACATCCCATAATTCCTGCAATTACCCTCAGCTAGCTTCCATTTAACTCTTCTAATTTACTAATAAAAATATTGATCCAGGCCAGAACTCTTATCAAACACGAAGGCAACACTGGAAATACGTTTTAGATTAAAATCTCTTTCAACAAGATGATTACAAAGCTCAAGAGTAATTTACTTTAGATCCTATTCTTTCTAGTGGTTTCCAATTAGGTTCTATAAACCAATATCAGAAAATCAGACTATATTCTACTGCTTCCCCCTTTGCTATGAGGTTGCTTTTTGTGTTTTACAAAAATACTTAACAGCCACATGACAGGGGAGTACTATTTATGCTTAGGAGAAGAACTTAGCAACCTCCCCTGTGAAAGGCTGAATATCGTCATAATCTCTAGCTATGGCATATACTCAACTCAGGCTGCCTCACCACGCTTGAAGCTCAGGCGCTTCACTTTTTTTAATGCTGAAAAAAACACTGCAAGCAAAGCTTGCACCTGTTCAGAAATAACTGAAACTTCATTACAATATCCAGAAGGATAAATATTTGTTTTGAACTGGTGTGATTACAAGCCAACATACGCCATAACAAATATTTAACTTCTATTGTAGGGTTGAGCAATAATTATTATTCTTGTCAAGACTGCATTCTTAAGCTTGCAGTGAGAACAACTAGTAACTACAAAGTTATCTTTAAGAAAGTTATTGTTAAAGAAAACATACAGATCTCCAGCTCCTGATAAATCTGTTCCATTTTCTTCATAATCTGGGAACCAATCCTCTCTTTCAAGCAGCTCTTGATATTCTTCTTGGTAATCTGGCATAGTAAAAAACCAGGTGGAGATATATATAGTGAGATTAGTCCTCTAAATTAACAATTATCTACACAGTTTGAAAGTAGCTTATTTAATGAAACTATAAATGGATGAAACAGTAGGAGAAAAATCTAGTACAGCATTTTTTTCAGGACATCAACCAAACTCCAAGAATAATATTCATCATCCCACAGAACTGTAAAGGTAGTCACAGATACCTTAAATCTCAAATGACACCATACTACGCTGTATCCAGATGTTAGAAAACAAATGCTAGGCAGTAAGGGACATAATTTAGTGAACTGATAATCTAGAAGGTCTTTTCCAATCCAGTAATGATTCCATGATTCTAACAGTGTATAAAAGAAGACTAAGTTTTCTGGCCTTGAAAAGAGACCAAGCGCTGAGGAATACTTTGAACTAAAATACGTATCCTTAATTTCAAATGTCTTCATTTTTTAAACCCCGAGTAAGGGATGTTTTGTACAATTCAAAGCCAGAAATGCATACATAATTTTGTCTTTTAAACTGTAAGAGTTTCAGATATTCTACAAAGAACTTCATATATACACTTAGGCAAGACTACAATTACAACTTATTAAAGAAGGTATACGTTAAACAGGATGTACCTGGATCTGCTGCAGTGAAAGGAATGCCATCAGAAGTGTAAAATGTTGGCTCATTCTAAGGATAAAGTTATAGAGAAAATCACATACATTCAAAGAAGCAGTTGTTTGAAGTTTTTAGCTATACAGATGCCTATGAATCAAATTACATTCATATTAAATTAAGGAACTGAAGTATATTCTTACCATAAAATAGTTTGGGTCATTTTCAGGAGTAGCTTCTGTATGTGAAGAATTTCCAAGAACTCTACCCCAGTTACTTGATCGCAGTTCTACTAGTTTCAGAAGCATATGTTTCACATCTCTGGCAATACCAAACAGGAACACCATACAAGTTAGAACGTTCTTTTGCTAAGCAAAGAAATGGGCATCTGTTATCCTGCAAATACTAGATGGATACCTCACAGAATAAGCTCCAAAAATGACCAAAAATTTGTTCCAACCTACAGATAATTTTAAGTCTTCCCCCTCCCCCCCCCCCGGCAAATCTAAATGCTATGTGTCAATTATGAGATACTCACTCGCTCCTCTTCCTCTGTGTTGATGTAGGGAGTCTGTATTAAATAGAAACTGCTATAGTTTTTCTCTTTTCTCAGATAACAAATCTGCAGCACAACTAGAGTAACACATCTTTTTCTTGTAAAAGGATAGTATAGTGGGGAGAACAGGGAGGAGGGTGGGTGAATGATATTCAAACATCTAGTTTGTGCTTCTGAATTTAGCCCCCGCTTTAAATTGAAATTCTGTACTCAAAGGGGCAAAAGTAAGGTCTCCAAAACATTAAATATCACCTCTCCTTACTTCCCTAAAATAAGAGAAGTTGCTTTCTTCTTTGAAGAAAGTTCACAGAGAAGAGTTCTGAGAGGAAAGAAAGTATCTTCAGTTGCTTCCTCTACTTTCTGCAGCCTGTGGTAAGACCTTGCCAAAAAGGTATGTCCAAAAAGGAAAAGAAAACCCAATAAAATTGTATTCCATTTTGTTACTGTAATTTAAATTATAGTAATTAAAATACCATATTTAAGGCTTAAATTCTGGTTTAGAAGTATGAACAAGGAGATATCATCACCATTATATTTATACTTGCTTTTAAAGCCTAGAGCACTTAAGAGAGATTTCAAGACATAAATGTCAGTAATCACATCTATTAAGACAGAGAATAAAAACAAAAAAAACCCCAAGACTATCAGTTGAAAAATACTAAATGCTAGATACAAAGTTACCCAAAAGGACCTCAATTTTAGTGAACAAGTTTTTTGAAAGCATGTTTTGGACATGTTCAGTACTCTTGAGGATTTTTAAGCTTTTCTGTTTAGTAAAACAAACAAAACAAGGAACAAATTTATCTTTTCACCTGCTACAGTTTGCATCCAATACAACATTTTCAATTCTCTGAATCATTTCAGTCATATCATCCTTTCCTTTTTCTTTCCAAGCATCTTCTAAAACTGAGCCTGTCAACTAAAGACAAGGGATGAGTACATTTTTTAAAAAAGCAAATTACAGAAAACTGTAAGAAGCTGTCAACATAACAGGTTCTGTAACACTCAGACAATACAGTAGGACTTAATGTATGACAGACAGAACGTTTTGCTGAAAGAAACAAACAAAAAAAAACCCAAGAAAATGAAAGTGATAGATCTTAACTTCTCAGTATCTTTCAAAACAGAAAGCATGCCCCAAACCCTACAATTTATTCAAGCCGGTTACTGTTTTCTCCCACAACAAAAGTGGCAAAAGACCTGAAGGGACTGCTTACTCCTTTGCTTCAATTCTATCGCTCTTGTATGCAGCCTTGCATTTTAATACTTTTGAACTAGAATATAACTTTTTTTTTATTTGCTCAAGTTCATAATGGTGTTAATGAAAAAAAGTACACTTTGTGTTACTGACAATGTAAGGCATAAAAGCCCATACACATTTCATAGAATCACAGAATGGCCTGGGTTGAAAAGGACCACAACGATCATGTAGTTTCAACCCCCCTGCTAATGTGCAGGGTCGCCACATTTCCTCTACTGCAGTTTTGTTTCCCTCATCACTCTCAAAGCTGAGATACATCTATTATCTCAGAAATAAAATGCTTTAAGCATACATTTCCTTATCTATCAGGGATTTTAAAAGTAATATTCTTCCACTTATGCAAAATTGGTCCACTCTCTCTTCCCAACCTTCAAGCACTTAAAAAAAGAAAAGGAAGCAAAAATTCTCATCTTTCTGATGATAAACACTTCCATAAACATGCTACCTTCACTCTATGCATTACAGAAGCTAAATCCACTGACTTTATGCAATGCTCATTTCTCTTTTGAGGCATTCAGCTAAAGCATTCACAGGGCATGGAATAACATCACAGTGAGGATACCCAAAAATGATAGTTGCTCAACTCCACTAATGTTTATGCTAACCCAGGAAACTAACCTCTCTCCTTTTAGCCAACCAATTCTGAACTTCTACTTAGCCGTGATTATAAATCTCTCTATATCACATCACTGGTCTGTAAAAGGAATTGTGATATGATACCTCTGCTAGCCTAGATCTCAAATCCGTGACCAAGGAATACATCTGGCCTCTGGCATGAAGAAATAGGTTTTCACTTGACTTTTCTTTCACTTTCCCTGATTTTTTTTCCTCTATCTTCTCTCCTCTCTCCACTCCAACCCCTCACTTGGATTAACAGCACGAACCACGGATGACGAGATCTCATTCTCTTTGCTTCCCACTATATGCACTGATGTACTCTATTTTTACTTACCCCAGATGAAGAAAAATCCAAGTATCCTAACATTTGTATTTCAACTACAGTATGATGTACATGCAATTACAAAAGCAAAGATTTTTGTCCTCACGAAACTTTTTTTCCATTTAGAACTACTCTCACCTTCAGCAGCTTCACTGCGCATATCAAATTACTGTCCACGGGATTAGAGAAAAGCGCATTTAGTAATTCTCGAAGGCCTTCTTGCAGAATTTCTGCTCGTGTCACCTGTCCCTTTGTTCCCTTAATCTGCAAGACATTAATAAAATACTTAAAAGACATAAGTTTCAGAAATTAATTTAGTTATATTTTCTCTCTTAAATGCTGTGTGATTAACAGAGTTAATTACTTGGTAACTAACGTAGTTTAACTCTTCAGCTGGAAGAACTCACCAACTAGCACAACTGTTTTAGAACACAGACTGAATAATATTCTTACAGATCTAACCTAGGCATAATAATGCATTTCTAGCTTCCTCCTTTCTTTTTGTTACTAAATTGATGAGAAAAAAATGCAAGATGCCTGGCAAATAGTCTGCATCATCCCAAACTCTTGGAATCTAAGGTTCTTCCTGATACCGTATCACATTTCTCTACAGCTGCAATAACTTACTTCTGTAAGGCATCCTTCATGTATTTTAAAATTATAGAAAACTGTTTAAAAATAAGAGGGGTAACTCCACGAAACTGGACAGCTCCCTCTCCCCCCATACTTCCTGTAAAGCTTCCTTTTTACTTCCAGAAAGTGAAAAGTACATTTCAAAGCCCACTTATGTACTAAAATGGAAGAGCTGGAGAATTGTTTTCTTTCCTCGTGATACAAGAACATTTTTATGGCATCTCATTAGATCATATCTTTAAAATACTCCAGTAAAAAAAAAAATTGTCAAGCATATTACAGAAGTTGGTGACTTTGCTGAACACACAGGTGTAAAAGTCAAGAAATGTTTTCACGTACAAGAAAATATATACGTATGCACTACAGATACAAAAAAACTGATCCAAAGAAAAGATTAAGTGCTTCATGCATAAACCAAGGATTCAAACCTTGAGAAGAAATCCCATTAAAGGTCTCCATTTCTAATTGCTCATTTTGAAATCTCCCACCCCTTCTTCAAGCATTTAATAGCTCCAGCTAGTGGCTAAATCTGCTTTTGATAGCTTTTAACATCTGATGGCTTTGCAAGAGAAAGGAAAATATCAAAGAACTTCACTCCAAATTTTCCAACAAAAACTAGGTATGACCAGACAGGTTTTAGGAAAGGTGGTTTATGGTTGGTTCTTCTAATGAACTCTTAAGCTTTTTTTTTTTTAAGCGTCTTTATATACTTATCTCTTTTAATGATCCTGTCCATTTTTGCTTGTTTCTTTGACACACAGTTAAAATGTTCTAAAGTTTTTAACTCATTCACTTCTACATAAAAAAGCAACAAAAACCAACACAAACAATACCTCAAATGATACCTCTCATTTCAGTATTTGCTTAAACACAACAAAAATTAATGAAGAGCCATGAGAAAAATAACTTTCTTCCTACCTCCAGGTTAAGGTAAAGTTCACCTAAGAACAACACAAAGGCATGAAATTGTTTTCGAGTAGCCTCATCTCCTTTTGCAGCTTCATCTCTGTTTTCAAACTCTGCTCGACACCTGAAAACATTAAACAAAACCGTATCATTATTGTCTGTAAGCATCCCAACACATACAATGTGCTACTGATTTACTACAGCGCTAAGAACTGACGGACTGTGTTAAAACTGTTCCATGTTGAATCTTGGGAAGCATGATTTGTGAAGGAAATGAGAGGACTTCACAAAGGCAAAATGTTTTTTTGTCCTCAGCAAATAAATATGATGTCATGACTGTGGTTTCAAGCACTGAGATATCGAAGACAAAAATACACCTAATACAATATGAATGCAAGTTTAACACAGGCATCTAAATGCTAACAGAAATACAGAAGGTACTGAAATGCTTCTTCCCATTTTAGGGTAGTGGCTCTGTAATGCCATGTATGCATTTACACTTACTTGATAAATTCTTTATGCCACAATTTTAAATGACAGCTATGCATAACTTAGTTATAATTCACAGTGTAAAAATGCATTTAATAGCATTTATAACTTAAGGTGATATGGCAGCAACACAATATTTTAGTCTTCAACAAGTGTGTCAAGGATAATGCTAGTTTACGCAGCAGTTTAAAACCAGTTCAGAATAAAAGGAAAACAAGACAACCTCCAACGTATTCTCAATACCTACACACTGAGATTAAGAAATGGACTGGGAAACGTTTGAGAAAACCCAACAATTTAAGGAGTTGAGCTATCACATTTTAGATGGAAATTTGGGCTGAGAAAGAGAATATGCATTCATATAGTTAGTGTTTTTATCCTCACCCCATTCCAATTTCATCCATAGTAAATGCAAAAGCATAAGCAACCTCAAATTTGCATTTTTAGGGTGCTAATTTTATCACTGGGTTGGTTTTAAAACCAATAATCACTATTAGCAGGATTTCCTTCATCATACTGTTCACTTAACAAATGTAATTAAGAAGATAAAAATGATGATTTGTAGTGTCACTAGGATGGAGAAAAGGTTATCTCCTTTGTAACAAGGACAGTAACAAAGTATTTTCAGCTTTTCCATAAGGTTCTGCTCCCAACTTCAGGAAATTCATTTTGATGATCTTTCAAGCTTACCATGCTTTTGCTTGTAAATATCCATGCACTAAGCGAAACTTTTAAATTAAGCCTGATGCTTAGAAAGCCAAAAGTCCTTAAAGAGAAAAGGATTATTTTTAAACACTCCTGAAGTAAAATGTATTAATCCTTCAAATGTCATACACTAAGATTTTAAAGGAAACACATTCATTTAAAAGATGTTGCATCGTGTAATCTATGAAGTCTAATTATTAAACTGTAATCCCCCAAATTTCTGAAAATTGTGGATCACTCTGCATTTTATGCATCTATTTAACGTATGTAAAGTGACTAAGCTGATCAATGAACAAGCTTTACACAGCAAAAGCAACTGACATGATCAATGAAAATTCTTTACACAGCAAGTGCAGACAGCTAAGTAATTCAAGAAAAAAAACAAGTCCCAGTAAGAGTGAAAGGACAAGGACAGGACAAAGGAAGTCTCACTTAAGTAAATTTTTAGGATACTTTCGAAGTTGATTAGCTTTCAGCTTTACTCTGTAATTCGGTACTGAGTTCAGAAGAGACTACAGAATCTGAACCGAGTCCTGTTTTTGTGTTAAAAAAATAAAGCGTGTATATATTCAACAACCATTACATACCTCTGCCTTAACAGCTCTTAATTTAAAATCCTTATGTTTTAAATACATACTTCTTTGGGTGCTAATTTAAGAGTTACATACAAAAGAAGAAGACACGTAACCCAGCCATAGGTTTAAAAGGACACGCTGACACTCACCTTTTAAGTAACAACTGTCGGAAGTTCCCGCTTTGAGGACTAATGGTTAGATGGTGAGATAAATAGTTACATAACCTCGCTCCCATGTAGGAAAAGTTTGGGACAGATGTGGCCTTTCAAAATAAAAGTGAATAAATAAATTATTTGTACAGGTGATGATTAGGTTGTGAGGAAATACCTTTAAAATAATTTCAGAAAATGCTGTTTAACAACAGTTGATTGGACCACTGAGAAGTAGAAGATTAATAATTACTATTTGGCACGTTCATTTTCAACACTTTGCTATGTGCGCTTCAGAACACAGAGTCACTATAAATGATTCTGTGGCTTTTTGCCATGAGCATTGAACTCCACTTCTCCATTGTAACGTATACCAAAGAGTGTCTAAAACTTACTTACAAACTGTTTATTAAAAATAAATAAATAAATCTATAGAGGGCATTAAGACTTCTTCAGGGATACACACTTTCTCAAAGAGCAAGGAATGATTAAACAAAAAAATCCCACACTGATGCAGTTTCAGAGCTATCTGTTCCAGAATCTACATTTGGCAGTAGAGCATGCCTAGGGAAAGAGTACAACATGACAAGGAATGGTATATATGTAAATGGATTAGGAAGAACAAAGGCAAGTAGATGATTAATCTCTATAGATTGCTTGAGATACCTGACCTTCAAAAGAAGGGAGAACTGCACAGGATCTGTTTCTTCCCCCCCCC